>CM050522.1:18165421-18645421 GCA_027563665.1 Antrozous pallidus
TATATTGAAAAAGAACTGTTCAGAAGAATGTTATTAAACCAACATAATATTATAGAAAATTAAAATTAAGACAAAATTATTAATAGGTATATGGCATAATAAAATAAAGAAAATTTACCATGAAGACATAAAATTGTGAAATCTTAGGTACATAACCACATATTTGAAAAATTATTAAAGCAAAAATTGCAAGTATTGCAATTTCACCAGACACTGATAAATCATGCAGATACAAAAATAAATCCTTGCCCTGGCCAGTTAAAATATCAGTCTTCAGAGTGAAGGGTCTAGGGTTTAGTTTCCAACCCAGGGCATGTACCTCAGTTACAGGTTCAATCTGGCCTGGTTGGGGCATGATGAGTTTCATGTCAACATTTCTCTCTCTCTCTCTCTCTCTCTCTCTCTCTCTCTCTCTCTCTCTCTCTCTCTCTCTCTCTCTCTCCCTCTCCCTCCCTCTCTTTCCTTCTCTCTCTTACTTTCTCTCTCTCTGTCTCTCCCCCTCCTTTCCCTTCCACTCTGTCTGAAAATCAATGGAAAAACAAATATCCTTAGGTAAAGATTTTTAAAAAAAAGAAAGAAAAAGAAATCCTTAAACACAACATATTTTTATAAAAAAATCATAATTTCAAAGAAATTATTACCCACAAAACACATTTTCAAACATACAACAATTAAACTGTAAAGCAACACTTTAAAGATTGGTATAAAAAATAAAATATGCTTTGAAAGTTTAAAAGCTTTCAGAAATAACATAGTTTCTTTGAAACTTTACTTGACTGAGTTTTAAAAAATCTTAATGCAGTATTTTGTATTCGTTGCCTTTCAATTTCCTCTTATTAAACATTTGGCCCTTTGTTTAACTTGGGGAGATCATTTTAGATATTAACTCTATAACTATTATAATGTTTATTTCCCCATGATTTTTGTTTTTATATTAATAAACATGTCTTTTATACATTACTTTGAGTCCTTTATAAAAATGGCAAATCTGTTAACAGGAAGGACAGAGAATTAAACTCCTAATGTATCTAATTAGTAATGGAATATTGCATTAACCCTACCAGATGCTAGAGTTTTATTTTAATCATCTCTTTTATTCTCTTATGCTGTCTATATAAGATAGCAATGTATCTACTCTTTTTAAGTATTTGCCCAATTGTGTACTTAAGCTCTCTTTTACTTATTTATACAAAACTGAGAAAAACTTGATACACTTTAAAAGGAAATTGACTTTTCTAAAGGCTTAACGGAGTAAAGGATAAACAATCATACATGAATCATTTGGATTGCAGGTATAACATGATTTGAGGAATATGGAATTTTTCTTTATTGACATAACATAGAAAAGAAAAAAGAAAATTTGCCAGAACACTGACCTTTCGGGTTCTCGTCTCTAAGGAATCTCCTTAGAGAGCTAGCTAGATCCATCAGTGAAAACCAAGAAAGAGGACAATTTTATCCCACACACAGATTTGTGCTGATTCCTCCAATCTATACTGCATCAAGATAACTATATCTTCAGAAATAAAAATAACAATATTCATACAAAAGGAGTTCTACTCCTAGTTATGGAGGAAATTGTCCCAGAAATACATTGCCTCTTTAGGTGTTAAGTGGTTGGGGTTCCAGTTTCTCTGGAGTGTGAGTTAGAGCAAGACTTTCCTTTTGGGTCTCAGTTTTCTCATCTGCAAAATGAGGGGGTTGGCCTAACTTAGGTAGAACATTTCTTCTTGCTCTAGTCTTTTGCAGGGCTAGATCTACCCCACCACCTCCATCTGTTCAAAGCTTGGTGCCCCATAAAACTCAGAAAAAAATTTCTTTTAACGTAGTTCAGCATACAGAAGAAATTATTTTCCTATTTTTAAATACCTTTGGCTATAAAAAATCTCATTTGTTTTCTGGTTAAATCTAATGCTCTCTTCCTTTAGTTGGCTTACGTTTCTTTTTTCCTGGTTGTCCAATTGTGTATGTGTCTGTTCTCTCTACAGCAATGCTTTAGCCACCTGGCTTTTTAAACTTCCTTGATAGAGAATTAATCCCTCTCTAGCCTCTCACTCCTTGTGAAGCACATAAAAATCTCCCTTGATTGCCAGATTCTTCTCCATGTAGAATGTTTTCTGCTGTTTCTTTAAGTCTATTGAAGGTAGGTCTTTCGCCAAATGCAAATGTTCCCCAGTGTAATCAGCTACATGACCTCAATCTTCTTCAAGCATATCCTTAGCCTACATGCACCGCTGACCCTGCAAAGCTCTTTATAATCTGTCCCTTAAATATGCATTTCCAGAGCAAAGTCATTAACTTTCCACTCAGATGGCTATATCAACAACTTTTGTTTGTAGACTTTAAAGGACACCAACTATCTGACCTATGTGTTCAGGTCCCCTATTGCAGTGAGGTACTATCCTGTAACATAACATGGAATTTTACTGCCCTCTGATCTCACTCATCAACACGCTATAAATTGTTGGGAAACATCAATGAAATCTAAGAAAATCAGCTTGCCATTTGTAGATTCAAATGAACTTTAAGTTAATGTATTAATCAGCATTTATTTTTTTTATATACTAGTGAAATGTGTAACTTGTCTTAGAGGGGTAGCTACATTTTCACTCTGTTTTGTGTGTGTGTGTGTGTGTGTGTGTTTTAATTTTAGAGAGTGGAAGAGAGAGGGAAAGACAGAGAGAAAGAGCAATGTGAGAGAAACACATTGTTGGGTTGCCTCCTATACAGGCCCTGACTAGGGCCAGGACCAGGAAGGAGCCTAACCTGAGGCACATGCTCTTAACCAGAATAGGACCTGGGAACCTTCATTCCCCAGGCCAATGTTCAATCCTCTGAACAAAATTGTCCAAGGTTCTGATGAACCCCCATTGGGGTGGGCCGGCTAGATCCTACTGGTGAACAAATTTGTGCACCAAGTCTCCAATAC
Source organism: Antrozous pallidus (assembly GCA_027563665.1). Classification (NCBI taxonomy): domain Eukaryota; kingdom Metazoa; phylum Chordata; class Mammalia; order Chiroptera; family Vespertilionidae; genus Antrozous; species Antrozous pallidus. The sequence goes on from CM050522.1 coordinate 18,168,351, forward strand.
TATATAATAAAAGAGTAATATGCAAATTGACTGTACATCTGCTACACTCACAAGCCACACCCACCAGTCAATGAGAAGCGATATGCAAATTAACCCCCAACCAAGATGGCTGCTACCACTGAGAGCAGGAGGAAGGCTTGGGTATCCCCTGAAACAAAGGAAGTCAAGCTTTCCCCCTGGCATTGCCTGCCTAGGCCTCCACTCAATGTTACAATGTTTTAATTATAAAAGATACAGAAATGGTGGCAGCCACTGAGCTGAAGAGAACAGAGGCTTGGGTTTCCCTGGCAACAAAAGAAGCCAAGCTTTCAGCCTGCCATTGCTGGCCTAGGCCTCCACTCAGTGCTACAAAGTTTCAAATAGAAATGGCTGCCACACCAGAGCTAGCAGAAGGCTTGGCTCTGCTCCAGGCTACAAAGTTTCAATTGTAGACATAGATTAATCCCAGACACTAGGGCTTCCAGTTGGGTCGCTGGGGGGCATGGCCAGCCTGCAAACCTCCATAGGCCCCTCACCCAGGCCACCCCTCACCCCAAGGGACCCCTCACCCTGATCTGGGACACTCTTCAGGGTAAACCAGCTGGCCCCCACCCCATGCATCAGGCCTCTATCCTATCTAATAAAAGAGTAATATGCAGATTGACCATCACTCCAACACACAAGAGGGCTGCCCCCATGTGGTCAAAGATCCTGCCCCCATGTGGACACAAGATAACCACCACAAGATGACCAGCAGGGGAGGGCCGTTGGAGGTTCCAGGCCCTGCAAGGAAGAGCAGTTGGGGGCCATCAAGCCTGCAGGGGATGGCAGTTAGGGATGACCAGGCTGGCAGAGGAGGGAAGTTGGGGGCAAACAGGCTGGCAGGGGTGCAGTTAGACATCAATTAGGCTGGCAGGGTAGTGGTTTGAAGGTGATCAGGCTGGCAGGCAGAAACGGTTAGGGGCAATCAGGGAGGCAGGCAGGTGAGCATATTGGAGCCAGCAGTCATAGATTGTGAGAAGGATGTCTGACTGCCTATTTAGGCCCGATTCTACCAGGATCGGACCTAAACAGGAAGTCGGACATCCCTCGAGGGGTCCTAGATTGGAAAGGGTGCAGGCTTAGCTAAGGGACATTCCCCCTGCCCCCCGTGCATAAATTTTATGCACCGGGCCTCTAGTATATAATAAAAGGCTAATTTGCAAATCAACTGAACAGTGGAACAATGAGTTGCTATGACATGCACTGACCACCAGAGGGCAGATGCTCAATGCAGGAGCTGCCCCCTGGTGGTCAATGTGTTCCTACAGGGGGAGCTCTGCTCAGCCAAAAGCCAGGCTAATGGCTGTTGAGCGCAGCAGTGGTGGCGGGAGCCTCTCCCACCTCCATGGCAGTGCTAAGAATGTCCAACTGATTGCTTAGGCCCACTCCCCCCTGGGATGTGGGCCTAAGCCATCAGTCAGACAACCCCCAAGGGCTCCCAGACTGTGAGAGGGTGCAGTTCTGGCTGAGTGACCTACCTGAGTGCATGAATTTCATGCACAGGCCCTCTAGTTGTGTTTATAAAATGAAGGACAGTTATTACTCATACTCTACAGTAAAGAGTTTAGATGTCACTATTGTTAGCAAAGCCACCCATATTTACTTATTAATACCAAACACAACTGAATCTATAAATGCAATGACTTTATGTCCACCTGACTCCTAGAATGTGACTTTCTTTAAGGTCCATATTATTAAAATGTCCTCAGTATGATTAATAACACATTCGCATAGTTACTTTCAACCACATGGATAAAATAAATTAATGAGAGACTTTGAGAAATACAATGAATGAGGACAAATTATATATTAAATCTATCAGACACAATATCAGACTAAGGTGTTCTTAGTCATTTATTATAATTCAACCAAGATATTCTGTCTATGAAAATTTTGATTACATTTGACTGAAACTTCTTGAGTGAAAATTTTAGTATTTCTTTCAATATCTGAAGATTTACTCACTTTTAGAGTGGCAGGGAGTTTCTCTCTCTCCAGGTTACCTCTGTGCTCCAAATTCCCTCACTCAGTCTCTGTGATTCCTTTGAAACTGTGCCTATTTTATTTTTCCACATTTTTTATTAAAATCTCATTTTCCCCCTATATAAGTATAGTAGCATAAAACTTGGACTGAGATAACTATCTAGTAATATTTTGATATCAGTAAACAAATGACATGATGATGCTATACATGTGTCATATTAATGTTACTAATATCATTAATTCACGTTCTAAAACTTTATTTGTAATTTCTTTCCTCAGAAACTTTATACAACTCATTCCTACATGTAGAATTCTGGCCTTCCAGCACACGTTTGGTTTCTCTTCTATCACCCCCAGCTTGCTGAACCACAACTACACATCCCACATTACATTCATCGTATTTGTTTGTGGGCAGAAATGCCATTTCTAGCTAATTCTTTGGGTCTGATATCAGTAATTCAGGATATACCTAGCCTCAACTTCACACCAAATAAGCACATTAAAGTATGTCTAAAAACAGACAAATTTTCTCCTTGAGGAAAATTCTGGGAATGAGTTTTAAAATAACATTTTCCCTCTGAGTTCTAATATTATAAATTATTCATCAGTCTCATCATGTAGCATATTATAGTGAATAAAATTCTCTAATCTACAAAATTCTATTAGGTGTTTTTCTATCTTAAATATGCTCAAAACTAAAAAATAATGCATGGCTCACTTAAATGATTGCTGTTTTAGTCTGTTGGAATAAAATATTGCAAGAACCATTCTCTACTCAATTGATAACAAAAATATAAAAGTGGTTACCAAGTTTTAAAAACAAATGCTATATTTCTTAAATTTGCAATAAAATGCAAAATATCTTGGAGTTGTGACAGAGATATTCACTTGGGGGTAACACACAAACAGAAATTGGCTCTTAGAAAAGGGAATCCAGGAATAGAGATGTGAGAAATGGTGAAAAAGATTGCAAGGAAAACTGAGCAATCCACCCAAAAGTAGGGGGAGCATTGCACAGTGAAAGAAGTGTGGCTTTGTATTGTTCCATCCTCTTGAAGTATTGGTGATAAGAAGGAATCAGGATTATACACTGGCATGATAACTTTCTCATTTAAGGAAGGTGGGGAACTCGGGGATGAGTTTTCTCATGATAAGAAGGTTCTGCATCCTAAAAAGTCTTGTCAGTTTTATCCGAGAAATGCACAGACAAAGTCTTGAGGAAGACCAAAAGCTCTAGAGATACATAGAATTCCACAACGCCATAGTAACACATTTTCTAAAAAAGAAGAGAGAGCCCATTTTCAAAGAAAGGATAGGCTGTAGAGATGAAAGGTCAGAACGTAATGGAATGTTTCATAGGAAGTTATCTGTGACACTGACCACTCAATGCTGAAACCTCTGAGGATTAGAGATCTTAAGTTCTTCAGGAAAACTGTCTGATATTCACTTTGCTTGGACTTGACAAACTCCAAAGCTATTTAGTTTATTTAAAGCTTATTTTATAATATATTATTTTATTATATGTTATAATCCTATGTAATACAACCCTAATATGCAAACTAACTGAACCGCAGAATGACCAATTGCTATGATGTGCACCAGCCACCAGGGGCAGACACTTAACAAAGGAGCTGCCACCTGGTGGTCAGTGTGCTCCCACAGGGGGAGCACCGCTGAGCCAGAAGCTGGCTTATGGCTGGCTGGTGAGCAAAGCAGCCATGGCAGGAGTCTCTTCAGCCTCTGCAGCAGCACTAAGGACCCCTCGGGGGGTCCGGACTGTGAGAGGGCATAGGTTGGGCTGAGGTACTCCTGAATGTTGTGCACTGGGCCTCTAGTCTATGATAATGAAAGGGCAATATGCTAATTAGACTGCGTGGCTTTCGGACATCATTCTTGATGTCCATCCTGATGAAGCTGGGGCTGGAGCGAAGCCAGCCCAGGTCCTGGGTGCCTGCGGGTGACCCAGGGGAAGCCAGCCAGGGTCTGGGTGCCTGTGGTCAGCCTGGGAGAAGCCAGCTGGGGTCCCGGGTGCCTGCAGGCAGCTGGAGGGAAGCCAGTCCAGGTTCTGGATGCCAGAGGGAAGCTGGTGCTGGCAGCTGTGGGAAGGAAGACCTATTCTTGGATGAATTTTTGTGCATCGGGCCCATAGTAAATATATAATGTTTTGTTCCAAAACCGGTTTGGCTCAGTGGATAGAGCGTAGGCCTGTGGACTGAAAGGTCCCAGGTTTGATCCCGGTCAAGGGCATGTACCGTGGCTGTGGGCACATCCCCAGCAGGGGGTGTGCAAGAGGCAGCTGATCGATGTTTCTCTCTCATTGATGTTTCTGACTTTCTATCCCTCTCCCTTTCTCTCTGTGAAAAATCAATAAAATATAATGTTTTTGTTCCAGGTACTTATGGCTTATTTTTAATTCTCATAATATTGTAAAACTAATATTATCAGTGAGTAAATTAAGGTTTCATTTACATAATTGCCAAATATTATATAAATACTAACCATATGCACCAAGATTTAAATCTCAATTTAGGTGGACTTAAATCATCTGTTCTCCCTTACATGGTTATAACTTGCTTATCCGTGGTAAAATAGAGGGCTGGGAATTAAGAGAAAGGGAAAATATACTATAGGTAGTTATATATTTTTAGGGTGATTATAACTTTTTGTTATATAATATTCATTTATTTATTTATTTTTTGCTACATAAAGACTGGAAAATTTCTTTCCTAAGATATAGAGACCATTGGTAAACATCACAGAATAATACTTTGGGCAGTAGTTTATGCATATGTTTAGGGTCAACCACACTCTTGTTTTATCTGGCAGTTAAGCAGATAAGAGAGTCTAGTGAGGAATGGAGAAAAGGAGGCATTTAGGGAATGAGGTTCAAGGTCAAATGCATATGAAAGTGAAACCCTACATATTTGATGATATCAGCAGTACCAGATATTTCTTGAGAGGAAAATTAATGGTTTATTTAGTTGTTTATGAACTGTTTGTTCTCATCTGGGAACATTTAAATGGACTTTAACTATGACCCATACTTGTGGCTAAAAAGTGAACAACATTTTCCCAGCAATCTTATTATGTAATTTGAGTGGATTTTCCTGATCAAGTGCTCATCATGATAAAAATCAGCATAAATTGTAGTATTTTATTATGAAGTTAAATATCAAATTAATTTCATAATAAAATAGTTTGAGTTATATTTTATTGCATTAATATTTTCTATGATGTATAGATGATAGCAACCAAATATTCTATTTAATAAAAGCCTAATATGCTAAGTGTCCAGTTGTCTGGTCCTCTGCTCAACCAATCAAAGCATAATATGCTAATGATATGCTAAGGCCACTCAACTGCTCACTATGACATGCACTGACCACCAGGGGTCAGACACTCCAACCTGTAGGTTAGGTTGCTGCTGGGGTCTGGCTGATCTGGACTGAAAGAGATGGGCTATACACACCCTGGGGCATTCCCGCTGTCCTTCCCTGGCTGGCCAATCTCCCACATCCCTCTCTGGCCCTGATAATGCATGTGTGGGGTCCCTCAATCTGGCCTACACCCTCTCACAATCCAGGATCCCTAAGGAGATATCAGAAAACCAGTTTAGGCCCAATCCCAAAGGCCAGGTTGAGGGACTCCACTGGTACACAAATTTGTGCACCGGGCCTCTAGTGTATCCTAAAGCAAAATAATCTATTACTCATTAGAAGAATAGAAGAATTTTTTAAGTTACAAAAGATAAAATTTTCAGGCTATTGAGAGATATTCAGAGTAATAAGTTTTAAAGTATATTTTAACTTTATAATTTAAATGCATATGGAAATTACTCCATATCTAAAAAACTCTTTAAAATAGTATTGACAAAATATCTTCTTATTCTCAACCCAAGGAAGCATATTATTCCTAGTTTGGAAAAGAATCATTTTAAGTATAATATGTACTTGTGTGCTTTGAATACTTGTTAAAAATAACATAATTCTAAAATTTTTAACATGAGGACTTAAAGTTTGATCTATATTAGAGGGTTTTTTTAAATAATAATTTAATGCTATATTTACCACATCAGTGTTTATAAATATTTAACATAATGGGGCAATTTTAATTATTTTCAAATTACAATGATCCCTTCCTCTTATTGCTATAGTAAAGTGGAAAAGATATTTTTGATCTAGAAAAAATATCATGTTGTTTTCCCCTGAGGCAAATTAATTCAAAATATTATTTTTCTCCTTACACTTTAATGATATGATAATAAGGAACCAAATGTGTAGAGTGAGACATTAGCATTATTATTTGTGGATTTTTTTATTCACCAAACGTAGACTAGGCAGAGAAAGAGGTCCAGAATTCTGCACAGGGGTCCTCATGAAACTTTGCCTGTGTGTGTATACAGAGGGTTAAACCTATTCTATTGTATATGAATAACTTATGAGAAAAGAACAATTAATACGGTAGCTACATGGAAACCATTCCCAGAGTCAACAAGGAACTGGCAATCATTAATGTTTCTCCAAAGCCAGAGAGGAGAAACCTCACTGACTACACAAGAAATTAAGCAGAGATGACATAGGCTCACATGGAGAAGAGGAGATAAATTATCTCTAAGATGAAGACTAAATTTGATCTCAAAATGAAACATTCAAAATTTGTGAAATGTAAGTAAAAAGGTGTTTAGAGAAAAATTTGTAGCTATTAATGCTTAATTTAAAAAGTATACAAACCATTGATCTAAACTTTCACATTAAAAATATAGTAAGATACTTTAACACAAAAATAAAATAGAGAGCATAAATCAATAGGAAGAAAACCAATGACATCGAAAGTTGATTCTTAGAAAATATCAATAAAATTAATAAATCTCTAGGCCAAGCATGTCAAACTTGTGTCCTGTGGGCTGCATGTGGCCCACAATGAGTATTTTTGCTGCCCAGCCAATATAACAGTATGTAAGAAATGTTTTAATGAAAAATTTATAGCCTAATTTTATAATATCCTTTTTACATAATTATTAATTACAAACTACAATGTTCTCTAATGACTGATTACTATAATCATGTTGCGTTCATTTCCCTTATGCGACTTACACGCAGGTGCACCATTTCTCTCCACTAATACCAGCAGCGAGTATTTTAGCAGCCAATTGCCATATCACTAGTTTTGGACTGACTTGTTTAATTTGTGCAACAGGAAATATTTTGCTTTCAGGCAACAAGAAAAATAGGTTTACTTGTGTTACGCTTATTAATTTGTGCAATTATTCAGGGTCTGGTAAGTTAATGTTCAAAAAATCTTAATTTTTATTACAATGTTCTGTTACCTTATGTTAATGATCACTCATTAATTTCAGCCTATTGTATTCAGCATGTCTCTATTGAAATAAATTTCATTTCTATGAAAATTGAAACTTTTGTTTTTTTGTGGCCCACTTAAACTTAAACCTTGTTTATTTGGCCTGTGTGAGCCATTGAGTTTGACGTGCTCGTGATAGATGGACTAAACTGGAAGAAATAAAAAGCACACAAATTTTAAAAACTAGTAGTGGAAGAAGATTCCACAGACAAGAAACAATGAATTAGGTAAGGAGAAGCTACAAAGGGATATGAGGAAACTTTATGGCATAATGCATATGTTCTTTTGATTGCTATATTTCACACCTATATACATGTGCTAAAACTTATCAAATTTGAACTTTAAATATGTATAGCTTTGTTGTATGTGAATTACATCTCAGTAAAGCTGATAGCAGCCAAATATACCATTTAATAAAAGCCTAATATGCTGTTAGGCTTAGCTATAAACTAAGCCTATTTATTAACTAAGCCTATTAACTAAGTGTATTTATTCCTATATATAAAAAAGTATAACTGACATATATATGGAGTGTTTGTATGTATATGTGCATGCACATAGTGTATGTTAATAAATAAACATCACAGTTTTACTAGGAGTTCCTTGTAGCATTTACTTCTGAATTATCTTTTCCCAAGAATACATGCATTCTTCATAATTATCTTTCTTTATATTACAGTGTACTGGCATAGCCTGGATTTTTAGTTTTCTGACTTGACAATCATCAATATAGTGAATAATCTAACATATATATGTTAGTAAATAGAATTTTCATAGCTCTATATGACTGTTCCGGTGAATGGTTATATTCATTACGCATTTATGTGGCACAATACTAGTTTAATCTATGAAATATCCTTTAAAGGAGTTATTTTTATCATTTAATTTATAACTGAGTATAGTGAGACTCAGAGAAGTGAAGTAAAGGCTTGAGTAACTGCACACATATATTAAATGTTAGCAATTTATTCTGGTTGGCTCAGGGCCAGCATCACTATCTAACGCCCTATACTGCCGGGCAGCTGCCGGAAGTTGGATATTTTAGCAGGGCTATAGCAGGTGGAAAGAAATTGAGGAATATTCATGGAAACTGATCACAATCTAGAAACATTTACAGAGCATCTGCTATGTTCCATATATTTTGCTAGCACTGAGAAACTCAAAATATGTTTTTATTTGGTTAGGCACAGAAAGAGTGATACATGCTCAATACACATATACACAAAATATTTGTTATTATTTTATTTGTGAAATAGAGGCCCAGTGCAAAAAATTTGCACTCAGGGGGTTGGGGAGTTCCCTTAGCCTGGCCTGTGCGCTCTCAAAGTGTGAGAGCCTTCAGGGGATATCTGACTGATGGCTTAGGCTTACTCCCTGGAGACCTCCATCAGTCGGACATCCTTAGCACTCCCGCCTTTGTCGCCACTGTGCTCACCAGCCATGAGCTTCTGGTTGAGTGGAGCTCCCCCTTTGGGAGCACACTGACCACCAGGTGGCAGCTTCTGTGTTGGGCGTCTGCACCTGATGGTCAGTGTGCCTCATAGCAATCGGTTCCTCCAGTTGGTCGATTTGCATATTAGCCTTTTATTATATACAAGTGGCCTGGTGCACGAAATTCGTGAACAGAGGGGGGTTCCCTGAGCCCAACCTGCACCTGCTCCAATCAGGGACCCCTTCGGGGATGTGTGACCCCTAAGCACCTCTGCCTACCTGCCTGATCAACTCTAAGTGCTCCCCTGTTGGCCTGATTGCTCCTAACTGCCTCTGCCTTGCCCCACACCTGGGACCCAGGCTTCCTTCCCTCTGGCCAGCTATAGGCACCCAGGACCTGGGCCAGCTTCACTCAGGCCGGCCACAGCCACAGGAACCCACAGGCACCCAGGACCATAGGGCATGCTGCCTAACCCCAGGGCCAGAAAGGGCCCCAGCTCTTCTATGTGCCTGCTTGGCCGAGTCCCACCACTCTGACTGCTGTGGCGTAAAAAAATTTACCATATATGTTCTCCCCAGCCTCCTGGAGAGAGGGCATGAGCTGAGAAACTGGAGATGCTGCAGCCCCAGGGCCATTTTACCAATGGGTACATTGTCATTTTCAGATCTAGATTTGAGATAATCCATCAAACCGCTATATTTTTCAACTCTCAACTTAGATTGGTTTGCTTTAATAAAATTTATCCGATTGGCCTCCATTTTTTAATACGAATCCATAATAAACTGTTGAGTTAACTTTCCTGCATTTAAAATAGGATTGAACGTGTCCCTCACAGAGAGATGAAATCCATAATACTACATTTGGGTGACTCGTGTTCTTACATTTTGTCTAGTATTATTGTTGAGTACACTGTTGTCTCTGAGTCTTAATGCAATATCTGTTCCCCAACCTTTTTCACCATGTGGAAAAAGAATAGGATATGTCATTGCATCTAACGTGGGAAACACAATACTGATTTGTTTCACGTTAGTGGCATTTGGATTATTGGGATCTGGTTTACAATGAATGAGCAAGTCCCTTTCAAAAGGAGGTTCTCTAACTTCGTTTCTGAATATGACAGCAACCTCGGTTACTCGGGGAGAATTATATCTACCTGGGTCACTATTACGATCATATTTAATTGCCATAGTTACTTCCGTGGGAGCTATACCTTTTGCTGCTGCTTCAGATTGGACTTCCTTTTCTACCTCACATAGCATCTTGTACAATTTTGTTAATTCATTTATTTCATACATGAGGTTGTTGATTATGAGTCTTTCTGAGCAGGCCTGGTTTGCTGGGATTGCTAATCTTTTACATGTAGCTTCGGCTGTATCCAAAATAGAGTTGAGCAAACTTCAACAGTTTTTCTTTGGACATAGTCCCACCTCTCTATTGCCACGTTCTGAGTGAGAATGACAGGCCTTTCAGCAGTGTGACCAAAGGCTGATTTGGACAGATTCTGTGGGGGTGGGACTCCTCCTCCTCATTGTCAGTTTCAGCTGGGATGTGGAAGCTGGGACTCGGGGGCCTTCCCTCTGGTGGTTGCCTTCCGTTTTTGCTGGCAAACAGCTGTAGCTACATGTAATATTAGCAATGCAGGGGCCTCATTAGAGGCAGCTGTGGTGAGTTCTCGCAGCCGCTGTCACTGCCGCCACCGCTGCCACCGCTCCCTCCGCCATTCTCCGCGCCCCTGGGCCTCAGTTGACTCAGCTGTGGTGAGTTCTGGCCACCGTCATTGCCATCGCTTGGTCTCCGCGCCCCAGCCTGGCGCTTGATGACTTCACCACTTTATCTCCATTCCTGGGACCTGGCGCTCATGCCTCTCCACCCCACCCCTTGCTCTGACTGGCTGGTAGCATAGCCAGTCATGAGCCCAGGTACGGTCACATTTGCATGTTACTCTTTTATTAGATAGAAAGGTAGAATTAGAAGTCCATATGTGAACTCAATAGCATGAGATAGTTTGATATAACTTTTCCTGATTGTTGAGTTTTTTGAGGTTGTCCATTTTCATGGCACATTTTTTATTTTATTATTTGGTATAAATGTACCTATATTAGAAATAGCTTCATTTCTTTAGCTTACTGTTGTTTGCAACTCTTGGTATTATAAATTCCACAATAGTTGTAATTGCCATTTATTTATGAATGTAGTTTCTACAGTACCCTCTGCTTTCCTTTGGTTCTTCTCATTTATACAGAGAGATCACCAAAATCAGAGGCTAAAAACGTTCTCCAGATGGCAAAGGAAGCATATCTTTTTTTTTTTTTCTAAAATATATTTTATTGATTTTTCACAGAGAGGAAGGGAGAGGGATAGAAAGTCAGAAACATCGATGAGAGAGAAACATCGATCAGCTGCCTCTTGCACACCCCCTACTGGGGATGTGCCCGCAACCAAGGTACATGCCCTTGACTGGAATCGAACCTGGGACCTTTCAGTCTGTAGGCCGATGCTCTATCCACTGAGCCAAACCAGCTTTGGCAAGCATATCTTAAAGTCAATCTCTGAAGCGTCTGCATAAACATCTCTTACCATGCATACCAAATGCAGATTCTTGGCTAACCTCAAACTGATGGAATGACAATCTCTGTTTGCAATGGCCAAGGATCCCGCATTTTACAAACCTCTCCCCGATAATACTAGAATCAGCGAGGTACTGGTTAGAGAAGCTAGTTAAACCTAGCTTCTGTGAGGTCGGGAACCAAAACCTATTGACCTCAAATACATAGTCAACAACTCCTTTATTCCTGAAAGCGGGCTCTATGATGGTAGCTTTTTAGAACTTATTTCCTGAAATGTCTTCTTGCTTTCTCATTTAGTATGTGATGCAACCACTACTGTACATAGTGCTTATCCACTTGGCAGGCTTTTCTCACTTCCCGGAAATCAAAATCATTGCCATTCAGTATAGGTTATTTTCAAAGGCCAAGAGAAACAAACCAGTTAATCCTCCAAAATCAAGCAGTTGAATTTCCCCTTCATCACCCTGACCCTGCCCTCTAAAAGGACTTCTCTTTGTGAAATTTCACAAGCATGACAGAGCCATGAGAGCTCAGCTTTGCTCTGAACAAGAAACTTTTCCTACGGTTCCAATTAAAAGGAAGCTTCAAACCTACAAATTAACGGTTTTAATATGCTGTGCCTGGTGATTAACTGCTTCATTTTAACAGGCATTCACTGTTAACAGTGCAACTGTTAATTTTAACGGCTTGATTTTTAAATTTCAAAAGGCGTAAAACTGGTTCAAAGTGATTCCTATAATTTTTACTATTGGCTTAACAATCTTTATTCAGAAAGTCTTCTTGAATAGCATTATTCTCCTTGCAGGAATTTTATCTCTCTTACATATAATAGAGACTTAGAGGAAATTTCTCTTTTCTTTATTTTTTGAAGTTTATCTCAAACTACCTGTTCATGTTTCTACACTATGCCTCTGGGGACTGGGTGAGAATAAAAGTATTTTAATGACAATCTTTCAAAATCAAACATTTTCATATTATTTTTTAAAATATTGTAGTTTTAGGAAAGGTATTTTAAATTAAGCCACATTATAACCAACTTATTATATAGATATAAGAATATATGATAAATTAAATCTCCAGGAAAAGGTGAAATAAATATGAAAGGCCAGCTTTCCAGAAGCTGACTTCTGATTTGTATCCTAAAATAATCCAAGTTCCTGATTACCATGGATGGTATTAAAGCCACAGACAATCCAAAAATTCCTTTTAGCTTCTATCTTTAAATCTTTTCCTTAAAGAAGTTTTTCTCCTAAGCTGCTAATAAGTAGCTAGAGTGCTCCTTAAAAATGCATCTCAGATTATTGTACTTACATATTTATATTGAATGCCACTTTCTTGTATTCATTTTCTCCCATTTTAATCTCTCCATCATTTTCAACCTATTTCTATCACCTCCTAGAAGAAATTGATCTAATTGATTATTGTGTTTTTCTTTCTGTTTATTTCTGTTTATCCTTTCTTTTCCTTTTGTTGCAAGGGGAGATTGTGTTCTTTCACAGGATGGCATGGAAAGCATTCTACAGACCCATTCAGGGAGATTGTTATGTGGCAAGATTTATTCAGCTTATTTAGGAAATACAAGTCTGCACCTGGGTTTCCAATTTCCCATCTCCAACTGTCCCACCATAGAAAAAGTCCAATTTTGTCTTCACGAAGACCAAAACAAAGGCCAGAGACCAGAGTTTTGTTTTCATATTAATGTTTAGTCCTTTGGAGCCTGCATGGTCTGCTGCGGTCCAGTTGGCTGCTAGTCCGACATGTTGACTTTGGATGATGTGTACACAATGAAATATACAGGTCATGCACCACAGAATGTGCACTTGAAACCTATGTAATCTTATTAACCAATGTCACCCCAATGCATTTAATTAAAAAATATAGTGAAACAAAAGTATGGAGCACAGGTAACACATTTGCAGATTTTACCAATTATCCTATAATTTGGAGAATGTAGAACTGGAATTCTGATTAAGTTAAGGTGAAGTTTTTTCCTTTTGGACACTCCCCCCCCCCCTTTTTAAGGGGGTGAAGTTTAACAACACTCGATGGAATTGATACATGGTAGTGAAAACTAAAAATAACTATGTGAAACCCAAAGTCCTTTCGTTAAAATGCAGCTTTCTCACTCTGAATTTTTCCCCAATAGAGTATAGTCCTCTCCTATTGGAGCAAGTATTCTCCAGTTAAAGAGGCAATTCCAGGAGGAAGAATGACAGTCTCAGACATGTTGGGGCCCAGCATAGATCCCAGACCACATTGAAAACTAAGTACGGATTGCTGGTCACTGACTCAGCAGTCTCAACAAACCCAGTTCACCAATCATATGGGGATGCCATCATTTATAGGAGAGTTTTTTCTAGCTCCATGTCCCTCATCCCACCAAGAATAGGGTTCCTGAAATGCTAATATAAAACTACACCATATTATTTTATGATTTATGCTCTGCTGGCATATTCTGACACTTTAGTAAAGGTAAGAGACCTAGTGAAAATCCAGTTATAATTTTGGCAAATATTTGCTTTGAATAAACATATTTTCAATTAGAAATAGACTTGAAACTTCTGTTCTTTGAACAAATTTCATAATGTAATTGGAAGGAATATATATAGTCCTCCTGAAGTAGGGGAAAGACTACTATATAAGTAATCCTATATAATAAAAGCCTAGTATGCAAATCAATTGAACAGTGGAACGAACTGTGCAAGACTGGTTGCTATGATGTGCACTGACCACCAGAGGGTAGATGCCTAATGCAGGAGCTGCCACCAGACCACAGGCCCCAGGTCAGCCAAGGCAGGTATCACGAGGAGCCCCCCAGTTGCCCTGCTGGTCACCACACAGATCGGCCTTGATCACCGACCAGGCCTAGGGACCTTACTCGGGCATGGATTTCATGTACTGGGCCTCTAAGATTATGAATAACATATTTTTTATTTTTCACTTTTTATTTAGAGGGAGAGGAAGAGAAAAGGAGAGAAAGAAACATCAGTGTAAGATTGTCTGCCTCCTGTGTGGAATCAAACCCCAAAACCAGCAATGTTTAGGCACATAGGATGTTACCCAACTTACTGAGGCCAGGGAGAATGACAAAAATTTTAAATGGATGAAGACAAAAACAATAGACCTGAAATGTTATATGATAAACCAGCACATCTATATGAAAAGGGATATTTCTAATAATATCACTTTGGAAAAATAACATTGTTTGAATCAGCTTAATAAATCTACCAGTAAATCATGGACCCATTATTTTAGGTAAGTGACTTTCAAATTAAGAACCATTTGCTAGGCCAGTTTAGCTCAGCAGTTGAGTGTCAACCCATGGACCAAGAAGTCACTGGTATGATTTCCTTCTGGTCACATGCTTGCTTTGCGGGCTTGATTCCCAGTATAGGGTGTGCAAGAGGCAGGTTATCAATGATGTTTCTCTCTCATCTATGTTTCTATCTCTCTATTCCTCTCCCTTCCTCTATAAAAATCTATAAAAACATATTTTAAAAAACTAATTTGTTAGCATTTTAGTGTAAATGGGACTAAATGGCAAGGGGTTTTGGAAGCGTAAAGTCTGTTGGAAAAAAATTTATTTTATATGATATGGTTGAACTATTTTTAATGTGAAAATTTTGCCTAGCATAGAAAAATCACTTTTTCTGTGAACATGAATGTAAAATTATAGGTGCTATGAAGTTCACCTATAAGCATCTGTTACTCTATTGCTGAAACTTTCCAAATATTTCCCATGTCATTTTTATATTTTTTCCTTTATTGTCCAAATTCATCACTCTGAAAAGAGTCAAATAACTTTCTTTATCACTGTCTTCCCAATTTCAAACAACATATGCATCTGGAAAAGTCTAGTCATTCTCAATGGTCTATAATATTAAAACAATTCCTTCTCACATTCTCCATACAGGTTTTGTAACTACTGTGCATCACTCAGACTCTTCACTGTACATTCCCAAAACAATTAACTTATGAGCAATCTTTGAAATTAACAAGACTTAGATTATATAGGTCATTATAGCAAAGCAAGAGATTTTTTAAATAACTTGAAAGTAAATTAACTATGTGCATGCACTAACATCTACATATCTATATGACTATGACTATATTTATATATAGCTATGAACACACGTTCTCTTTAAATAGATTTGCAAAAATGAGTAAGATTTTCTATTCAAACAATTCAATATATCTGTGACCACTTAGAAAATGATAAAAATCATCTGAGAACTAATTCTCTTAAAAGCTTTTGAATTCAGTGACCCTTTAGCAGTCCTGTTGAACTGTGAAAATAAATCAATCAAATAATATAGGTAAAAATAATTGAAACTGTATAGCCAATAAAATATAAAATGCTTCATACATAAAGAAGCCATGAATGACTATGTTTTGTTTAGAGAGCATTCTCTCTATGACAATTGTCCGGCAGTCCTGTGAAACAATGCAAGTACTCTGTATTCAAAAGAAAGCTATAACTGTGTAGGTCTGTTCAACATAACATCTTTTCCTAGCAAAAGAAGTACAAATTAATTGGAGTTGTTGTAATTTATTAACCAGTTAAAGTACTTTGTGGAAGATAAAATAATTCTTTTCTATTACCATGTTTTTTGTTTTTTTTAAAAAACAATAAATATAAATCATTCAAATTCAGTAAGTATTTATTGGTTGTGTTTAACACTTATCAGGTACTGTTCTTGGCATTGATGGTATATTAGTAAAGCAAACAGGTAAGAGATATCACCCCTTGTGAAATTTTATGTTTTCACAAAAGGAGGCAAAATTAAGGCAAACTGAGCATGTTAAGTGAGATTGGAAATGCCATTGACTTGGTGGTGCATTGAATCCATTTTTAAACATAGAGATACATGTTGATGTCATACCACATTGCAAAATTTACTTACTAGTATTTTTTTAAATATATGTTAGGATTTTCTACATAGACAACACTATTAAATGAGAATAAAAGCAATTTTACTTTTTCCTTCTCAATACCTATACTTTTATTTAATTTTACTTGGTGCTATTACGCTGGCTAGAATCTCCAATATAATTGCTGATTAGAAATACGAATAGATATCTTAACCTTGTTCCTGTAAGGGATAAAAGTTTAATATTTCACCATTAAAATAGATGTTGATTTAGTTTTTGGAGGAGGAAGTTTCCTTCTAAATTTGAAAACAATCATGGGATTTTCTTAACTTTATTATAACTCTTTGATGCATCTATTATGATGATTTCTTTATGTTAAACCAACCTTGCATTCCTAGGGTAAATTTACTTGTTCATTATGTCTTACATTTTTATGTGTTTCTGGGTTCCATTTGGTAACACATTGTTTACAAATTTTGTATCAATTTATATGAGGGATGATAGTCTCAAATTTTCTTTTATCTTTTAATACCAATGCCAGATTTTGGTGTCATGGTTGCATTAGTTTCATAAAAACAGTTTAAAAAATACTTTATCCTTTTATACTTTTACTAGAGGCCCGGTGCATGAAATTCATGCAGGATCTCCACCTCCCTGCCACACTTTTTCCTCCTTCCCTCACCACCAAGTGTTGCCACCCCACAGGTCCTCCCCCTCCTGCCTTGCTGCCTCCCCACCTCCTCCTTCTCTCACTCCATCAGCACCCCCTGCTGCTTCTGATTGCCCACCATGTACCATGTCATCCCTTGGTGATCAGCGTACATCATAGCGAGTGATAGAACTCCCACTCTCCCTGTGGAACTCCTGAGTGGATAATTGGCATATATATGTAAAATCACTTTTGTAAAATTGGTACTATTTCTTAAAACATTTGGTAGGATTTACCAGTACAATAATATGGCCTTGGAATATTCTTTATTGAAAGTTGTTATAATGAATTCAATGTTTCAAATAGATATAGTAACATATATTTTTACTGCTTTTTATGTCTCATCCACTCTAGGGCTTAGGATTTAGTTAAGTTTCCAGAGTCCATGATTGAATTGTCTGAGAGAAAAGAGAAGGGAACAGAAAAAAGAGAGAAAAATAATCTTGTAGGTTGGTTGGAATACTCTGTTTTAACCATGACCTTGAAACTCTACTGCCCATCAGCAACAGACAATTATTTCTCAAAGAAGAAGTTCTAAAACCAAGGAGTGGTGTCTAATTAGTCAAGTATGGCTTAACTTTATAAAAATAAGTAATTTTAATCATTGGAGTATGATAGCAATTTTGATTGTTCAAGACATAAGGAAGAATAGTTTATATATTTGTTCTCTGTAAAGAAGCAACTCCAGGACGTTTCCACAAGTGATACAGGCCCTCACAGATATTTTAATATTTGTCTAAGGATTATCTTAAAAAACTCAGCATATTTAAAGCAATGTACCAAGGAAAACAAGCAACCTAAATGGAAATTTAGGTCACAATAGCTGAGGAGCTCCATTGAAAATAATCAAACAAGGCTGATCCACATCATGTGCTCTGAGCCTTGCCTCTTGGGTTTTACTCAAAGCTGGCAGTGCAATTTTTCTCTTCCCAGCTTGACCCACTTGTGTATGGTGCCTATAATTATTTCAGTCTAAATACAGTATTTTAAAAAGCCTCCCAACTTTTGCATAGTGCTGCATAAGACAATCATAAGCGGTACAAGTTTAAGTATAAACTGCTTATGGAAAATAAAATAACTTATATGATGAAATATCTGTGCTTAAAGCTTGCACTTAAGAATGTCTGGGGCATCCATCAGTTGGAGTCTATGGCTTGGATTAGCTACTAAGCCAGGAAAAAGTTATGTATTATATTGATTTTTTTATAAAACTAGCAAATTTCTATTCTTATAGTGGGTCATTTATTTTTAAATAGGACAGAAGAATTGTTGCAAGAGGCATAAGTTGACTTTGGAAAACTAATAAGCAAACGAAAAAGAATTAAAACTTCTAAATCACAGAACTGAAACTACAATTGAGAAAGACCAAGTTTTCAAAAGTTCTATATTTAGTAATTAAAAAATTATCTATACAACCCCTGCAATCTTTAAAAATCAATATACCCCTTAATTTAACATAATGATATAAATTTAAGCAATGCAAAATTATGCTGTCTATCCTATCTAATAAAAGAGTAATATGCAAATTGACCATCACTCCAACACAAGATGGCTGCCCTCATATGGACACAAAATGTCCACCACAGGATGGCCAACAGGGGAGGGCAGTGGGAGAGACCAGGCCTACAAGGGAGGGCAGTTGTGGGCAATCAGGCCAGCAGAAAAGGGCAGTTAGGGTGACCAGGCCTTACAGAGGAGAGAAGTTAGAGGCAACCAGGCCTACAGGAACAGGCAGTTGGAGGTGACCAGGCCTGCAGGGGACGGAAGTTGTGGGGGGACAAGGCCTGCAGGGGAGGGCAGTTTGGGGCAATCAGGATGGCAGGGAAATGGTTAGGGGGTGATCAAGCTAGCAGGAAGAAGCAGTTAGGGGCAATCAGGAAGGCAGGCCGATGAGCAGTTGGGAGCCAGCAGTCCTGGATTGTGAGAAGGATGTCTAAGTGCCTGTTTAGGCCTGATCCTAAACAGGTAGTCAGACATACCTCGAGGAGTCCCAGATTGGAGAGGGTACAGGCTGGGCTGAGGGACACACCTCCTAGCACAAATTTTGTGCACGGGGCCTCTAGTAATAAATTAATCATTAACATTACATATGAATATAGAGCTGTAGCAATAAAACCCAGTGGGAAAAAATGCTGCCCACCAGTGAGGTAGCAACATAGTGAGTCTCACAATACCTATTAAGATTAATCAATGGTTAATTGCCAAAAATATGCAATGGATTTGTTAATATTAATTCTTTACTGTTAAGAAAAACAATCTAGTGCTCATTTTGGGAGAACATATGCTAAAATTAGAACGATACAGAGATTAGCATGGCCCCTGTGCAAGGATGACATGAAATTCATGAAGCATTCCATATTTTTAAAAGCTTTTGACAAAATCCAACACCCTTTCTTTATAAAAACTCTCAACAAGGTGGGAATAAAAGTATCATACCTCAACATAATATAAGCCATATATGATAAACCTACAGCAAACATCATACACAATGGGCAAAAATTACAACCATTTCCCCTAAAAACAGGAACAAGACAGGGTTGCCCACTCTCACCACTCCTGTTCAACATAGTACTGGAAGTATTAGCCATTGCAATTAGACAAGAAGAAGAAATAAAGGGCATCCAAATTGGAAAAGAAGAAGTAAAGCTATCCATTTTTGCAGATGACATGATATTGTACATAAAAAACCCGAAAGACTCCATAAAAAAACTAATAGACTTAATAAATGAGTTCAGCAAAGTAGCAGGATACAAAATTAAGGCCAAGAAATCTATGGCATTTCTATAGACCAATAATGAACTTACAGAAAGAGAGACTAAAAAAGCAATCCCATTTACCATCACACCAAAAAATTAAGATACCTAGGAATAAACTTAACTAAGGAGATAAAAGACCTATTCACGGAAACTACAGAACACTAAAAAAAGAGATAGAGGAAGATGTAAACAGGTGGAAGAACATACCATGTTCATGGATTGGGAGAATCAACATGATTAAAATGTCCATACCACCCAAAGCAATCTATAAATTTAATTCACTCCCCATTAAAATACCAACAGCATATTTCACAGACCTAGAAAGAACTCTCCAAAAATTCATCTGGAATAAAAAAAATAGCCAAAGCAATTCTGAGAAAGTAGCACAAAGTTGGTGGGATTTCCATACCAGATTTCAAGCTGTATTACAAAGCTACTGTTCTCAAAACAGCCTGGTCCTGGCACAAGAACAGACATGTAGACCAATGGACTAGAATAGATAATCCAAATATCAAACCAAACCACTATGCTCAATTAATATTTGACAAAGGAGGCATGAACATAAAATGGAGTCAAGACAGTCTATTCAATAAATGGTGTTGGGAAAATTGGACAGATACATGCAAAAAAATGAAACTGCCCCCAACTTACATCATATACAAAAATAAACTCAAAATGGATACAGGACTTAAAGATAAGACAGGAAACCATAAAAATATTGGAGGAATCCACAGGATGAAAAATCTCAGACATATGCCAAAAGAACTTCTTCACTGATACTGTTCCTAAGGCAATGGAAGCTAAAGAGAAAATAAAAAATGGGACTACATCAAAATAAAAAGCTTTTGCACAGCTAAAGAAACCATCAACAAAACAACAAGAAAACCCACCATATGGGAGAACATATTTGCAAATGTTATCAGTGATAAAGGTTTATTCTCAAGCATCTACAGGCAACTCATACAACTTAATAAAAGGAGGACAAATGATCCAGTAAAAAATGGGCAATGGATCTAAATAGAATCTTTTCAAAAGAAGACAAAAGGAAGGCCCAGAGACATATGAAAACATGCTCAAAGTCACTAATTATCCGAGAGATGCAAAGCAAAACAACAATGCAGTGCCATCTCACACCAGTGAGAATGGCTTTCATCAAAAAATCGACAAAAGACAAGTGCTGGTGAGGATGTGGAGAAAAAGGAACTCTTTTGCACTGTTGGTGAGATTGTAGACTGGTGAAGCCACTGCGGAGAGCAGTATGGATTTTTCTCAAAAAACTAAAAATGGAGCTCCCATTTGACCCAGTGATTCCACTTCTAAGAATATATCCCAAGAAACTAGAAATGCAAATTAGAAAGGATATATGCACCCTTATGTTCATAGTAACACAATTTACCATAGCTAAGATTTGGAAACAGCCTAAGTGCCCTTCAGCAGATGAGTGGATTAAAAAACTATGGTATGTTTACACAATGGAATACTACCCTGTGGTAAAAAAGAAGGAGCTCCTACCATTTGCAACAACATGGATAAATGGAGTTGAACAGCATTATGCTAAGTGAAATTAGCCAGGCAGAGAAAGATAAATATCAAATGATCTCACTCATTTGTGGAATATAATGAATTACATAGACTGACGAACAAGAATGGATCCAGAGACTAAGAAAAGTTCATCAGAATGTCAAACCTCAGGGTAAGTGTGGGTAGCGGGAGTAAGGAGGAAAGTCAACATATTTGACCTCTTGAATTAAGGTAAGTAATTTGTGTTCTTACATCCCTGACAAAGTTTATATAAAGTTATAAAAAAATTGGCAGCTAGTTTGAGATTGGATTGACATGGCCTAGAGCTTGTCATCTCCTATGGACACCAGTCCTTAGGCTAAGCCCCCCTTAACCTCCTGTGACACCATAATACCCTTACATGATATTATTCTACAATGTCATAATTTTTGATATTTGACAACAGCATATTGTTCAATTATTGCAAAGAATCTTACAAACTAATTCTTTGAATGTTTGGCAGCAATTTTAAAAAAGACAGGAAAGGAATTAATTTTTTCCAGAAGGAATTAAGGCACTGGGAAGGCACTTGAGCATTCTACATTTGCCCCTCTTGCCCTTTTTGCCAAGAGGGACCCTCTTCTCACAATACAAGTGCACATAGCTGTTGTCTGAGCTTTCAATTAAAGGTAAGGTTGAAGCCTCTGAATGGCTGACACCATGGATCTGTCTCTCCCCAATGGTGTGAGCTGGGCCCTCCTTGGAGAAGAAACCTGAGTCTCCTGAGTTATGTGATCAGTAACGGGACCCTGCCAGCAGGTGAGGAGATCACAAGGCAGGGGCTGGGCATGAAGGCCACGGGGGCATAGAAGACCAAGGAGACATCACCCTGCTTGGCCCCGGAGGATGGCTGGTTAGCCAGAGACAGGTAAGATTCCTCAAGGAAGGAACAACCTAAGACAGGCACAGTTGCAGAGGGGCCAACAGGAGAGAACTTAAAGGTCAACAGAGGTGGGGCACAGACCCTCACCCCCCTAATCTTGCAGGGGCCTGAACTCTCGCCCCTTCAGAGGGAGGTCTCCTGCCCCCATGGCTGCACACAGCTCAGATCCGGACCCAGGGTACAGACAGAGTCTTGGCCAGCAACAGCTGCCCTATATCTAAATTTAGTCTAGTGCCAGGAATGCTCAGGCCCTACTCAAGAATGCAAAAAAATCCTTTCAACTAATATTTACAGCATAAACTAAGATTATTGTTTGAGTATTAAATTTGACAGTAAAATAGTAATCAAGTTTCAGATTAACTTAAATTGGCCAATTGAAACAAGTGAACATGCAAGAAAATTTAAGTGTACTGGACCAAAAGCTGTTACTAAAATATTAACTAAAAATTTTATTAGTAGTTCATCTCTTCGTAAAATTGCCTAACATGCAAAGAACCTAAAGCAGCCATATTTTTGTGGAAACATTAAAATTTAAAGTTACCAAGACAGCAATATAAAATTTCCAAGAGCCCTCATTAAAAAAAGGGGAGGGAGATAGTGGGTTAATATCATGTAAGGAAAAATATCCTGTAAGTAAATTACATCTAGAAAATTCTTACTTCAGAAAAATTAATTTCCATTTGTAATGCTAACAGCAGGACACCCATGAAAAACACACATGTTATCAAAATAAGCCCAAGTAAAATCAACTGGGCAAAAATAGAAAGAATCCCAAGTCTAATTTACAGAAAAAAATCCCTTTATTAACTTTTGGTCGAGAATATGTTTTGTATATTTGCAGAAAACAACTCCAAGACCATATGGATTCCTACAACGAAGAGGAACTGACAGTCTGTTCCAACTGTGAGGACAGTCCAGAGATGGAAGACACTGATGACACCTTGCCATTCTAGCAGTCAGCAACTGTACATCGCTCCAGGTGGCCCAGGACCAAACCAGAGAGGGTGGAACTTGCATTGCAACCATATGTCCACCATCCAGATACCATTGCAGACATGTACACATAAGGAACTATTTGACATTGAAACTGGGACTCAGAACTGTTGGACATTGAAACTGAGATTCAAACATTTTTTTTTGTTCTTATATATTTATTTCCAGTATGCAGATGCAAGATTTTTTTAAAGAAAAGAAATGGGGAGAAAAGACTGATATAGAGGCAAAGAATCATTGAACAGACTGCCAAACTACAGTAGGAAGACAGGGGAAGGTGGTGGGCGGGGTCAATGTGAGATCAACCAAAGGACTTGTAGGCATGCATATAAGCATAATCAATAGATATAAGACACTGAGGCGGGGGGAGGGGGGACATGTGAGGGCATGTGCTGGGGGCTAGGGGAGGCTGGGGGAAGGTCAATGGGAAGAAAAAAGGAAACATATGTACTACTATTTCTAATACTTTAAAGAATAAAAAATAATAATAAAGATAAAAAAAGAAAAACAAAAATATTTTATAATTCTAGATTAGGGATGTGCTATTAACTCAAAAGTTATCAACATTATTATTGCTCAGAAAAAATTCCTTTATGAATAGACATGTTAAGAAATCCTTAAATTCAATGAAGGAAAAAATGAATTAGGCTCATTAAGAGTTTTGTCCTAGACTGACAGGAAAAGTAAATGCTGACTAGTATTTTTATAATTAATAGAACATATTCCCCAGCAAAATTCATAAAGATATATGACTGCATGTGTATTTTTCCTTATTCTATGAGATTATCATTTTGGGGAAAATAATGATAGATAGATTCGGATATCAACATACTTATATATGCAAAATATATTTTAAAAATCAAGAATCTGATTTCAAATGTTAAGGTATACTCTAACCAAATAAACACCTCTATCTAGCCTACAAAAGTTCTTTGCAATATTTATAAAATTAAATGATGTTAGCAGTTAAAGCTCTAATACTTTTATGAAACCCATAATTTCTATAGAATAGATATTATTCCAGATTATAATAAATGAAAAATTTTCTCAAATTAGCAAAAGTTGTAGAGTTAGAACTAGTCAAAATGGTACTTATTTGACATATTTACAAATAAAATAATTATTCTAATTTTAACCTTATACACATATTCTATCATAATATATATGTAAATAAAATGATAGTAAACCATGACCAAATAAATTCTTTAAACTTGTAAAAATAGCTTATCTACCCTTCAGAAGAGACATGTTTTGTGAAATCTCTACCTGAAAAATGTTTCTGATTGACCTTCCTCCAGGTTTTGGGATTTATATATAGACCTTAGCATGTGGGGACTGAAGTTTTTTGCTCTGGATCCCTGGAAAACAAGAGACCTGAAAAGGAAGCCCTAACATAAACTTATGGAGCACAGAACCTGTGAACAAGGGCTAGAATCCTTCCTGCTCTTTCTGGGGACCGAACAGGAAGGATGTGCCTGAAGGCCACAAAAGTAACCTGAGAGGAATCAAGGGGAACCAGCAATATGTAGCAGCAGTCAGAAGGTTAAAAAGTAAAATATAAGTCAATTTAGGGTCACTGACTCCTTCAGAATCAAGGCAATCAAAGGAAGTGCTCTATAAAGGCACTTTCAATTCCAGGACAACATCCACTTATATTAAAAGAAAAGTAAAGATGACTTCACAATACAATGTTATAGTTTACACAGGGCGATCAGTCAACAGAAGAAAGGTTCAGTAATATAATAACAAATGTCTGAGGAACAGAATATCAGAAAATTCTGAAAAAACTAAAGACTCAGTGATCATTGATAGCTAATGATCTAAAGTCTGTGTCTTGTTAGGTGTTCAATATTTATAATATTTTTCCTATGACTAAATTAATTTAGTTTTGATTTAGATAAAGAAAATACATTTTCCTATTTATTATTTTTAGAATATTATAAATAACATTAAAAATGAATGCAATGGTGTGGTTCAAAAATTTGAAATAAAAGTCCTTAGATTTTGTTACTCTGTTCCTTATTACCTTGATTTTGCCACTACATTTATTGTTATTTCTGCTTTGTGTCTTTAAATTGTCCACTTTTATTTTCTTAATTTTTTTAACTTGAATATATAGGTAATATTTTCCAATATTTATTTTCTGATAAGTGATAATAAAATCATCCCTATGTTAATATTTATATGTGTTCTATAAAATTTGCCATAATGTTTAATTTTCATTCAAGGTTATATACTTTGTAATTGCTCTTATGATTTTGCCTGTCACTCACTTTTAATTTAATAAAATAGTTTTTTATTTTAGAACTTAGGCTATGGTTCCATTACTGATTTCTAATTTTATTCATTGAGAGTTGTAGACCTTAGACTACATAAAGTTGGTTATGTTCTTTTTATTTTTAAATCTGATATAATAATTAATATGTAAATCACATGTGTAATTTTAAAAAAGTTGATGTAAACAAGTAGCCAAAAACCAAATATTCGACTAAAGATCTAAACTATTACCCTTTCAGAAACTATTTGTCCTCTCCTGCATGTTTCCCCGTATTCTATGGTAATAAATATTCTATCTCCACACACAATGTATAGTTAAAGTCTAGAATTTTAAATCTATATTGATGTGGCTATCAGACTAGGTTCTCAGTAAAGTGACAACAATGGAAGTGACCTATAAATCTTCCAAATTATCATTTTTCTTTTTCTCCATTCTAACAAAAATGTAAATAATATCAACCCAGACCTTTACTATTGACACTGAAGAAAGAGGAGAGTGGGAGAGAAGAAAAAAGACGAGGAGGAGGAGGAGGGGGAGGAAGAGAAGAAGGAGAAATAGAAGAAGGAGAAATAGAAGAAGAAAATAATGATGATGATGGGGGAGAAGAAAAAGAAAGAAGAGGATGAAAAGGACCAAAGCTTTGCCACCCTAAAACTGCCTTTTGGATATTGATTTTAAGCTGGTTTTTAAGAAATAAGATTCAGAAAGAAATGTTGACCCTTCCCCCTTTCCTGCCTAAGAAATTCTGATGTAAAGACCTGCTCCTGGAAGGAAACCTTATCATAGTCACCTTAGTATGTACGTAATAAGGCTCCAAGCAGGAGCCTGTAAACTAGATCACTAAGTCCCATTGTTTCTAGACTGCCTAGCAAGAATTCGCTTGTCATGTACGTTCCAATCCTACTCAGTTACATGTGAATTGCTCTTTCCTTTAAAATCTCAGACTCCTGCCAGCCCTTTCTTCATAATGACATATAAACAAACCTCAACTGCTCAACACATTTTGGATCTCATTTTTAGATGGCATTTCCAGATGTGCATTCATAAAATACATTTTGTACATTTCCTCTTGTTAAATGTGTCTCTACTAATTTCATTATTAGCCCAACTAGAAGAACTTAAGAGATGGGAGGAAAAGTATGTCTTTTTACCCAATCAAGGAAGAGGAGGAGGAAGAAAAGAATAAGAATAATTATTTCTATCTTATTTAAGCTACTGTATTTTGGAGTTTCTTTTTACAGCAGCATAATATGAATGCTAAGTAACAGCATTAATATCCTATATAATAAAAGCCTAATATGCAAATTGACCAAATGGTGGAATGACTTGTGAAACTACCTGTCACTATGATGCTCACTGACCACCAAGGGGCAGATGCTAATTGCAGGAACTGCCCCCAGCTCGCAGGCCCCAGGCCAGTCAAGGCAGATGCCAACAGGGGCCCTCAGATCACTCAGCTGGTCACCCCGCAGAGGGAGGTGATTGGTGGTAACAGCATGGTGATCAGGAGGTGGGGTTAGCTGGCAAATGGACAGCACCAGGCCAGCCAAGGCAGGTGCCAGCAGGGCTCCCGATCACCCTACTGGTCACCCCATAGATTAGCCCTGATCACTAGCCAGACCTAGGGACCCTACCTGTTCATGAATTTCATGCATCAGGCCTCTAGTTATTGATAAACTTCCTTGTGCATTCTCACCTGACTAGTTCCAATCCCACTCACTTGAGAAACACCTTCTTGAAATTTTTGGTATTATGTCCATGCTTTTAAACTGTAAACTGTATTTTTGTGTGAGAGAGCACCTAACAAATCTATGAAATTGAGTGAAATAAGAAATGTTAAATTCTTAATTTTACTATATTTAAATGGAAACTTCATTATCTCTTGGAAAATGACAAAGTGTGCTGTCTATTTAAGCAATGACTCTCTCCCACTGGTCTGTGCTTGTGATTTCAGTCAGTCTGAAGCTACTGACAGAAATGACTTAAGCTATCATTGTGTGAAGTCCAGGAGAAAGAGTCAGCGTGGATTGTAATATTTGGTAATAATCATTATTAAATATAGGCACAGTTACAATGAATGTAAAATACACTTTGCCCTTGCTTTAAAAAAGAAAAAGAAAAGTGGTGGGGTAGCTCTGCCTTGGATTTCCTGATCTACATGCAATCTCTGACTCCTCAGTTCAGAGACTGCCATTCTAGGCATTAGCTTGTGTCATCATAGGTAATCCCAAAGATTAGTTTGTTTCTTTCACTTTTCTTAGAGATCATAGTCCTGGAGTGTTTAATTGTCAGATGACTGGGAAGGGTTTTTGTGAGTATTTTAGTAGTTTCATTTGCTTTGTTGTTTAGGTGCTTCATACAGTTGAGTACTTCATACTCTAGTTGTTTCATACTCAAGGCAAGAAAGTAAGTCTTTCCCTGCTAGTCCATCTTGGTGGAAAATAGAATTCAAGCATTTTCATTACATTATATATCTCTTATCTTTTTTCTCACTGATTCAAAGATAATATTTACATATTTTATAGAGCAGGACATCAGTATATATATTAAAATTATTTTCCCTCATCTCTGACTTGCTTTTTCATTAAATTTAATAGATTTTTAATGTGTCCTGTTTAACAATATTTTATTAATTAACTAGTGGCCTGGTGCAGAGATTCGTGCACATTGAAAGAAAATTAATTAGAAGAAATATTTTAATATCACTATTCGCTCTTTCTTTATAATAAAAGTGTCAACTGAATTCATGATCAGCAATGATAGATTGAAACACATCCATGCAATTGGGGCCAGCAAGAGCTTTATATGTGTTGTGCATGCACGAGTCAACTTAGACTTTTATAGATATAGAAAAAACTTGCTTAATTAGATCTGCTATCTGATTTAGCTAAACTTTTTACAGCCCAGTGAAGCACCCCAACTTCTCTTTCAGGTAATTGTCAGCAACACAGCAATAAATATCAATACAAAGCAGATTATTATTGTAGATCATACAGGGAGAACAAAGGGTAAAATATTTAACTGCTGCAGTGTTTGACTATATTCTGCGCAGTGAGAAAACCTGAAGTCATTTTCAAGATCCACCATTTCTTCTTTTCAGTCAGGCCAAGTTTCTAAACTTTCTAAATCTCCATTTATTTTCTGGCTAATGAAAATAAAATAGGATTTTACCATGTCTCCTCTTTACCTACTCCAGTCTCCTATCTACTTACTCTGAGTTTCCTATAAACCTACTGGGTATCAAGCCCACAACCTGTGCATGTGCCCTGGACCAGACTCAAACCCAGGCCCCTCATGGAGGCCAAGAGGACATAGACTACAAAGGAGACAGAACTGAACCTCACATCACCCTGTTTGGCGCCGAAAGATGGCTGGTTAGCCAGAGATGGGTAAGATTCCTCAGGGAAGGAACAACCTAAGACAGGCACAGTCACAGAGGGGCCAACAGGAGAGAACTAAAAGGTCAACAGAGGTGGGGCACATACAGTCACCCACAAACCTTGCAGGGGCCTGAACTCTCACCCCTTCTGAGGGAAGTCTCCTGCCCCATGGCTGCTTTGCCTCCCACGCACAACTCAGACTGGGACCCAGGTTACAGACAGAGACTCGGCCAGCAACAGCTGCTCTATATCTAAATTCAGTCTAGTACCAGGAATGCTTAGGGCCTAATCAAGCATGCAAATAATCCTTTCCACTAATATTTACATGGTAAACTAAGATTTTTGCTTGAGTATTAAAATTGACAGTAAAATAGTAATCAAATTTTCAGATTAATTTAAATTGGCCAAGTGAAATAAGTGAATACTCAAGAAAATTTAAGTGTACTTGACAAAAGGCTGTTCCTAAAATATTAACTAAAATTGCTATTAGTAGTTGATTTCATTATAAAATTGCCTAACATGCAAAGAACCTAAAGCAGTCATATTTGTGTGCAAAAATTAAAATTTAAAATTACCAAGACTGCAATATAAAATTTCCAAAAGCCCCCATTAATCAAAAGGGGGGGAGGATAGTGGAGGAATATGTAAGGAAAAAAAATCCTGTAAGTAAAATACATCTAGAAAATTCTTACTCCAGAAATGTAACCTCCATTTGTTATGCCAACAGCAGGACACCCATGAAAAACACACATGATGTCAAAATAAGCCAAAGGAAAATAATTTAGGCAAAAATAAAAAGAATCCCAAGTCTAAATTGCAGAGATGATCCCTTTGTTAACTTTTGTTCGAGAATGTGTTTGCGTGTTTCCAGAGAACAATTCCAAGACTATGTGGGTTCCTGTGACAGTGAGGAACTGACGGGTCTGTTCCATCCACGAGGATGGTCCAGAGATGGGGGACACTGACGACACCTTGCCATGCTAGCAGTCAGCAGCTGTGCGTTGCTGCAGGCGGCCCAGGACCAAATCAGAGAGGATGGAACTTGCATTGCCACAATGTGTCCACCATCTGGATACCATTGCTGACAAGTACACATAAGGAACTATTTGACATTGAAACTGGGACTCAGAACAGTTGGACGTTGAACCTGAGACTCAAACATTTTTTTGTTTTTATACATTTATTTCCAGTATGCAGATGCAAGATATTTTTGAAGAAAAGAAACAGGGGAGAGTGATTGATATAGAGGCAGGGAGGCACTGAACAGACTGTCAATCTACAGGGGGAAGGCTGGAGAGGGTGGGAGGCAGGTGCTGTGGGAGATCAACTGAAGGACTTGTAGGCATGTATATGAGCATAACCAATGGATGCAAGACACTGTGGGGGGGCAGGTGGGGATATGTGCTGGGGGTTAGAGGAGGCTGAGGGGAGGACAATGGAGGGGAAAAAGGAAAACATATGTAGTACTATTAAATCTAAGTTATACTGCAAAAAATAAAAAATAAAAAACCTAGGCCCCCTCAGTCCACAGTCCTATGCACTATTCGCTGAGCGAAACTGGCTAGGGCAACAGTTACTCTTATACCACGAACTCTTGCCCTTTACATGTTGTTCCTAATTATTGTATTAATCCAAAGAATGACTAAATTATTGGCAAAAGATATTGCTTCTTTATAAAGCCCTCTTAAGGTTATTATCTTGCAACTAGAGACCTGAGGCACGAAAATCATCCAAGAGGCTTGGCCCTCACAGCTTCACTGGCTTGCTTCGGCCCTCACAGCCTCGGCTTTGTCCAGAAGGACGTTGGTTCTAATTAGTGTATTAGTTTTTGTTATTAGCAGTAAACTCTGTCTTTCAATAGGGACAAAACATTAATGATCTTAAAGTAAATAGATCCAAAATGTAATTGCATTTCAGAATTCTTGACTGCTGATTCTGGTCAGGTAGGCAAAATATCATTAAACAAATCCACAAAAAGTAAAAAATGATTGAGAATGAATTCAATATGAAGTAATGAAATTAAATACGGTATTGCTAAGCATTATGTTTTATGGAGCTAAAGATATCTCTGATCTGTTTGGTGATGTCCTAAAACATTAACTAATCAACTACAATTAAATCCACAAGACCAACTAAAGTATGCAATAAATAAAATAGCACCAGTAATTTCAAGGATGAGGTTGAAGAGGGAATAGGAGAGATAAATGGAAATAGAAAAGTAAATAAAGAAATAGTATAAAATTCATAAATTTGATATTTATATTTATAATTACAGGCACATTTTTTGTTGGACTAATAGGTTGTACATGCAAAGGCCATTAGTGACCATTAATCTATGAAACAGTTCTTGAGTTTCCAAAGTAGGTTTGAATTACTCAAGTTGCATTTCACATCAGGGTGTCAAGATTATTCACTACATTCATATGTAAACACCTGTCATCAAAGCATAAAGAATAATAAACTAACATTTGGATTTTTGTATAAACACATAAGCAGAATAATAAGTCAAAAATTTGCCAATCCCTCCCCGCCCCCCGGGGTTAAAATATTAGCTTATATTCATAACAAATACACATGACGCATTGAAAATATTGATGTGATCCCTCATAACAATATTTGAACCGCTGGTGTCCATGATTAATCCCAAAAGGATGAACCAAACAACATATGCAGGATAGCATAATTTTCTTTATTTTTCTTTTCGTCATTGATCTTTGTATGGCATTGTAGAGGTTATGAGGGAACCAGACATTCAAGTTTGGCAAGTTAACTCTATACTTTGTCTAGATTAAAAGAGACAACACATAACTAATTCATTAAAATTTTAAAGCAGATGAGACTCTAGTATGTATAAACATTGTAGGTATGATGTCTGTTCTTTCATTTCATGAAAAATGTGCCTTTTGTTTATTTTTTACCAAAATAGATCTTTTTATCTCCACTAGAGGCCCGATGCATGAAATTCATGCAAGAGTAGGCCTTCCTTCCCCCTGTTGCTGGCCCAGGCTTCCCTCCAGCACCCTGGACCCGGACTTCCCTCACAGCCCCTGCTTCACCCAGTCTAATTAGCATATTACACTTTTATTGTTATAGATTGCTTCTTTCATGTCTTATATAAGACTGTAAGTGTAAACAATATTGTAGGTGAATACTATTAATAAAAGTGGAAGTCTTTAATAATGGATATAGAGTTCTTTTGTGGCAAAAATCAAGTAAAACCTGCACTTGCTTGATTGCAAAATTGAAAATCTTTAATTCTAAAAATCCCTAAATTATGTATAA
Source organism: Antrozous pallidus (assembly GCA_027563665.1). NCBI lineage: Eukaryota > Metazoa > Chordata > Mammalia > Chiroptera > Vespertilionidae > Antrozous > Antrozous pallidus. Next base: position 18,200,425 of record CM050522.1, read on the forward strand.
ACAAAATAATTAAATCAATGAAATATAAATGATAAATGTGTTGCTCCTGGTTCTGATTTACAGGTTTTTCTTTCTTTCCAGGAATGAAATCTCCTCATTTTTAAGGATTTCTCAAGTCTTCTTTTCTCAGAAACTTATTCTGCAGTGCTCACTGATAAAATGAACTGCATTGATTAAGTGCCTACTGTGTTCTTGGTAGTGAGATAAGTGATACATGCATAACAGTTAAAAGTGTACAGTGTTCTGCTGCCACCCACAGTGTGACAGACTCTCTGGTTCTAATGAGTTGTGTTTGGTAACAGATTTCATCATTTCACTAGTTGCCAAGTGTCCTATGCTTCTACCTACCAAACAAACCAGTTTTTCTTTACTATATGCTAGCAATAATTGTCTTCAGTGTCAATCACTCTACCCTGAATCACTAAGTACAAGGTATTATTGTTACTATAATTATTGCTATTGCTATTGAGTGTCATTTCTCAATGCAGAGGGGAATTCTGAAGAAGGAATGTTTTGAAAGGGATGGTACTGACACATTCACTAAAAGGAAACGAATTAGCTAAATATGAATCAGAAATTTTGAGTTACAAAAAGGGAACAAATTGTGTGTACTGTGTTAGATTTTTTTTCTCGATAGTGATTATTGTATAATTCCTTTTCTAAGCTGCCTGGGAATTAATAAGATTTATTAACCTCTTGGTTATAGATAGTCCTTAACCTGTTGTTGGCTGGTAAATTGAAGAGATCAGGGTAAATGATAGGCAGTCATGCACAAACCTGGCCTTCAACCCCTAAATTTCCGGAGTTCACTCAGAGCTAAATACCAGAAAAGAATTCAGTTGAGGTTGTAACATGTTATCATTTGACAAGATGCACACTCTCTAGGAACACAGTCTTCAATTGAGAAATTCATACTGGACGGTATGAAGATGACAGCAAGAGTAGAGAGTAAGAGAAAGAAACTGTATTAACTTCTAGGTGGTTTTAGGAACATTCATGGCTCACCCAGTACTAATTATGTAATATGATTTCAATGTGTTAAGTTAACATTTCATGAAGTCCTTTTCGGTTGCCAGCCTTAGCAGGTCCTATTTTTGCTTTCTGCCTATTTTCAGGCACTGAGATATGCAGTTCATATTGCTTCTCTTCCTTTTATAACTTTTTAAATATGTGTTCATTCAAACATTATTTCTCACTGGATCTGTATTATTCCCTTTTACTCTTTAAGCTCAGATATTTTAATGTATCATTTCCAATATATTTAAAATACAAATAGTATATGAGAAGTGTCAGTTTTCACATTGAATTTTTAAAGAAGTCTGGTCAGAGTCAAATAATTTCACACTTTGCCCAGCATAAACACCAATTTAAAATATGAGGCTCCTAAATAAAATGAAAACTGTTACCCAGCAGATCTAATAACAGTTTTTATGTCAGAGTTAATCTTTGCACCAACTCATGGCCTTCCTACACACTAATCTGAATGTGAACCCCTAAATACCAAGGGTCCTGCATAATACATCTTCCTACGCTGACTCATTTGCAAATTTAAATTGGGAAAACATCATCATGTACCTGAATAAAATTTAACCTTGTGGAAAATAAGGTAATTGCATATTTGAAAGGAAAGTCCAAATAACATGAGACGATGATTTTCACTGAAAAATAAGCAAGGCTATCATGAACTCTTCCAGGGTGCCCAACAAATGTGAAAGCATAACCCCGAGCTCCCGACTCTTCTTACAGAATAACCATCGCCTACTGACTCTTCAAGAATTGGGTCCTATTGATCAAACCATTGACATCTGACCATTTACTGCACAAGGTATATAAAACATGAGTGGAAAACAGACCAAAACAATGGGTGTACAGTTTATAAAAAGATCTGCAGGGCAAGTACATTTTTTCAGGAAGGAAGCGCTATTCTGTGTTCTAGGATAATAGAAATAAATATGCCTTATCACCATTATGGATTTTGCATGACTTATTCAGGAGCAAATAGTAGGAAAGAATTGTACAATGAAACATGAATATACCCACAACATAGGTTCTACAATTAATTTTCACATTTATTTTATGATATAGCTCTCCATCTATTTATCTCTCTATACCAACTTCTGACAATGTGTCTGAAAGTTTTGATGAATATATCAAAGTGATATGCAGTCATCAGTACACTCATGGGGTTCATAGCATACTTCCTCAAATATGACATGCATGTATATTAACTATCCTAAGCTAAAGAATGATCCTAAGCTAAGAAAACAGCAGAAGCAGGAACGTCACCCTTCTTTCCTGAAAACAGGAAGTAAATCTCCCATGTGGAAGGCACCCTCCCTATAAAAAAAGGTAGAAAGACACCCTCCTCATTGAAGAACGATGGGGAAAATTTAGGACCAATAATATGTATAAATAAACCTTGTTACTTCTCCACCATCTACTACTCATGGCCCAAACCCCTATATCTTATCTGTTCTTCACATATTTATTGTTTCTTTTTCTAAAAAATTTGAAAGCCTCTTGCTCTGGTCACTTCTTGGAGTCTTCATTCTCTTGTGAAGGCCTTCATGTACATGGAAAAACTAAATGAACTTAGTATGTCCTGTTAATCTGACTTATGTCAGCTTAATTCATAAGCCTAGACAGAGTCCCACAAAGCATAGAGGAGAATTTTTCCTTTCCTCCACCACTATGCTTAAACTCCTCAACATGCATATTATTAACTAGATTTCAATATTTATTTACCTTTTTTTCCTTTTGAGATGGGAGATATATAAAAAATATAAAGTAAAACATATATGTTGTAGTTGAAATTTAAATTATTATATTTTGGAAGATGTCCTGTTTATATCTCTACTACAAATGCAGTCATTAGGGGTGAAGAATTTTTCATTCCTTTCTAGGGTATCAGTGAGGTGTCCTGGCTCCTGAATTCTGTTAATCAAAGGCTTCACATAGGCAAATTCTGCTTGGGATTTCAGGAGCTAACCTGACAAAGAAGGGCCAGTTTGGATGGTCAGATCCTTCATGATACAATAGAACCATTCTGCTACAATAGAACCATTATATTAATTCAATAAACATTTTATTTAACATCTACTATATACCAAGTACTCTTTAGGGTCTAGAGATACAGCAGTAAATAAAATAGATACTTGTGTTCTAGTGGAGAATAATTTGTAGTTGAGAAAACCATCTTACCTATCTTTTAAAATAGTGATAATATTCATATGTACAAAACAAAGTTATTTATTATTTTTATTTGCTAAGCAGCTTTAATTTTTTAAATGATAGTTTTCATGGTAACTACTAATGTTAAAATTTGAGACATACAGCAGTATGTCTCAAAACCTCCATGTAGTCTCTCTGTTTTCTATTTCTCTCTGCCCTACATATCAATTTGATACTTGCTTCTAGGTTATGTCATCCTAATACTACAATGTTTCTTAATCCTGAAACTAGTTATAGTACTTCAATCTTGTGCCAGTCACTGTTTATGGGTTCAATTTTTCTTTTCCATTCTTGCTGTTTCTGACCTCTACTAATCAAATAACATCCCAATTGGTCTCCTTGATAAATCATCCTAATCAGTGCAATTTGAAGAGAATTATTTTTTGAAAAATCTTTATTATTGAAAGCATTACAGATGTCCCTCTTTTTCCAATGACCTACTTCATTCCCCCTCTTCCACCCTCCTCCCTACCTTTCCTCATGCCTTCCCCCCAATATGGGCTACGCATATATCCTATATAATAAAAGCCTAATGTGCTAATTGTGCTGTCATCTGGTCGGCCACTCAACCAATCAAAGCATAACATACTAATGTTATGTTAAGCCCACTCAACTGCTCTATATGTTGTGCACTGACCACCAGGAGAAAGATGCTTCCCCAGTTAACTTCCTGCTGAGGTCCAGCTGATTTGGACTGAGCTAGATGGGCTGGACATGCCCTGGAGCTCTCCCAGGTTTCTCCTGGCTGGCCAACTTCCGGCATCCATTCCTGGCCCTTATTGTGCACAGTTGGGGTCTTCCAGCCTGGCCTGTGCCCTCTCACAATCTGGGCGGAGGAACACACCCTCCAAGTGCATGGATGTCATGCAGAAGGCCTCTAGTATACCATAAATTATTTGGTTAAGGAAAGTCTTAATGCTTAACTGTAATTATGTTGTTACGTTGGTAAAGAAAATTTACTCTGCCTAGAAGTTACTATGCTGTCAGCATTATCACATCATGTCTGTTGGTTATATGAATAAAAGGAATAAAAAGTAACATTTTCACTTGCTGAACCACATGTAGGAACTAGGATAGAATGATATTTTTTCTGGTGAATGTGCTAGGGATGTGGTCCTAAAGTTTTGTTGTTAGAATTCATTTAGACCCTTCAAAGTTATTGAGATCTTTGATTTATGTTGTTTATATCAATTAATACTTAACATATTCAAAATCAAAACCTAGATACATTTAAAATATCATTACTTTAACAATATTTGACTTTTGGAGATGGGATTCTTCTTTATTTTTGCATTAAAACTGGATAATTAATAGCTTCTTAAAAGGTTGTAGTAATATATAATATGCTACTATATCCATGGACTCCTTCACGAAAGTCAGAATCTATTAGACAAAGCATGTCAACATTATTATGAAAATAACTTTTACTTGATAAACTGCCTAAAACAGACTTGAGAGTCACTAAAAAGAACTGATGTATCCATAATAGTGATTCGGTCTATAGACTTCAATTTATGTATGTATGTATGTATGTATGTATGTATGTATGTATGTATTGTTAATGTTTTTATTGATTTCAGAGAAATGAAGGAAATGGGGGAAAGGGATAGAAACATCAATGATGAGAGAGAATCATTGATCTACTGCCTCCCGCATGACCCATACTAGGAATCTAGCCCTCAACCTGGGCATGGGCACTGACCAGGAATTGAACAGTGACCTCCTGGTTCCTGTGTGGGAGCTCAACCTCTGAGCCACATGCACCAGACAAGGCTTTGACTTTAGTAAAGTGTTAGCGCCTCCACTGCTATGCCACCTGATCAAGAGTGGCTTCTGAAGCTTCTCGGCAAGACTTTCTCGCTCTAAAATAGTGATGATAATAATATCAATTTTGAAAAGTTATCATGATATTTAAATTATGTGGTAATAAATATAAAATGTTTGGCACAGTGATTGGTCTGTTGTAAATTCTCAGTAAATGCTCCCCATAATTGCTATTAATGAATTCATAATATGTATCAGAAGTCAAAAATAAATAAATGAATAAGCGTGCAAGTGAAACCATCATACTATATGATCTCTACAAAAAGGTTTTCAGCTTCCTGGCTGAGAACTCTGTCTTCCAGCTCTCTGGGAAGAATCAAGCATCCAGAGCATCCATATGGCCCAGACTAGGACTGAATTATCACAATAAAAAAAAAGCTCCAGTGAAATGAAAACCTTAGGATGGCTGTAAAGGAGATTTTCCTCAAATAGAAATAAAACAAAGCAAAATGTGCTCATGCAGTTATCAGAGGAACTAAACCAAGAGAATAAAAAACCCTCCACTGAACTGATTGAAATGGGAACTGAGTTGGACAGTGTTTGGCTTGTTTGAGAAAAACATTTCTCTATCCTTTCACTACCACATTCAGCGAATAGTCCCATGTGATTAACAAAATCATCTTGAAACACTGACATGTGTTGGCCACAGATGAAAAATTAAATAGCATCTTTAAATTCCTGCTCCTGATCTCATTTAAAAGAAAATGTTGTTGCACTTGGATTCCAGTCTGTCTAATCAGGCGGCACATTTCCTATCACGTCTAACACCTGGCTGACTCCCGTGTGCCAACTGTGCCCAGTGCAATGATATGCCTGGAAGTAATTATTTCCATCACCCACATAAGGGCAGGGGATATGAGACTCATCACATGCTTACCTTTTACACAGACTTTATTTTTCATTTTAAATGCCTATGTGAGTTGGCCCATGTAGATTCACCTGAGTCTTTAAAAGAGAAATTTTGCAATTGAGATGAGAAGTCTCAGATAAGGAAAGTACTCTCACCAGTGACTCAATCTTTTCCACCGAGCAAATATGCACATATAACTTTGATACTGAAATTTTTTTCTAAGTGAATGAAGATCAAGGTCAGCTGTATTCATGCCATGACGGTTTGTCATATTTTTGTTTTGAAACAATATTTTTCTTAGAACAAGAAGCTACCCATGACATTGTCCTATGCTTATTAGATTTGATCAAATTTTGTTGTATATGGGAATTTTCTCTCTTTCTAATATACACATTATAGAAAGATAACAAATAGACAATATGATATAATATTTTTAGGATCAGAATAATGATACAAACTTATATCCTCCACAATTACTTTATAATATCAAATATTTTTCCTTTTGCAAAATCCTTGTGTCATAGATATCAGTGAAACCATCTCCTTTTTCAGGATACTTGGGTATTTAAATCATGGTATTTTTGGAATCTTGCTTTGGCATTTACTCAGTGCAGGCAAGAGAATATGTTATAAGTAAGACTAAGCTCCCTAAGGAAAGAATTAGTGAACAGTTTTAATGTGTACATTTTAAATGCAGAATTTCTCTGTGATATCTATGTCTATTCTTGGAAAACATAACCAGATATGTTCAAAATACAGATGCAAAAAGCAGAGATATCCTAAATAAAGTGTATTAATCCAAGCCCCATATTTTGAAAGACCCAACTCTTTTCTGCTTTTACATTTATTTTTACATTTTAACTGGAACTTTGCACAATTTAAAAGTGGAATGGATAATCAAACACAAAGATCAATACAGCATCACATCCCTACATGAGATCACTCAGATTCCTTTTTTTTGCAAAATGCTCTATGAGACTAGGTTAGTATATCCACTTAAGATAATCTATAAAATATTTTAATATATAAGGAAACATAAATATATATAAATATAAGTAAAGTCAGAGGAAGAATAACACACTTTTCTGTGAAATTCAAAAGTGATAATTTTACACAGTTACATTCAATTGTATGTATGCTAATAAAATGGAAATCCAGTGAAGAAAATATCAATGCCTTGTAGCCTCCCATTGTATCCATATCTAATCTCATGTTCTCTGAATCCTTCCCCTATAGAGTCACTCATCCAAAAACATCTCTCTGCTTGATTCATTTTTAAAGAGAGCAAGTGGTCTCCTTTCTGAGGGAGACCTCTAATAGGGGCATTCTGCTGTTAACCACATAGGGACAGGCCATTTTGACATTAGGTACTATCTTCTCTGCCCATTAGAATTCTATATTCACTGACAGGGGAAGGAATTCCATGAGGACAAATGGCATCAGCTGACTTTCATCTCAGGAATCATGTCTCAGGCTTGGGCAGTGAGATTGCATCCAGTTTGAAGTAGATGCTCTTTATTTTCATATGCTCCACAGGAAAAATATATAGATCATAAAATTTCATTTTGATGTTAATAAAACACAGTATGGAAGGAGCATTTGCTTGACAATGTTCTAAAATTGTTTGACTGGCATACAAAACAAAAATTCAATGTGTCAAAATAGAGCAATAGCCATAGAAATGGAAACTAATTAGTGGTTTCCAGGGGTTAAAGTGCACTATGGTGGGAGGAAAATGGATGTGGTTATTAAAGACAATAAGAGGACACAAGACAATTTCTTGTGTTGGAAATACTTTTCTTGACTAGCATGTGGCTATGCTTACCTACACTTGCAATAAAATTGCATAGAGCCTAACATACATACACACAAAAAGACAAATCAGTACAAATGAAACTGAGAAAATCTAAATAAGATAAGTGACTTGTATCAGTGCAATATCCTGATAGTGAACTTTTACTATAGCTTTGCAAGCTATTACTATCTTAGGAAACCAGAGGAAGAGTACACAGGATATCTCTGCATTGCTCATTACCAGTGCATGTGAATGTATAATAACTAAAAATAAACAAAACACTTTTAAAATAGTGTGGACATGTGTTGGTTTCTGGTTTGGGATGTAGGGCTTTGGACAGCTTTACTTCCATCTTCATGACAAGAAAAACCTGAGTAAACTGGAAACAGAGCTAACATGGCCAACTGCTACCCTTCCTTGCTCCCCTCCCCCAGTGGGACAGACAGACAGGAAGATACAGGGACTCACGGTTTACCAGAGCAGAAACTATTGCTGTGCTTGTACAAGGCTGAGAAAATGTAATCTGCAATTGATGATTTGTTGGAGGCTCAGTTGAGCACAAGACTGAGAATTAAAATTCCAGAAGGGAGCCTGTAATAAGGAGTCCCCACACTTTTCTGAAATTTACTTTCAGGAGTTCTACCAGGTTTTCAGGGTGAAGGTCAGTGAAAAGTATCCTTATATTCCAACAGGTGGAAGATAAAAGTAGCTATTTTCAAATAAGTTTAATATGTTATGTTCTTCTTAACAAGATAAATATCACATGGTCTTACTCATTTGTGGAATATAATGAACAGCATAGACTGATGAACAAGAACAGATTCAGAGACTGAGAAACATCGATCAGAACATCAAACCTCAGGGAAGGTGGAGGTGGGAAATTATTTTTCTAAAACCTAACTCACAGGAATCATACTAGCTCCTAACCTACCTGTGTGAAGGAAGATATACAATTCTATCACCTTCCAGTTTTCATGTGGGGCTGCCCCTCCAGCTCTCTTGTCTCCCCAAATGCGGGTAAATACAATAATGCATATCCAGACCAAGGACACAGAATCCCTAAAAGATTAAGATCTAGCCATACATTTCTAGAACATTTTTCCTCCTGTTATCACACCCTGCCATCATCTGAATATAGGTTGTGGATAATAAGAGGGGAATTCAACTGAGAAAAACGGAACATCTCAGACAATATTTAAGAAGACTCCAGGGAAATCCAACAACAACATGGGATACAAAATAAGGAAACTAAGGGGAAATGTTAGCTTTTGAAACCACATAGCAAACAATGAGCACAGCCTAACTCCTCATCAGATAAACATAAAACCTCACATTGGTATATCTCGTCTGGCTTTCAACCAATAATTACAAGGCATATCAAAAGACAAAAAACTACAGTCTGAAATTACAAATTAATCATCAAAAAAGATTCAACTAGGATGAAGGTTTTGGCTTTATCCGATTGAGATTTTAAAACAACTATGATTAATATACAATAGGCTCAAAAAGAAAAATTAAATCACAAAATAACATATGTATAAAATAAGCAGAGATGGAAACTAAGGAAGAAGCTAAAGGAAATGATAGAAATAAAAATGCTGGAACAAAAATTGATGGGCTTATTAATAGACTAGAGAAAAGAATCAGTCAGCTTGAAGAAATGTCAATATAAACATATATGACAAATAAAAATAGAAAAAGGGATGGAAGAAAATGGAACACAGTATCCAAGAAGTAGGAGGCAACAACGAAAGGTACAGCAAATGTTAAGAAGAATGCCAGAAGTAGAACAGAGAGAAAGGGACAAAGTTACGACAAAACATTTTCCAAAATTAATGACAAGACACCAAATGAAAAATTCAGGTGGCTCAGCAAACACCAAGTAGGATAAATACCACCCCCTCGAGTCTATAATTAGACACATCATATTCAAACTGCAGAATATCAAAGACTAAGAAAATTCTGAAAGAAGCAACAGGAAAAAAAAACATATGCATGTAAAGAAGCAAGGATCAGAACTATATTTGAATTTTCTTTAGTGCAAAGAGGAGAGTACAGTAAAATGTTTAAGGTGTTAAAGGAAAGAAACTACCCACCTAGAATTCTGTCCACTGAAATTACCTCTCAAAAATAAAATGAAAATAAAGACTTCCTAGGACAAACAAAAATTGAGTATTTTATTATTAGAAAACATGCCTTGCAAATAATGTTAAAGAAACTCTTCAGAGAGAAGGGAAAAGATATCAGAAATTCGAATCTACATAAAGGAAGAATATTAGAAAAGGATTACATGAAGGAAAAATCTACTCTTTGATGTTTCTTATCCTTAATTTGTCTGACAAATAGCAGTTAACTACAAATAGTAATAGTAACAATATAATCAATGATTATAATGCATTAACAAGTGAAATGAACAACAGCAATTTTACAAGAAAGGAATATATTAGACACTAGAGGCCCAGTGCACAAAATTCACGTACTGGGGAGGGCTGTCCCTCAGCCCAGCTTGCATTCACTCTAATCTGGAACCCCTTAAGGGTTCCCTGACTGCCAGTTTAGGCCTGATTCTGGCAGTTGGACATCCCTCTCACAATCCAGTAGTGCTGGCTCCTAACCACTTGCCTGCCTGCCCGCCTGCCTGCCTGCCTGATTGCCCCTAACCTGACTGATGCCTAACGGATCCCCTGCTGGCAAGATCATCCCCAACTGCCCTCCCCTGCCTACCCAATGGCCTCCAATTGCCCTCCCCTGCTGTCCTGATCACCCTCAACTGCCTCCCTCTGTGGGGCTGAGGGGACTGGGGGACTGAGGCTGGATGAGGCGGGCTGAAGGGACTGGGGAACTGAGGTTGAATGAGGTAGAGCTGTTAGGACTGGGAGACTCATTGGATGAAGCAGAGCTGAAGGGACTGGGTGCAGCCATTTTGCGGCTGTGGGCACCACCATTTGTGGCTCTGGGCACTGCCATCTTGTGAGGGTGTGGCAGTTAATTAGCAATTCCTTCTTTATTGGCTGTGGGTGCCACCATCTTGTGAGGGAATTATAGTCAATTAGCATATCCCCTCTTTATCAGATAGGATACTCTGTCATATGGTACCTGTACTACACATGAAGTGCTATTATGCTATTTGAAAGTGGATTTGGATTACTTGTTTAATGTTTTCTAGCGGAAAACATTAAAACACTTAAAAATACAGTTGACATGCTAAAAGGAGAGAGGAAAAAAAAGGAATAATTTTAAGTGTATAATTATAGCTCTAAACCTTTAAAATGCATAATTTAAAAAGGAAGCAGAAAAGAGTAGAAAACATACACAAAATAAAAGAAACAAAAAGGGACAATGAATAGAAAACAGTAACAAATATTAATTCTAAGCAAGTATTAATTCTAAGAGCTATGTTAATTTCAGGAAAAGCAGAGTTCAGAGTAAGGAAAATGATTAGAGATTAAGAGGAGGATCATTACATAATGATAAAGGGGTTAATTTTTTCAAAAAGACATAACAATTTTTAATGTATATACACCTAACTACATATTGTCCAAATATGTAATGGAAAAACTGATAGAATTGCAAGGAGAAATATACAAATTCACTACTATGATTGGAGACTTCAACACCCCTATATTAGGCAGAACATCACTGAGAAGTTAGTGGAACTACACCTTTAATCTTCTGAATCTAATAAACATTTATAGAATACTTTATCTAAAATTAGAAAATTGGATATTTTTCTCAAGCTCTTATGCAGCATTTACTGAGATAAACCATATTCTAAGCTATAAAATATAACTTAACACATTTAATTGACTAGAAATCATACAAAGTATGCCCTCAGAACACTATGGATTTATCTAGAAATCAATACCGAAAGACTGCAAAAAAAAAAAAATGCCAACAACACACAATATAATTGGGGGTTGAATAATACTATTAAAATAACACAAAAGATGAAGAAGAAACCTCAAGAGAAATTTCAGAATATTTTAAATAAATAAAAACACAACTTATCAAAATTTATGGATACAGATAATGTAGTACTTAGAGGGAAATTTGTAACATTACATGCATATTTTTTTAAAAATCTAAAATAAATCATCTAAGCATTCAGTTTAAGAAAATAGAAAATGAAGAGCAAATTAAATCCGAAGTAAGCAGATAAAAAGAAATGATAAAATTTAGAATATAAAGTTATGAAAATGAAAACATTAAATTAATATTAAAAATGAACACAACTAAAGTTATTTATTTTGACAATATTAAATCATTTTAATTGAATTGAAATTTTAAAAAGTTATAAACCATGTGAAATAAAAACAAGAGAAGCCATGAGTTATCAAAATCAGAAATAAACGAGTGGTCATTACTACTGATTCCATGCATTTTTAAAGGGTAATAAAAAATGCTATGGACAATTGTGTGTCCATAAATTTGATAACTTGGATTGCATGGACCCAACTTCTAGAAAGAAACAATCCGCCAAACTCATCCTAAGATAAATGCAGTTATGTGCTGCTTAACAATGGGGATACATCCTGAGAAATTCATTATTAAGAGCTTTTGTCAATATTGACAAACTTTCTGCAGATTACACGGAAAGGCAAAAAACTCAGAACAGCCAACACAATGTTGAATGGCAAGAACAAAGTCTGAAAACTAACCTTACCCAAATTCAAGGGAGTATGGCATTGTGTAAGAATTGACAAATAGATCGGAGGAACAAAATAGAGTCTAGAAACAGACTCACGCAAATATATTCAATTGATCATTAACAAAGGAGAAAAGGCAATTTGATGGTGAAAGATGTCTTTTCAACAAATGGTGTTGAAACAACTGGACTTCCACATGCGAAAAAAGAAAAAATCTAGATATAAATTGTGTAAATTTCACAAAAGTTAACTCAAAATGGCTCATACAGCTAATTGTGCAATACAAAACTACAAAACCCTTAGAAGAAAATCTAGACTTTGAGTTTGTGAGAGTTTTTAGATAAAACATCAAAAGCACAATTTATGAAAGAAAAACAACTAGTTGGACCTCATAAAATTGAAAACGTTTGCTCTGTGAAATACACTCTTAACAGAATGAAAGCACAACTCAGACTGTGAGAAAAATCTTTGCCAAACACAAAACTGATAAAGGCCACTTTAAACTCAGCAATAAGAACACTTAAAACTCAGCAATAATAATAAAAAAAAGAACCCAAATAATAATGAAGTGAAAGATATGACTGGTGCCTCATCAAAGAGACATACTAATGGCAAATAAGATGTGAAACAATGTTTTTAGGGAACTGAAAATTAAAACAACAATGATATACCTATTTGAATGGCAAAAATCCAAACACTGACACTCCCAAATGCTGGTGAGGATTTGGATGGAGCAACAGGAACTATTTCCATTGTTAGTGGGAAGGGCCACTTTGGGATGGCAGTTTAGTCTTACAAAGCTAAAGTACTCTCACTATATGATTCAGAAATTATCCTTCTTGATATGTACTCAAATGAGTTGAAAATATATCATTACACAAAAGCTGCACATGAGTGTTTCTAACATCTTTCTTTAGAAGCAACCAAGATATTCTTCCATAGGTTAATGGAGAGACAAACTGTGCTATATCCATACAATGGATTATTATTTAATGATTTGAGAAACAATAATAAAAACATATAATCAAGCTCTAGAAAATATGCAGGCATCTTAAATGCCAATTGCTAATTAAAAGTAGTAATGCTTAAAAGGTTATAAACTATATGATTCTAACTATATGGCATTCTGGAAAAGGCAAAACCATGGCAACAATAAAAAGATCAGTGGCTGATAGTGGTTTGGATGGAAGGGAAGATGAACAAGTGGACCACATGGGATTTTTAGGGTCATGAAACTATTCAGTATGATACTGTATTGGTGAGCACATGTCAGTAAACATTTGTCAAAACAATATCATGAGATCATGATATGCAATAGAAAGTGAATCCAAACATGAACTATCAATATTGCCTGTCAGATGTTTCTCAGTGCTTGAGTGTGGACCCATGAACCAGGAGATTCTTGATGTTCATGTACAGCTGGTGTTGCCCAGTGCTTGAGCATCTACCTATGAACTAAGAGGTCACAATTTGATTCCGATCAGAGCACATGCACAGGTTGTGGGCTTGATCCCCAGTAGGGAACATGCAGGAGGCAGCTGATCAACGATTCTCTCTCATATTGGTGTTTCTGTTTTTCTCTCCCTTTCTCTCCCTCTCTAAAATCAATAAAATATATTTAAAAAAATTTTTAATATTCATCATGGTGTAGTAATATTAGAAAACAATTTGTTATTATCTTGATAACTGAACTTCTCTGCATACATACTCTACAGCTCAGCAATTCTTCACCTTCAAAATATATTTGCACATGAATAATTAGGAGATGTGTCCAAGAATATTAATAAGAACTGCCCATTGAGAAAAACCTCATGAAAACTGTCAATTATTAAAAATGGATACAGAATTTGTGATATAGTCACCTCCACAATGAAATGCTATAGTAGTAAATGAAATAATATATTAACATAATTTTCAAAAAAAGAAGTTAAATCCAGAAGACTCCATAGTATGGTATTAATTTTAAAAAGTTCAAAAATAACAAAGCTAGGAAACATTGAAAAAATCTTTAATAACCATAATAAATATTATTTAATAAAAAATTTTCAAAGATAAGTGTGAAAAAAATCAATGATAAAGTATCAAAAATTTAAATAAAGATAAAATCAGATTATGTGGTACCATGTCTAGCTATATTGAATCCTGAGGCAAAAAAAAATTGTTAAATCGATGAGTTGGTAAATCTCACCCCTCCCTTTTTAAAGACAAAGAAGAAGTATCAATAAAATTTTTAAATGTGCATTACTTTTGACACAGCAAACTTGCTCCTAGGAGTCTATTATAAAGAAAAGTTTGCATATGTACACAAAGCACCATATATAGTGACTGATGTTGAAGTAGGTATACTGATAATCCCGATACATTATATATCCTTCAATATGAAAGAAAATAAATTATGGTAGATAAAACAAAAAATTTTGCTTATATAAAACAATATATAAAGCATATTATTAAATAGTAAATTCCAAAATGTGAATCACATATGGTCCTATACTTATTATTTATTTATGAACAGAAAAATTAACTAGAAAAATCTACATTAAACTTTTAACAGCTGTTACCTGTGGAAGGGACTATTGAAAAAGTGGGAGAGTGAGAAATGTTTCCATTGTCCTCAGAGACTTAAATCTTAATTGTAACTTTTTACAAGAGAAATTCATTACTTGAGAATTAAAAAGATTAACCCTAAATTAGCATACTAAGCAAAAGAAACTACAAAAAATATTGTAACCAGGAATACTGAGTTAAAAACTATTTTTCTTTTGCTGATTATTTCAGATCAAACGACATTTCATGGATATTTTATTTACTAAATCAAGTTCATTTATTAGGTTTGTTTCTGTAGTAGAATAAATTCACAACTGAATGAACTTCAATTTATTCTATAGCAGAGTAAATTCAAAACAGATTTCACTCAATAACACTATTTTTGAGTGTTAGTATGTGTTTAATAACTTTGATAGAAGTCTAAATCTGGCCCAGGAAGTGGATCCCTTCACTTTCCACCAATATTTACATATCTACAATAATAATGAGACTCAGCATGAGTATGAGAGGCCTATACCTATTTATTTAAAATTAAGCTTTTGGAAAATTCTTACTTGTTTCCCTAAATCGTTTTGGTGAAGGGAGTCAGAGGCCTAAATCTGAGGAGAGAAAAAAATCCTAATGATTTTGAGATCTTTTCATAACATGGTTTACTTTAGACCAGTTGTTCTCAACCTTTCTAATGGTGCTACCCTTTAATACAGTTCCTCATGTCATGGTGACCCCAACTATAAAATTATTTTTGTTGCTACTTCATAACTGTAATTTTGCTACTGTTATGAATTGTAATGTAAACATCTTAGGCTCTACAGCAGCAGTTCTCAAGCCTACGACCATTGGAAAACACAGATATTTACATTATGATTCATTAACAGTAGTAAAATTACAGTTATGAAGAAGCAATGAAAATAATTTTATGGCCGAAATCAGTTTGGCTCAGTGGATAGAGCGTTGGATTGCAGACTGAAGGGTCCCAGGTTTGATTCCGGTCAAGGGCATGTACCTTGGCTGCGGGCAATCCCCAGTAGGGGGCGTGCAGGAGGCAGCTGATCGATGTTTCTCTCTCATCGATGTTTCTGACTTTCTATCCCTCTTCCTTCCGCTCTGTAAAAAATCAATAAAATATTTCAAAAAAAAAAAAGAAAAGAAAATAATTTTATGTTGGGGGTCACCACAACATGAGGAACTGTATTAAAGGGTTGAGGCATTAGAAAGGTTGAGAACCACTGCTTCAGTCCTATAAATTCATAATTTTAATTATATACTTAGGCTAATAATAATAAGATAACAAAAATGACAATCTCATAAATAACTACTGTATTCCAACTGAAATTCTAGGTTGTGTTGGTTGCATTGATACACTTTTAATAAGATAGAAAAAATATACAACAATATAAAAGAGAGAAAATAACATAGTAAGAATAAGTTGTAAGTGATTCTATTCACTCAAATTTCTTTTAGGAAAGGAGTAGAGTTTCCCCATGTATTGTAGAAAGGGATATGCCAGTCAAAATGTATGGCATAAATTTGACCCCCCTTGTTTTACATATATGAGACAAAGAATGCCCTTGTTTCTCTGGCAATTCAAGGAGGAAAAGATGGAAAATGGGGCTGAATTAGTGAAATGGAAGAGACTATAAGCTATACTAGAGGTCTGGTGCATGAAATTTGTGCACTGAGGGAGAGGTGGTCCCTCAGCCAAGCCTGCACCATCTCCAATCTGGGATCCTTCACAATCTGGGACTGCTGGCTCACAACTGCTCAACTGCCTGCCTGGCTGATCACCCCCTAACCACTCCCCTGCCAGCCTGATTAACACCTAACTTCTCCCCTGCTAGCCCGATTGCTCCCAACTACCCTCTTCTGCTAATCTGATCTCACCTCTAACTGCCCTCCCCTGCAGACCTGGTTCCTTCCAACTTCTCTCCTCTGC
Organism: Antrozous pallidus; assembly: GCA_027563665.1. Classification (NCBI taxonomy): domain Eukaryota; kingdom Metazoa; phylum Chordata; class Mammalia; order Chiroptera; family Vespertilionidae; genus Antrozous; species Antrozous pallidus. The sequence continues at coordinate 18,217,251 of CM050522.1, forward strand.
CAGCCTGGTTTCCCCCACCTGATCTCCCCTGCCAGCCTGATCTGGCCCCCAAATGCCCTCCCCTGCAGGCCTGATTTGACCCCCAACTGCCCTCCTCTGCCAGCCAATTTGGTTCTGATTGGTCAGTTTCTATGCCAGTCAGTGTCTAAAGCTTTGCCTCCTAGGCAGCCATTGGCTATTCACAGTTGACCAAGATTTGGTTCTGATTGGTCGGTCAGCGTGAAAAGCTTCACCTCATAGGAAACCATTGGCTGTTCACAGTTGACCCAGATTTGATTCTGATTGGTTGGTTTCTATGCCAGTCAGCATCTCTGGGCTAATCAATAGGGCCTGATCAGAAAGGTGTGGCTGATCAGCATCCCCAGAAGAAGCCTGGAGTGAAATGGAGGTGCGGCTGCTGACCAGGCCTGGAAAGAGAGAGGCAAGTGCTGATCAATAGCTGCCACACAGGCTCTGAATCAGACCCTATTTCTCTTTTCAGGCCTCTCTGTGGGCCTGATTCGCAGCCCCCTCACCAGTCAGTGCTGGGTCATCATGCCTGGAGCCTTAGCAGTCAGCCTTGGCAACCAAGTGCTGACTACAGAACTGACTTCTAGTTGGTTGATCCTCCTGATTGTTGTGGATGTGACAGACCCAGAGCTTTATATATTAGGATGATACAATCATAGTCAAAGTCACTTTTGTAAGTGCATAAGATCTTTGAGTAAAATTATCAAATTAATTTCCTTGAAAGAATTGATGATAGGGCTGGAATTTACATCTAGATTGATTGGTGGTAGGATAGAGGCAGCAAATGCATACTGACACAAGAAAACTAAGAGGAAAAAAATTAAAAGCGATTTCCTATAATCCATAGAGTTTTTGTAATGTGAATTCACACTAAATTGACTAGATCTCCAAATACATATAATTTTCCTTCTTCTTAGCACAAAAAATTCCAAAGTAATATGGAATAATAATAATAATTATCCATATCTAATAATAATAACTTTGTGACCAAAGTTACACATGTAACTTTATAGCAGCACATTTACTTAGTATGTAAATTTAAGGAACTGTTAGCTGAAGTCTACAAAGCCAAATGGCAAGAAATGAACCCAGATTAAACTGAGGCAAATAGAAAGAGGATTTAGTGGATATTTGTGATGCTGTTTTTTATATCCTTTTTAAATATGTATTTATGTTTTATTGATTTTTTTTACAGAGAGGAAGAGAGAGGGATAGAAAGTCAGAAACATCGATGAGAGAGAAACATTGATCAGCTGCCTCTTGCACACCCCCTACTGGGGATTTGCCCACAACCAAGGTACATGCTCTTGACCAGAATCGAACCTGGGACCTTTCAGTCCGTTTGGCTCTATCCACTGAGCCAAACATGTTTTGACTATTATATCCTGAGGAGTTATTTTCATCTCTGGGCCTTGACTGTTTTATTTCAGTAATAACATTCTAACCAAAGGACCAATACCATCCTTCTGTGGTCCTGGAGGCTGGGGCAGCACTAAAAAGAATGAGTTATCATCAAGGTACAGCATAAGTTAGCAAGTTAAAGGGATATGCTAGAAACATTCCAATGTCCTCAGATGACAATGTTTCCTGGAACCATATTGATTCTCTTAGTCTCTTCCAAAGCTTCTTATTTTGCTTCCAGGTCATATTTCATGCCACATGCTGAACATTCACATGCTATGCAATATATCATAACAAAATTTTGCACTTAGAGCTTCTGAGTTTGAATTCCTACTTTACCATGAGCTATCTATGTGACCATGCACATGTTACTTCACTAAGTTTGTTTTCTCACCTGTAAAATAGAGAAAGATTGCTTATCTCCCAGGGATGTTGTGATAATTAAATGTGTTGATTTTATAAAGTTGTTTTTACACAGTGCCTAACAAAATAAGTAGTCAATAAGCAATAACTATTATGTGTTTAGCCAAGTTATGACTTACATACCTCGACTGTGTAGCCACTATTTCCTGTTTCTCCATATCAGAACCAGTCTAACATTCTTAAAAATGTCATACTAAAAATACATTTCACATCATGCACATAAGTTCATCTTTCTCTCTTCTTTGTGTTTGTCTCTATTTATGTTATATTGTTTATCCATCCACATATTTATAATTTAGTTGCTTAATTCATTAACTCAAGTTTAAATCTGTACATATAACATTCCATCCTTCCCAGATTCCTAATATGTGACACTGGCTATTCTCCGGCTCATATCTCTGGGTCTATCAGCTTAGTGCCAACATAGTAGAAATAAGGAAAGGAACGGAGGCCAGAGAATAAAGGAAAAAGTAGAGTTTGGAAACATTTCCTTTGATCCAATTCAACTGAAGTGTATTTGGAATGAAGTCTGAGTTGAGAGCGTTCAATTCAACAATAAAGAATGTTTTGTTCCTCTTTACTCAATTGTTACACCTGAAAGAAAAGGGGAAAGACCATGTCTCTTCTATTTTCCAGACCATCAAAGCTTGAATAAAGTATTGTAGACTCATAAGTATTGATCCTGGATTAGCTACCTGTTCCCTGCTTGTGGATAGATGGCCAATGACTCTATGAGTTTCATCAACCTAAAACACACTGAAAAAATGCTGTCAGCATGGTACCTGCTCTGTCAAAATGTCTTCAGCCATCTGGAATGCAGCGTAACCAAGTCCTGACTCAATATTTCACCCACTCCAGATTTTCTGTAAGGAGTTTAAATGAAAAACTCTCAGAACAGACGTTACTACTTTGAAGTAGTACATAGTGCTATTCTTGGAAATTATGGGATGCACTCAAAGGTGATATGATCCATAAAAGGGTATAAAACAATAGATATCTAAATAATATTTGTGATATTTTTCAGAAAGTGAGTAAATATTTTCTATTTCAAGGTTATTCTAGGCTCTAGAATATCTTTTCATTATCTCTGCACGATTTCTTTTAATTCAAGAAACATGTCCAAGTGAGTATAAAAAAAATCTAATATATTTTTATAGATTTCAGAGAGAATGGGAGAGGGAGTGAGAGATAAGAACATCAATGATGAGAATCATTGATGGGCTGCCTCCTACTCACCCCACATTGGGGATGGAGCTTGCAACTCTGGGCATGTGCTCTGACCAGGAATCAAACCATGACCTACTGATTCATAGGTAAATGCTCAGCCACTGAACCGTACTGGCTGGGCCCAACTGTACTTCTGACAAACTTTATGAGTACTCAAGAAAATGTCAGTTTCTACCCATGAACTATGTAGATAGTGATTATTTTAAAACTGCAATATATAATTTTGAGGACAGGGGTTGTTTATAGAGACAGATAGATAATTTGCCTAACATTTTACTAGTTCTAGCTGTGCTTATCCACTCATCTACAGATGTTCTCTTAGGCTGTTTCCAGATCTTAGCTATTGTAAAATGTGCTGCTATAAACATAGAGGGACATATATTCTTTCTGACTGGTATTTCAGGTTTCTTACGATATAATCCTAGAAGCTGGATCAATGAGTAAAATGGCAGTTACATATTTAAGTTTTTGAAGAAACTCCATATTGTTTTCCATAATGGCTGCCCAAGTCTTTATTCCCACCAGCAGTGCATGAGGGTTCCCTTTTCTGCTCATCCTCACCAGCACTTGTCATTTGTTGATTTGTTGATGACAAGTATGAGGAGATACCTCATTGTTGATTTAATTTGCATCTCCCCAAAGATTTGTAACTTTGACCATTTTTTCATATGTCTCTTGGAGATCTATATATCCATTTTGGAAAAGTGTCTATATAGGTACTTTGCCTACTTTTAATTGAATTGTTTGTCTTTCCTTTGTTAAGTTGTATCAGTTCCTTATATTTTTTTTGGAAATTAAACCCTTATTGGATATAACATTGGCAAATATTTTTTCCTATACCAGTGTCTCCCTTTTCAGTTTGTTGATGATTTCTTTTGCTGTGCAGAAGCTTTTTATGTAGATGAGTTATATATAAAAAAAGCTGTGGTAAATTTACACAATGGAATGCCATGCAGCTATAAAAAAGGAGGATCTCTTTCCATTTAACACAGCATGGAGGGGCCTGGAGAGTATGATGCTAAATGAAATAAGCTAATAAGAAAAATATTAAGTGTCACAAGACCTCACTCATATGTGGAGTCTAATGAACTGAATAAATTGATAAACAAAATAGATTCAGAGACATAGGAGCATGGAATAGACTGATGAATCTCAGGTGGGGGTGGGTGGGATAAGTGGGAAGAGATGAACTGAGGGAACTTATATGGATATGTGCATAGCCCATAGACACAGACAATAGTGTGTGGTGAAGGCTTGGGAAGGACAGGTGGGGATCGGAGGGGGTCAATAGGGAAAAATACAAACAAAGGGAACATCTATAATATTTTCAATAATAAAGATAAATTTTTAAAAATGTCTAATTCTAGCTTGTGTAATTATACATTTTTAGTCAAGTACTCAGTGAGAATATTCAGTATTTATATAAAAATTAAGCAATACAAATTTCTAGTATAACTTTAGTAACACAAAGTACACTACCTCATTTTAATGGAGAAAATTTTAAGGAAAGTATTTTATATTCTTTGGGTTTAAATAAGAAAACATAATTAGATAGTTAAAAATGAGATTAATATTTTGGTCACATTATTTGAAAAATTAAATCTCATGATTTTTCTAAAATGTGTTGCATTTATAATATATAATTTTTTCCTTCAAAAAGAATTCTCAGAAATATATTTTTGGTTTTTGTGTTAATAATTTTTTCTCAGAAAGAAACATTGGTAGTAGCATAAACATCTGAAAGTACAGTAGACATTATAATAGCATGAATGATGCTGTCACCATGAGGGTTAAAACACATGCCCATTAGCTTCATACTAATGAATTAATGAAAAACATACGTTGTAAATAGCGGTAAACATACTATTGTCTACTATAGATACATACATGCAGTATAAACTGTGTGCCTAAAAAATACTGCAAAAAAGAACCACTGTATAGATGCACATTCCCAGCAGTATCGCAACCAGAGAAAATACATATTTTTAAAGTTACCTTCAGTGAAGCACTCCTACTTTCGTCCATGTTATCTCACCCAATCATAACGTTCTGTGGATGGCTGTGCTGGTATTAGAAGCCACTTTATTTCTCTAGTCAAAATAATTTGTATTTTTTTGTCATTTTATGACTGTCCTACTTTGGGGGTAATTTTATTGTCAATTCATGAGAACTGTGAAATGTCACAGAACTTTTGTAAAGTACAGCACCAATAATTAAAATTTAACCAGAGTACCTCTGACAGTGTCATCTGAATGTGCAGTTTCTTCATATAAATATGTGAAAGCGAGGAGGAAACATCTGTAAAAGGAATAGATTTTTGACAGCAAAAACACATACTACATAGCATATACTTACATATGCCATAGTGGTAGCTTCTGTAACGTACAATAACTCCGGAACATGAAACACATAGGGACATGAAGCTATTAGGTAGTGCATACTGCCATTTTTTTTCATGTTAACAGAGTACTTTGTCAGCTTATCCTGCAAGAAATTGTAATATATAAAACAACATCGTTAACAGATCCGTCACCCTCTGTCCTTCCTTTTAACTTTGCATGTACATCTCACAATTCTATAAAATGCTTGCATTCTCATTTGTCGCTGCACAAAATCCCCGAGCTGCCTGTCTCATCTGGGGCCTCCGGGGGCAACCGATCACTGCATTTGTCCTCTCCCTTCACAGGTGAGGCTTCCCAAGCTCCAGGTAACTGCTGTAGCCCTTGAGGGATGCTTTGTGAGAAGGAAAGGAAATGCTGAGAGCAGAGGGATAGTCTACTCTCAAGGAGGCCTCGGAAGGAAAAATCAATCATACGAATTAAGAGCTTTAGATGAATAAATAATTCATGTATACTAAGTAATTAACCAATTTTCAAGGCAGGCTTTGTACAGCGTTCTAGAGTTAGCTCGCTTTGCATCCATCGGAATGGTAAGCGCGTGGCTTTGCTTCACATGATTTTCAAACACAAAAGGACTGCGCCGGATGGAAGGCTACCATTTAAGAGACTATAGCAGACAGAACCAGGTGGATGAGCACCCGTCTTCCAACGCACAAACCAAAGACTAAAATATCTATTTATTCGTAAAGACTCCGACTATCGTATTTAACAGTGTTGACATTTATATAAACGGATTGCAGTGTAGTTGTCGAACATACACTGGGATGATTCCATAATCCTGTTTTAATTAGATGGATGTTGTGAGCATAGAAAAATCGCAAGCTGCACTCCCTGTGGTGATGCCATACTGGCAAGGAATCAATCACCACGGCTCTGGTTGCCATAGAAACTGATAGCTCCTGCACCACCATCTAAGTGGCAAATGATTGGTGGTGTACTCATAACACAGGGAGAGCAATGAGTTTTTCTATCCTGTCCAGCAGCTGTGCCAGAGAGTTAATTAAAAGCAGAGAACATGAAATAAATCTAAATCTGTGAAGAAATGAAATGTACAGTACAAATTGAATTCCCGTGTCGAACAGAAATTAATATGCAGCACAAACCACAGAGCTGCCTGAACAAGCAGCATCTGGGAATCTTGGGAAATGTTGCCTCTGAGGCGGTTAGAGCTGAAATGTGGAGAGGGCACCTCCTTATCTTATTACCTAAACAAGCACTTTGTTCAGCTTTTGTGTTGACTGATGCATGCAAATTGCGGCCTCTAATGTTAAGAGTTCCTCTTTCTAAGCAGGAAGGACAAAGCTTAACTAAGATTTAATTAACAAACTGTTAAGCAACTGAAGTTTATCAGCTGTGAGCACAATGTAAGTAAATGTTTCTACTCCAGTACTAGAATTCGCCAGACAACCTCTGTGAAAGTCAATGTGTTTTTATTGATAAGCCATGAATTCAAAATTCATATTTCAAATATAGCAAGCCAAGGAGCAAGTACCTAAAATGCTTTGAGAAGCTTGACATAGAAATAGAGTTTGTTGTATGTTTTTTATTCCATTTTCCACAGAATGAGCTACACCAGGTATGAAATATATAACTAGACAGAACCACGATTTCTTGGTTCAGTCCACCCGATGCTAAGATTTCAGTATTATCATTTGGAAAAGTTAGTGTTCTGACAACCTGCTCTTTGTGAGAAGTCAATCCGCCCCACTGGGAAAGTAGAACAGCCCCGGGACCACACTTAGTGTCTCCACAGCTGTCAAATTTTGTGAGTTTATAGGAATCAGAGGGTAGAACCACATCTTGGATTATGGGATTTATCCTTTTCCCCAGCTGGACAAAATCAGGTCCCAGGGAGTGAGCATGGCTGATATGGAAGAGCAAGAAATGTTGGTGGACCGTCAGAGTCAATACTATTAAAAATATTCACATGCACTTAATTCCCATCTAATGAATTGCTATAATTTTCTTTTATCAAGTTGTATTTCCACCTGGTTCATCTTTTACTTCTTTTTTTAAAAAATCTTTGTTGTTGAAAGTATTACATATGTCCCTTTCTTTCCCCCATTGACTCCTTATAACCTGCCCTTTCCACTCTGTCTCACTTCAGGCCTCCACCACCCTATCATCTGTGTCCATGAATTATGCATATAGGTATACAAGTTTTTTGGTTGATCTCTTCCCACCCACCCACCCACCCACCCACTCACTCCCACCTTACCTCTGAGATCCCACAGTCTGTTCCACGCTTCTCTGTCTCTGGATATATTTTGTTCAACAGTTTATTTTTTTCACTAGTTTACACATATGAGTGAGATACTTGTCTTTTTCTGACTGGCTTATTTAGTTTAACATCGTCTTTTATTTCTAACTAGTGGCCCTGTACACAGATTTGTGCACATTGAAAAAAAATATTTAGAAGAAATATTTTAATATTGCTATTTGCCCTCTCTCTACAACAGAAGTGTCAACAAAATTCACGATTGACAATGAATGATTGAAACACACACCTGCAATTGGCGCCAGGAAGTGCTTTATATGTATCACACATGAGTGAGTCAATTTAGACTTTTATAGATATAGAATAAACTTGCTTAGTTAGACCTGCTTTATGATTTACTTTTTCTAGCCCAGTGAAGCACCCAACTTCTCTTTCAGGTAATTGTCAGCAACAGAACAGTAAATATTAACACAAAGCAGATTATTATTATAGATCACTCAGGGAGAACAAAGGGTAAAACATTTAACTACAGTAGCGTTTGACTATATTCTGTGCAGTGAGAAAACCTGAAGTCATTTTCAAGATCCCCCATTTCTTACTTCTTTTCAGTCAGGTCAAGTGTCTAAGCTCTCTAATTCTCAGTTTTCTGGCTAATGAAAATAAAATAGGATTCCACCAAGTCTTCTATCTACCTACTACAAGTCTTCTGTGAGGATCAGATAAGATGAGGCACGGGAAAATGTTTCACAGACATTTGGTTACAGTGTGAAATGTTTCTACCTGAATATAAAACAAGTCTTATTCCTGAGGTAAAGAAACTCCAAGGAGGCTAGTCCTATGGAGAGGAAGTTGGGCATTGCTATGAGACATCATCACCTAGCGCACACAGCAATCATTTCTGGGCTGGGCTGGGCTGGGCTGTGAGCCACATTTTGTACTATGGGATCTCAGCAGCATTGGCTGTGAATTGGTGTGTTGGTTGTGGGGCATGTGTCCCACTTGGAGGAAGCCAAGTGTTGCTATGTGGGCTCCTGGTCCACTGTGCCATTTCTTTGTAAATGGCCAGTGCACATTAAGGTAGCTCCTGTGTTGAGCATCTGCTCCCTGGTGGTCAGTGTATGTCATAGTAATCAGTTTGATGGTTGGAGGGACACTTAGCATATTAACCTTGGAAATTGAATTGCTCATTGCTCACCTAACAAGAATTTACACAATTCCTCCAACCACCCATTTTAAGTATATTTTCCAGTGTGATAAAAAACAAGAAAGCAAGCTCTATGCTTCCATATATCTGTTGATATGTTGCTATGAATCAGATTTTTATATGTAGTTGAACTGCTTGATTTGAAAATATCACATAGGTGTCCCATGAACTATGGAGCAAAATATGAAGTAGCTTTTTCAAGGGAGGTTTGTTCACTTTCAGACCATTACTAGGCTTCCAATGACTGGTAGAATCAACACTATTGCAAGAAAAAGGCTTTCATTTGACATAAGGTAGGACGGATGCATGAAATCAAGGGAGGAAGAGTTTAGACTTTAAATATAGTCAAGTTACTTAATTATACCACATCGAGACCTATTATCATCTCTAAGTAGAAACATTGATAATTGTTAGTAATAAAACCACATGCTATCTTCATGGGAGTATCTGAATGCATTAAAAGAAGAATTTTTAAAAAGTATATAAACTTTCCAGAAATATTGAAAAATGAGTGGTGTGATGCTTGCACAAAATAGCAAATAGTTGCATTACTGGGTTGTGCTGGATATTCACATGGTAAATATATCGTTAAGTAAAGATTTTACAATGGAAAAGTTCAGAATTTTATAAATTTTCAATGCCATTTAAAATATCTAAATCCACAGATATTGGAAGTCTTAAAGTAAATGTATATTTTTAAACATTCTATGTAATTAGAACCTATTGTCTCTGGTATTATGGTTATATAATGGGATGTTTTGGATCATGAGATATTAATATCTATGGTTAATAACACTATGAATAAAAATCTTGAATTCATATAATTTCTTCCCCATTTTCTTTGTATTGTCTTATTTCCCTATAATCTGATTTTAATTCTTTTTATTATTTCCTAACTGACCTTTTTGAAGTGCTAATTTTATCTTTTGATGGATGTTTTGAGAATTCTTATTTTCCTTTTATCCACTCTAGCCAGGACTCTAAAGTGGTTCTTAAACATGTTTATTTTTTTTAAATCAACCAGAAAACTTTAAAATATATTTAGTTTACCTATCTATTATCGATCTCTCTATCTACCATATATCTATCATCTGTTTATTTAGAGAGAGAGGGAGGGAAAGAGAGAGAACATATTCCCAGACTACTACAAATTCTGAACTGGTGGTTTCCATAGCACTAGAGCATTCCAAATTTTAAAAATTTTCACAAGTGAATCTAAAGTACACAAGCACTTTAGAAAAAGAGGTAGAAATATAAAACCAACCAATCCTGACATTTATTGATCTTACGACAATTTTTATTGATGACCATTTCATCTAGTGAGAACTATGGTGTGCTTCCCTAATTTGTATAAGCAATGCTCATCTTGTCATCCTCTTAGTTAAATGTTGTTAATTATTTTGGTGTGACTGACTGTATGAGAATAACAATAAGCAACGGAGCTTTTATTCAGAAAAATACACACAAAGTTGCCTACAACACTTGCAAAGAATTTCCAGGATTTTACTGACTCCCCAGAATGACCCTGAGAAAATAATGCTCCTTTTAATGCTCCTTTTAATATGTTACTCAAATATGTAACATATTTGTCTTCTCAGAATTTCTTCTGACTTGCACTTTTGCAATTTGTACTGAGATAAATGTTAGTTGTTATATTATCATTGTTATTATTATTTACTAGAGGCCCGATGCATGATGATTCATGCAAGAAGGGGCCTTCCTTCTCCTGGCTGCTCGATTGCCTTCATTCTGGCTTGAAGCCACCTTTCTGCCTTCCCACACTTCCCAGAGGCCCAGAGAAGCTGGGGTGGGACAGAACACCTACATCACAGCCATGGCAATAATGCAAGCATGCCCCCCCCCCCCCCCCCAGGCTGCATCCTATCCTACCCCTAGCCTTCTTGCTGCTGTCTTTGTTGGGTTAATTTGCATACTCACTCCTGATTGGCTGGTGAGCATCATGAAGGTACAGCCAATTTGCATCTTTCTCTTTTATTAGTGTAGATTGTAAGTAATACCCCTTACATAAAGACCTTGGTCCTAACCATGTTTAGGTCTACTTATCAGGATAAATACTTGTTTCTCCTGAAAGTTGGACCATATGCATTTGTGAAAGAATGTTAAAGTGCAACTCTTTTCTTATCGTTTCAAATAAAGCCCCAAAGCAATATAAATTGAAGTACAAGACTGCTGTGAATAAGCTTGTAGATAAACTGTTTTGCAACTCTTAACCACATCATCACAAGGATATAAAGAGGTTAGGAAGTCGGTCCAATTATAATTGTTTGGAGAGAAAGTTGGTTGTATGAGAACTAATCCCATAGTGGGTTTCACCCTTGTTCTTGATTCAAAGAACAAAACTTTAAGGAAAACTCTTGGAGAAATTATGTTCTCCTTGAAATGTGGAGTCAAAAATCAACTGATGTCCTACCAAGCCTAGGAAATCTCAAGGATAGTAGATTGGAGGGCTAACCACTCTTCAGTAGAAAAACTGAGAGATGGCCATGGTAGGCCAGATGTTATCAGAGCAAAGTATGTATCAACGTTTCCTGTGGACCAGATAGATATAGAGCACATACAGAGAGAGTTGGTATGCGGTTCCTAGAGACTCATCAAGAAGATTGCATAGAGGGTAATCCAAATATTTCTTGAATAGAAAAATAAATATACTGGCCATAACATATCTGTCCTTTCCCCAGTGAGGCAAAGTTTCTGAGAACCCACAGAATATCTCACAAGAAAATGTATTATTTTAAAACACCTGTCAGACTCAGAAAGCTTGACAAAGATTTATATTTTTATTGAAGTAGGAAATTCTTTGTCTTCTCCTTTTCTCCAGCATCTCTACCTACCTCAACTTATCCTGGAGACACATTCACCTCTAATATTTGAGAGGTCCAAGCAACATCATCTGTCTGAAAAGTTAGCAATTACTTAAAGTAAAAAAACTGTTAAATAAAATATTTTCTTCTCTTACCTGACAAATATAACTTCCTAAATACCTGAGAGATTAGAGTTGAATTTAGAATTTTTGACATCCTTTTAGTCCATTGCAGGAAAATAGCAGCATATGAAGAGCCCACCATTGACCTCCTCACCCATTGGGAGACCCTGAAGCCTGCCTCCCTGTTCTTCCTACCCCAGCCCTTTACAGCACCAAGGATATCTCACATACAAATCCTCAGACAAAACCCAGCTTTAACCTAACTGCCACAGACAACTGGCCCTTGCTGACCACCTATCCAAGGAGTGCTCACACTAGCACAGCAGCTCTCCTTCAAGACTGTAAACCCTAGGGAAGCACCCTGCTCAGACCATGGTATCAGGCTTGACATCATGTGGGCAAAAAATGACAGGGTCCTTGATATTTAGAGCATTGTGAGACTAGAGGATGCTGATTCTGAAAAGGATACTCTATGTGTTCCATGTAGCCAGAGCAAGACTAGAAGACAGTCAACATGAACTCTCTACAGCACAGGATCCAGAGTAAGAGCCCTAGTTCCTGGGTCTAAGGGTAATACTGTTGGGAAGAATCTAAGATGGGTATTACCCTGATTCCCCCCAAATAAGACAGTGTCTTATATTAATTTTTTCTCCCAAAGATGCACTAGGTCTTATTTTCAGGGGATGTCTTATTTTTTCATGAAGAAGAATATGGTACACATTTATTGTTGAACAAAAGAAGAGGAAATTTATTACCTGTATATGAGACGTTAGTAGTTGTCATCACAAACCAGCATAACCAGACAAACTGTGAATCCTACGGTATCAAGAATTTCTTGTTACTACCATTATTTCCATGTACAATAATCTATAGTACATTTACTGATACTGATATTTACCAGTATGAACACAAAGTAAGATTTATTTAATGACAGTCATGACATCATCTTCTGGAACATCATCATAACAGTCCAAACCCTGAATTTTCTGGTGAATTTCTTGTGAGTCCATTTCTTTCAGAATCAGTAGACCAAATCTCTCATGTTTAGCAATAGCACTGTCCTTAAATGAGTACTTCTTGTCAAGGTAGCCTGCTCGTAGTGTATTTGCAATGCAACTGTCAGTGATTTTCTCCCATGAATTCTTCACGCAAGTCACAACCTCTTGCAGTTTAGGTTTCACAAAGTTTCCATGCTGATTTCTCTCCATCCTATTTCCAATGTAGTAATTAATTTCCATGCGCAAATTGTCCTTGAATGGCTTGTTTATTGCAATATCAAGAGTCTGGAGATAGGCCGTCATTCCTACAGGAATCATTATTTGATCTATTTTTCTTTGGTGAAGAAATTTCGTCATGTCTTTAGCATGGTGAGTGCTGGCTGTTTCCCAGACTAGCAGACCTCTTTGGCTCCCTCGCATAATAAACAACAGCATTAAAGTGACCCACTTCCTTATAACTGCTTGTGTGGCCCAGGCTTTTTCAGTTTCAAGAATAAAAATATTGTCAGGAGGTCTTATTATTGGAGGGATGCCTTATATTACAGAGAGAGGTAAAACTGGAAGTAGGTCTTATTTTCGGGGATGTCTTACTTTTGGGAAAATAGGGTTCCACGATGAAGAAAAAGAAAAAAACCCACACAAGGTAAGAAAGAGAGCAGAAGTCAACCATACCTTCTTCCCCATTGCATGGAGCTGCCTATGGCTTGTGCAAACTGGTGAGGGGAGTAGCTATAACTTTGAGAAGGTTTGACCTATTGATTCCTTCACCCATTTAAATTGTTGAATTATACATTTAAATTACTGATTGGGGGAACTTTTATTAGCTGGTAGTAATTAAAGTTTAATGAGACTTATCCCATATTTCATTCAGGGGGAGAGAGAAATTGCCATACAGAAAAACAAAACAATATGTTGCTTTTATGTTTTCGGTTATAAGTGAAACCACAAGTCCTGCTTATTCAATATGTTTCTTACAACTTTGTTCCTATACACAATGAAAAATTTTTAACTAATCATACTTTTGTTTGCTTTTGATAATTTTAGAGCTGGTATGTATAATAGTTTATTTACTATTTAGCTCTTAAAGAATGTGTACCTTTCTATCATTGTTTTCTGGTTTTAGCTCTCATTTCCATCTATTTTGTCTTACTTCAAAGGTTGGTAATGTTTCTATTTTAATGCAGTTAGTGTACTTTTTAATCTGGCTAAAATATTTTGTCTTGATTATTATATATTTTTCCTAGAGGCCCAGTGCACAAAATTTGTGCACAGGTAGGGTCCTCAGCAACTGGCAGCTGAGGCCTTCCTTTGTTCCATGCCACCCCCTTGTGGTCAGCACATGGCACGTCATAGCGAGCAGTCAAACTCCTGGTCAGTGGAACTCCTGAGGAGACACTTTGCATATTAGGTTTTTATATAGAGGGATAATTTTTCTGAGGAGGGGAATGGAGAAAAAAACAAAAGCAGAACAGACTAGAATTAGAGAAACTTGAGAATTACCAGCATTGCCTAAAGCATCATTCAGGCATCATTAGGCTGATGATACCAGTTAATGAGACCCCCTTTTACTACCAGGTTGAGTGTGGAAGATGAAATAGAAAGCATACTGAGCATATTCATTTATTCACTTAGAAAATACCTGTTGAGTGCTTATTCTGGGTCAGTCTCAGCATGCAGACAAGACACAGTTGGTCTCTCCACCACTTAATGGCAAGGTAGTCGCAATGACGACTTCACAGGCTTCTGACAAAATTTGTGTTATTTTATAAACCCCTGTGTACTTACCCATGGCCCATGCTCAGAAGGGCAGGACACTTGGTTTAATGTTCTCCTGGTCTTGAAATCCTAACCATTTAGGAACAAGGGGGATTTCCATTTGCCCCCCAATTTCTTGTTGCTGGTCCTGGATAGTGGGCTGCACGTTCCACATCTTTGCCTGTCTATAGATTCCCCCAAACACTCTCATGTCTCATCTTGATTTGGCATTCACATTTTTATGTCTGTAAATGGACCCAGGCCTCTTTGTTCTGACACAATGCTGGCCCATTATCTTGTCCTCATCAGAAATAAAAAAGAACAGTTTGAAAATGTACACAAATCCTCTCTTGTGTCAGCAAGACTCCAAAGTGACTTACTTAAATGATTAGCTTGTAACGGCTTCTGTTGGAGGAGGAGACGTCTCAGGGGAAAAAGAATTCTGCAAATTGGAGAAATTGTGAAGTCTGTACTTAGGAACCATAGAGATGGCACCATGTATGGTTCTTATGATCCCTTCTGACTTCTGCTGGGTAGCGCTCTCTAGCTATATCCTCAAGCACAGAAACTGGAAACCTTAGGGGACATAGAATTCTTCTTCACAATTCTCTGCTATTCAGTTATTACTCATTTTATTTTTTATGTTATTTATTTTTTTATTTTTTTGGCATTTAGATTTAACTAACGCATACTGGATACCTACAAGCTCTTTAGTCTTGTCACTGTTTGTTTAGTTCTCCCTTTCTGGGCCTAAAATTTATCTTTATATTTTCAATACTTTCTTCAGGCAGGGCTTTCAATGCAGAAATTATTTACTTAGTGGTTGAAAGAACCTTCCGATGTTCAGGACTCAGATGAGTGTTTTACATGTGCTATGTTATGGAATCAGATAAGAATTATTTTCTCCCACACTGTAAGGTTTTGTAAAATTCAGAAAGCTCTATTTGGTCCCTTTTAATGCTCTCTTTAATGTCTTTGCAATGAATATTTTCTTAGCAAGACTATTCTAGTCTATCAAGACCCTTCAGAGCATGATTGGAGAGAGGCAGAAATCAAACTAATGCAGGCTTATAAAGCCTGGGTCAGCCCTACGGGCAACCCCGGAGAGGGTCTCCTGCTTGGTTGGAACACTTTCATTTCACTCTGACACTTGAGGCAGGCTGCCTTGAGAAGGCTTGAGCTTAAGGTAAGTAGCTCAGGCAGACCTCGACAAGTGGAGAGCTGAGCACTGTCACCTGACTGCTCTCCTTGTGGTCTTCCAGTTCTTAAGGACATCCAGTTCATTTTTAAAATACAATCTGGGTAGCACATCCCTATGTTTGCCATACATACTCAACATAATAACCTCCTGTTGTAACTTCCTAAATTAAATAATCAAATAATTAAATCCTGAAAAACTAACATTGAGGTATTCAAAACAGGTGTTCCATCATGAAAATTAGAGCAGCATTTATATTCTGTGAAGTGCTGTTGAAAAGGTTTCATGTTCTATTTCCTTATTCTAATTATGGGTCTTTCAATTTTCACTATTGTGTATTTACCAACAGTCTGAGTGTAGTATCTGTGAATATATTATTATTGTATTGCTGACTTTGTCGTTGTTCTCACGATACTGCAGGGTTTCTGCTAGACCTTATATAGACCCTAGACAACCCTTTTTGTTTCAAAAATAGAACCATTATTGGCTTTGTTAGTCACAAAGAGACATAATATTTAATCATCAATTTTGTTATTGTTTCTACTATTCTATCATTCTAGGATATTGTTTGTTATGCTCTATAATTAAGTTTGAAAATTGCTTATTTGAGCACTTTTTATACAAAGCCTCCAGACACTTTAATATAATTGACTGCTTTCTTTCACAGCTATATCCCCAGCACATAGAAAAGTTCCCAGCACAAGTTAGGAGGTAAATAAATATTTGTTAAGTGACTTAAAAATTAAATAAGTGAATAAATGAACAAAATAAGTTCAAAATATGCATCCCGATTTTTCTCTCCACAACCAGATGAAACCATACCCAAAATATTAGAAATCATATTAATTTTCTTCTCCTTTTACTATTGCTTCCTACAGTAATATTTTTCTATTAAAATTAAGAAAGGAAAGTTTATATGTAAACAAATTACCTATATCTTTTGTTCCCCTTCTCTGATGACAACACTAACATTTATAGCATTTCCTGACCAAACACACCTGCCTTAAAAATCAAGAAAATATGCTTGGGGATTAAACATTATGTACTAATTCAATGTTTTTATATTCTCCTCTGAATTTGCAAAAGAGTATTATCAATTAGAACATGTTTGCTTTCTGAAAATTAATTTAGCTTGCTTTAAAATATGCAAGAAGAGTAAGGCTAAAATTATGTAATCTAGAACAAAAGGAAAGAAGCCTATAAGTAAATGGGGTGAGAAAATAAAAAAGCTTGAAAGAAAATATTATTGGGCAAAATGCAGCAGTTGAACCTAAATGCCAGTGTAAGCTTCCTAATAGCTCATGTGAAAAGGCAACACATAATTCTAATTAATTAATCACTTGCAAAGTATTAGTTTATCAGGAAGAAATTGGCATATGTTTTGAAATGTCTTTTATATTAACTTATTCATGCATGTACTTAACAAACAAAAGTTCATTGACCATATACTGCATGTAATGAATTAAGCTAGTGCCTTAAGTGAGGGGAGAAAAATAGGGAATGCAATTGCAAGTGAAGGTGGTGTTGTGGTAGATAAAGGGGCACAATCCAGGGCTACAACCTACATCCACTTTGTCTCTGTGATGCTGGTCTTTGTTGTAACAGTGAACATGTTTACAAGTTTGTGTTATTTTATAAACCCCTTAAAGGCTGCTTGATACATGCTCCTTGATTATGAAGCTATGTTGAGGATATATCCAGTTATTTTAAGTAGTATCTACATAATATCTGCCTTGGTCACTTCCCAATATTCTACAGTCTCTTTCCTTACAAACTAAACTCTCAGGAGTTTCATATTTGCTCATGTTCTGTCTATAGAGTATGTAATAGCAACTGGTTTCATAACTGAAATCAAAATATTCCTTTAGGTATTGATGAATTGGTTGAATGAATGACTACAATCGTCTCTCTAAGGTTCATATTTCAACATGACATTACTAATTTATAGTTATAACTGCTGTTTCCTTTTAATAACATTGCTTTGTCTAACCACAGTTAGTTGCATACCGACTAGCAGAGGGCTTTTGCAAGTTATTTCCTATTGACGACTCATCTGTTAGTGCAAATTTAAAATGAGGGTTGT
This sequence comes from Antrozous pallidus, assembly GCA_027563665.1. NCBI lineage: Eukaryota > Metazoa > Chordata > Mammalia > Chiroptera > Vespertilionidae > Antrozous > Antrozous pallidus. The sequence continues at coordinate 18,235,110 of CM050522.1, forward strand.
ATATTTTCATAAGAAATTCTCCTTTATAACATCTTCCTTTTTCATTATAATATACAGACTGAATTCTCCTTTGATTCCCATAGTCTCTAGATTTATGCAAATGATATACACATTTTAAGATGTCTGCATAAAATGTAAAAGATTTTATTCCTCAATATGCATTGATAGTTTTCAAATATTTTTTAGCATAGGAGCTTTTCATTACAAGAAATTCAATGGGAAACTCCATAAAGCTTTAAAAGCTTCTCTCATTGAAAGGATATAAGAAGATATGTGATCTCTTATTTCTTTTTTCTCATCTCATTTTTTTCTTCTTCCTCCCTTCACACCATTTTATGCATACCCTTGAAAATTTATGGATTCTAAGAGTTAGAACACACCAGTAGAATGCAAGTTTCTTCTAATGAGAAGGTTAAACCAATCTATTTGACATCACAATCATCTTAAAAATCTGTCCCATGAAAACACAACAGGTTCTAATTCAGCCACTATTATGAAAGTAACTCATTTTAGACACTAAAGAGAAGCCGGTTGGCTCAGCACTTTAAGCAATTGGATGGCAATTCATGGGCTCGTGGTTTTCAAGTTGTTTTTTTGCTGATGTGTTTGACATTGGGAATGTCACTGCACTTTTTCTCTGTGGCTTACTCATCAATAAAGCAGCATATGATTCACTGGCTCACCTCGTTCTCATCAAGTGTTTACTCCCTAGGACTGATAATGGACTACTCCACTTAAGAAATTAATAAGAAAGGTTCTATGGAGCAGGTAGAACTGGACATATTTGTAGCTAAATAATAACTTACATGCTGAATGGCTTCACATATGTAGTAAGAACAAAGACATTGGCTAATTTTGGTAAGATTTCATAATAAACATAATTTTCAGGGAAGATGCACTAAGTAGTTAAAATAATTTTAGGTTTACTGAAACTGGGGAAGAAGACCAGCATTCTGGTTGGGCAGGAGGTATGAGCAACAGCTAGGATATGTGCTATAATTCTAATAAGAGAAATATGTATTGCTTTCAGGATCTTGAAAAGAGAAGTTTTTGGTTTGCTGAAAGTTTAACAAAAGCCTCTTGCTAGTTAGTTCTGCCAACTGGGTTGTGAAAGCTAATTTTTAAAAAGTCTATCCTTGTAAATTGGGCATTAGGATGTTGCTTTTGAGTGCTAGTAAATTGAGCCCTTAATTCTGTGCTTGAGAATGATTAGCTATTCTCTAGTAAGAGAATACTTAAAAATAAAAAGTGAAAACTTAACAAAAATGGCCATTCTTTATCTCATATTCAAGGTAATCACATTGCATGTGCTAAGCAGTTCAGTGTCTTGCTCTTAGTCATGTGTAGAACAAGCTTAGATTAAGAGCTGAATTATCTCAGAGATGATCTTGAACTTCATGAAAGGTCACTTCCTTCAGTTCAGAATGTTTTTATTACATTTCAATCGCTTTGCATTCTTATCAATTCTCCCTCCGAGTGGATCAAATCATTTCACCAAATGATCTCGCCAGATGAGGTAAGTCAGCCATCTTTGGGAAATTCATTAAAATAAAAACCACTAGGGCACCATTTGCTTGGTTGAAGTACTATTCACACGGGCTCAAGTAGTTAATGTGCTTACAAAAGTGCTCACAAAATAATTTATTCCCCAGAAATTTTCCCCCTAAAACTCATTAATTTCTTTAACAATATTGCAAAGAAGGTATATTAAAAAGATTTGAATCCTGATCCACAGGATAAATTAAAAATTGTTCAAGGTGGCATTGTATTACATTAAGGGCCAAGTCTGGGAAGATACTGATTAGAAGAGGAAAATACAAATACCTCAAAAGTAGCAGAGATAGATTGACGTCTTGACCTTGATCAACTTCAATCATTCTGCATATGTTGACCATTATGTGCTAAGATGAGAATGCAAAAGTGAGTTTTTGCCTGGAAATAGTCCACAAGCAATTGAAAAAGACACTTTACCCTTCGAAAAACAGCTCAATTTTTCTTCATAATATCAAAACAATAATGTATACTAGCATATTTTACAACTTACTACCTACAATAATAAAAGTGTAATATGCTAATTAGAGCAGACAGCCGAATGACATTCTGGACGTTCTTCTGGATGAAGCCAGGGCTGCCAGGGCTGCCAGGGCTGCCAGGGCTGCCAGAGCCAAGACAAGCCACTGCAGCTGGGAGGGCCGAGCCCCTTGCACAATTTTCTTGCATTGGTCCTCTACTAGTGTAACAATGAAGAATGCAGATGTGAGCTAGAATCGGATAGTCCTGAACTTGAATCCATATCTTGACTCAGCATGACCATAGGCAAGTTACTTAACTCATCTAAACATGAATTTATTTGCCTTTAAATTCAGCATTACTTAGCTGAAATGGTTATTTTGTGCATTTGCTGTGCTAATACACGAAGTAATTAACACTGTACCTGGCACACAGGAAAGTAATTATACACAGATTATACTTTGATACACACTGGTTCTATATATATTTAAATATTAAGTCATGATAAAATATTATTTTTTGTATTTATCATATAGAAAAATTATTGATTGTAATCTGAATCCTATCTAATAAAAGACTAATATGCAAGCTGACCATCACACCAAGACACAAGATGGCCACCCCATGTGCTCAAATCTGGCTTTCCTAATGTGGACATAAAATGGCCACCACAAGAGGGCCTGCAGGGAAGGGTGGTTGTGGGAAATTAGGTGTGACCAGGCCAGCAGAGGAGGGCAGTTGGGGGTGACCAGGCCTGGAGGGGAGGGCAGTTGGAGGGGACCCAGGCATGTAGAGGAGGGCAATTGAGGGGGACCCAAGTCTTCAGGGAAGGACAGTTGGAGTGGACCAGGCCTGCAGGGGAGGACAGCTGTGTGTGACCAGGCCTGGAGGGGAGGGCAGTTGGAGGGGACCAGGACTGCAGGGGGAGAAAGTTGTGGGGGACCAGACCTGCAGGGGAGGGCAATTGGGGGGTGCCAAGCCTACAGGGAAGGGCAGTTGGGACCCAGCAGTCCTGGATTGTGAGAGGGATGTCTGATTGCCTGTTTAGGCTGTGTAGGCCCAATCCCAGTGGATCGGACATCCCACAAGGGGTCCCAGATTTGAGAGGGTGCAGGCTGGGCTGAAGGACAACCTCGCCCCACCCCCAGGTGCATTAATTTCATGCACTGGGCCTCTAGTATACTTATAAAAACATTGAAAGATAAATTTTTATATAAAATGAAACAATATGAATAAAAAAGGTGTAATCTTTATTTAATAATTGATTTCTGAGAGAGAGGGAGAGGGAGAGAGAGAGACAGAAACATCAATGATGAGAGAACTTCAATGATGATAGAAACATCAATGATCAGTTGCCTCCTCCACATCCCCCAGTGGGGATCAAGCTCACAACTCAGACATGTACCCTGACTGGGAATGGAACCATGACTTTCTGGTTCACAGGTCAACTCTCAATCATTGAGCCACCAAAGCTGAGCAAAATGTATAATATTTAAAGGACATCAGTTACTTTAGTCATGTACTTCATTTCCTTCTAATACCTTATGAACTGGAGGACAAAGCAAAGATCACCTGCCATTTTCCTGCTGAGGCTCACATAAAATTGTCATATGAATAAGACAATTACAATTATTTTCCCTTAAAAAAACAATAGAGCTGTTTGTTAATAGGTTAATAATGAATGCTCATCTGACAATCAAGTGAAAAGGAGCTACTTCTATGTCAGATAAACCCCAAGGTGCCCCCAATAAATGCATTTCCCAGCTCCTTGTGTTTGCACCTTTGTCTCAGCCCTCTCTTGAGGATGGAAAGGAGCTGTGCCTTGCTCCTAACCAAGAGATTATGGCAAAGACTAAGTAATTAGCAGATGTCTTTAGGTCCTAAATCAGTTAATTATGAATAAATCAAAAGGGATATTATCTTGGGTGGGCATAAAAATCAGTTGATAGCTCTCAGAGGGCCTGGAAGCTCCCTGAAGTCAGAGAAGCATCTGTCTATTGCTGAGCTTGAGAAAGTAAGCCACCATGTGAGAGGGCTGAGGAGGAAAGGGTCTCATGACAGGGAACTGGGGGTAGGTTCTAGGATCAGAGAGAATTATAGTCAACAGCCAACAAAACAAAACAAAAACAAACAAACAACAACCAAAAAAAACTCACAGTCACAGACAACATTATGGTAATTACCAGAAGGAAAGGGAACAATGTACAGGTGAGGTATTATAGACTTGTACACCTGAAACCTACATAATTTTATTAACCATTTAGAGTCCCAATGCATGAATTCATGCATGGGTGGGGGCCAGCTGGCCTGCTCTGATTGGCACAGTTCAGGCCAGGCTAGCCAGGGGGATGAGCCTTGGGCAGTTGGCAGAGCGACCCTGCCCCCTGGTTGAACTTCTGGTCAAACTCCCAATCCAGGGAACAATTTGCATATCAGCCTTTTATTATATAGGATATCACCCCAATAAATTCAATATTAAAAAGGGAAGAAAAAACAACAAAAAAGGAGGGCCATGACCTTTAATTCTATAACCACAAAGGAATGAATCCTGACAATGAGAACAACTGAAAGAAGGCTGGAAGCATATCTTTTCCCAGCTGAACCTCCGATGAGACTCTAACCCCAGGTGACACCCATATGGCAGCCTGACAAGACCCTGAAGCAAGGAGCCAAGCTAAGCTGCACCTAGAATTCTTACCTCAGAAAGTATGAAGCAATAAATCTACCCAGGATAGCTCAGAAATGAAAGGGACTTTAAGGGCCCTGGAGTCCAACTCTTTCTTTTCCTGAGGAGAACACTGAAGGCGAGAGCTGGTAAATACCTTTCTAATATCATTCAACAAGTTATCCTTAGATCTGGGAATGGATCAAGGTCCTCCTGGTTCCCAGTTCAGTTTTCATTTGCTGGGCTTTTGTTTAAAACTTTTTAAAGAGACATAAGGGATAAACTTATATATGTATATATGTACATATATATGTATTTAACAGTTATACATCGTACTAGATTATTAATGTACATTTTAATTAAATACATGCTATATTCTTATTTAGTTATATAATGATTTATTGTACAAATTAATATATAAATTAATATTTATCTATTAATTATTATATATAATGATTTATTATTATTGTTGTTATATTTCATAATTACATATTTAACCTAAAATATCCTTTAAACATCATCTAAGACAGCAGTCCAATGTTCTGGTTTTCTAGACTGGGAAAACTGAGAACCTAAAGGGTTACATAACAGAAAGAATTTTTCATAACGAATCACAAGTGATTTGTTTGAGCTGTTGTTTCACTTTTCCATTCTATCGCTTTCTGGTATTTATGATGATGAAAATATTCACAGGAATTCCCACAGTGCAGACTCCTCTGTGATACTCCTTCTTTCTACTGCTCCGCCTATAAAACGTCTGTGGTACTTTATCACCCATTAGTTCACTAACCTTCTTTCCCTCACCTCACAGATCAAACCTTAGCTGCCCCTTATCTGAGTCCTTTGGAACCTTTTGTCAAGTCACTGCTTTCTAAGCTCCGATAAGTTCTTTCTAAAGTGTTACAGGATCACTATTATCCCTCCCAGAGATATATCCATTTTAAAAGCAATCCAAAACATGCCATGTCTCAATTTCCTAAAATAAGTTTCAATATTAGAATTTCTACTTGGTTGAGAAAGTATTTCTGGAGAATGTATCAGAGAGAAAAGGTTTTGGACAGCACCATAAAATCACTTAGAAATTTAAATAGATCTAGTTGCTAGGAAGTTACTTCTAAAGATAAACTGGAAGTAACCTGGGTACATGGTTTCAAAAACTAATGTCTTATATAAGCTGCAGACACAGATACTCTCAGGACCTTTCTATTTCAATGTGGAACCTGAAATGAATCTAAAGTGCTTGGCTTGGCTATAAAAAATCCCAGAGCACATGTTGTTTAAAGTGTTTTGTGTGTCCCCGACTATTTTTAATAGTATTCTTTTCCTTAGCTGAACAACCTAGAGGCTGAACAAATGCAACGCAAATCCTGGGGTTCTTTTTAAACTCAGCTCGAGTCTCAGCTCGCTTTCTCTGCTTCTCCCAGCCCCCTACTTAGTTGCCATGTTCAACAACACTTCAAAGGTGTGGCTGGCTTCATTTCTGGGCTTAGATTCTGTTTCAAGAAGAAACTAAATTAGAATCAGTTTATCACCCTTGGCTAGGATTTTTAACAGAATTTAAAAACTAAGAGGAACCCCAGTCACATCTAAAATGATACCAAGTGTATTAGCTGGGTGCTTGATCTTCAAAGCAAGCCATGGCCCTGCGTCAAGCTCACTGTTCTCTGCTGGCATAGCATCTTGAGCCTCCGAAGGCACAATTTCATGGATACCCAGGGCACTTTCAGTATTTTCATTTTATTTTTCTTTAAAGAGGAAGAAATTAGACTTTTTTGCATGTTTTTCTTTATGTGATGATGCTTTTATTAAAATAAAACAAGTAGAGATAAATGAGTCCTGGGAGACACACAAGGAGAAAAGATCCTGAAATTAAACTTCCCTAATTTATTAGAAATTGGGTCAGCAGAGGTAGTACTGAGAGCATACACCCCAACCATCAAATCCGTTTTTGAGGTAGAGAAAGCACAAACCACCACTGAGCTCCTTCACCTAATTGGCTATGGCATGGAGACAGCACTCAGTAGAAAGCAGAACCATTGTTTTGAAAAAGCAGGTGGCCTTTCCCATATCATCTTATTATATCTTTATTCCGCTTTGACTAACATATATCTTACATTTGACAAAACGTTTATATGCCCTACAATCCGTGGCTTGAACACAGTATTTTATCTGTTAGAAGTGTTATATATTTTAAAGGACTGTTCATTTGCAGTGATATTGAGTGATGGACAGGTATACTCCTATAGGGTAGGACTGGAAAGCTCTAAGCAGAGACAGTAGCATGAACAAAAGCACAGTGGGATGAAATAATGTGCTAATTCTGTGAAACTGCATGCATTTTAGAATGTCTGGTGTGTAGGCTGGAAGCAGAGGTGGAAAGAAGGCTAAGAAGCAGAGAGAATGATCTTATTCTATTACTCAGTTTAGATTGACAGTGTGGGGAGTGAGTATAGGTAAGGACAGCATCTAGAAAAGAGGGACTGAAGGACCATGAGAGCAATTAGAAGGGCAGAATAAAATGCAGTTGGAAGAATAGTGGACACACATCCAGGAGAGACTTGAATAGAACCAGTTGAAGAGATGATCAAATAATATAACAATACAATAGATAGCAATGTCAGTATTCAGGAATAAGATAAATTGAAATAAAGTGAAGTACTGAATAGATAGACTGGCATTTTAGGAAGTTAAATTTGAAGACATGGTGATGGCAACAGGGTTCTCTATTGATTTAGAGTCTCACACAGAGAAGATGGTAAGTTTCCTTGTATGTGCATTTGTTAGGGTATAGATTCCGTGGACAGCCACGGCTCTTGGTGCCTGGAAACCCAGTTTGATTTGCTATATCTGTGAAACCTGGAGAAGTTATTTAACTTCTTCAAGCATGGTTTCCATGTGTACAAAATGAATGATAATAATCCACTTACCCGCCTAGGCAGCTTGGCTCAGTGGTTGGCCTATGAACCAGGAGGTCACAGTTTGATTCCCTGCCAGGGCATATGCCTGGGTTGCAGGCTCGATCCCCAGTGTGGGTGTCTGGAAGGCAGTCAAGCAATGAATTCTCTCATCATTGATGTTTCTATTGCTCTCTCCCTCTCTCTTCTTCTCTGAAATCAATAAAAATATATCAAAACATAATAATATTACTTATCCCATAGAATATTAGGAATACTAAATAAATGAGTGTGAAATATCTGGCACACTTTTGTGTACATACTGAGGGCTCAATAAATGTTAATTTTCCTTCTGATGAAAAATATGCTGTGAGGTATGTGTGCACTCTGCAGAGCTTTAAAAAAGTTTGTAGTAAAACAAGATCCAGCATGGTAGGCAGGAATATATAAATACCACAAGAGGAAAAGGAGAAAGGAACTGCAATAAGGGTAAAGTCAACGGTGACGAAGTAGGATAGAATTTAGCAATTTTAAGCCTCAGGACAATTGTGAGAGAGAGATGATTAGAGAAGCCGACTCCTTGATAATTAGGGCCTAGGGTCCTTCTAGGCTGGCACATTAAAAAAAAATTTATGAGCTTTTTCTTCTATCTTTATACTATGGTGCTATTTGAAAAAAAACTATATTTCTTGCTTTAACCCAGTTATGAGGAGCTAAAGTAATAATTTCAATCATCAAGATATTATGCTAAAATGCTTTATAACACATTTTTGATGAGCTTAATCTATGAACATAATTAGTAAAACAGCTTTATCGTAATGTAATTCAATTAAATCATTTATAATTTGTATTCCTACTATGTACTACATACTATGTGAAATGTGTATAAGGGATATACAAGAGCCCTGGCCCCTGTTCCTCCGTGGTTAGAGCATTATCCCATGCATCAAAAAGTCTCAGGTTTGATTCCTGGTCAGGGCAGAGCCCATACCCAGGTTTTGGTTCAATCCCTGGACAGAGGGAGTATGGGAGATGACTAATCAATGTTTCTCCCTCTCATCAATCTCTCTTTCTCCCTCTCCCTTTCTCTCACTCTAGAATCAATGAAAAAAGCATATCATCTGGTCAGGATTTTTAAAAAGGATGCATAAGATATACCCAAATCCCTCAAAGACCTTTTTTTAAAAAAAAGCCTATTTCATGATTTCTCTCATTATGGACTCATGGGATATAAGTAAATTTACACTGTGGGTCATGCTATGGCAAAGGAAGAGTTAATAAACTAGACAAAAATGGTCTATTACTTTACATTATTTTTCAAAAACCAGTCAATATTCCTCTGTACAGAAAGTTTATCTTGGCTTGAACTCTATATCTGAGTGTCAAAAATCAGACTGTTGACTTCTAGAATCAATTACTTATTTTCAGTGTGAGAAATTATTTTACTAGGCCTCAAACATCATAGAATAAAAAAACCACATTGTGTCAGCAACACAATATAGTCTTCAAAGACAGGTATTATTTCTTGCTCTACTTTCTCAAGAGCAGGGCTAGGCTTTCCAAGGTAGCTTACCAAACTTGGTTTAGTAACTCTTCTCCAAGGCTAGTAGGTAGAGTGATAGAACTCTCTCTTACCCCTAAGTGTGCATTTCTCCTCCTGGTAAATACCCTTGACTTCTTGTTTTTACTCTCTCATTTCACATACCTGATGTCTAACAATGCTAATTTCTAAATATTTCTCAAATCCATGTGTCTTACATCTCTACTCCCTCTTTTTCAGACCCTTAATTATCACTCAAACCATTGAAATAGCTAAATCAGTTTTTCCTCATCCTGTCCTACTTACTCCATGGATGACTCACACAAGAAACTCTGACCATAGCTTCATTTGCTAAAATGTTCCAGTGGAGACTTATTATCTACAAGATACATTTTGAGTCTCCTATTTAAAACAAAACATCTTCCATAAACTGACCCTTGCCTACATGTTTAGCCTTTCTTCATGACACTTTAGCTGCAACATTGAAAAATTGCATATACTAGCAACTTTGTATTTTGCAAGAATTCCCACTGCCAAAACTGATAATAATATGATTTTTTTTAAAAAAGGTGCTTCTGGGTTAGATTATCATTGAGTTTTTTATAAAACTACTGAAAAGCTGATAAAACAGAGTTAAAAATGAATTAGGTGATTAAATTTCAAAGAGACAATGATGTTATGCCAACCTGATGGCCTTCATCTATAAACCTAATTTCATTCCTCTCTATCTGTGCTCACTCTAAGAACTCTGAAATTCTCTCTCTTCTACTTCTTCACTTGACTATCTTCTACTCATATGTCAAAAGTGAATTCATGTATCATTTCTTCCATGAAGCATTCTCTGATATCCACCCTTCAGGCAGAGACAAATCCTATTGCTCTGAGCTTGAACAGCTCTCTGTGCATCCTTTTATCATAATACTTATTATTGAAATTTGCCTGAATAAACTCTGACTTCCTTGATGTCAAAAATCATTTGTCCTTAGTCTTTGTGTCATTATCTTCCATTTGCCTGAAACATGATCATCACTGAATAAATATTTTATAAAGCATACCAATTTTTCCCTTTTTTTCTGTAATAAACACATTGTACTTATCATGGTTGCAATTTTCCCATTCATACTTCCTTCCTCCACTCAACCTTAGTAAGTAATTCTGACAACTCTAATCCCAGCACATGTGATACTTTATGAGACTTGGTGCTAGCTTTCCCAGATGCTCAGATTTGGTCGTTTTTAAATATTCTGCATTTTTAGTCCTTAATTACTTTTATAATTTGTTAGAATATTTTGCTCTAGAGTTATCAGGTTTTTTGGTAGCCTGTGGAGAGAGGTTCAACAAAATCCACTCCTTCAAAGAATCTTGACTATATTAAAAAAAAGTAAAACTTGCTTTTGGGATAATTAAACTAATGTGATCTTGATAATTTTTTTTATTCTACACAGGCCCTAAATGACTAAAATCTTTGTTTCAGAATAATCAGGGACCAAAGGCTCAGTGCTTTGGTCTGGGTTTACCTCTCTTGAAATTGTTGCTGAACATGAACATAAGTAAAAAAAACTCATGAATAAATCTGAATTACACAACTTTCTTAATTTCACTATGTATCACCTCTCTAACGCCTCTTCCTTATAGTCTTAACAGACCTTTTGTAGAACATAGAAAGGCAGAGAGCACCAATAAATACAGGCTAAATAGTTTTTAGGTTTGTCTACATAGACTTGATAATTTAAGTGTAAAGCACTTTTCATTTGAATTGTAATAGTGCAGCTTCTACAAAAACTAAATAAAAACATATTAAGGTAATCAATACTTTTGGTTAGATCTCATAGGAGATTCCTTGAATGGAAGACATAAGTACCAGTAAATGTACCTTAATTTAAGAGTGAATATAAAAAGGGGGCATCTGGGAGAACTATCCTTACACTGTTTTCTAACACATAAAACGAAGGCATGTTTAAAAAGAACAGTATTCTCATCTGCTAGCAAAAAGCATAAAAATGTTACAATATGACTCCTTTAATTTAGGGAATTTGGATTTTTTTATATCTACTGTCCCCATATCAAAAGTGAAAGTGCCTTTTCATTTAGGGTGGCCCTAGACATCAGAAGTGGTATTTATGCTTCAGATCAAATTTTCTGGCAGCAATGTTATTTCACCTTAAAATTGCTCTGTTTTACCTAATATTCAATCCAATCTTTCCTGTGGGTCAAAATGTTAGGAATATACTTACTAGCAACTCACTATTTTACTCTCAAAAATATAATAATCTGATCAAAGAGGGTGCTTATGTGTTAGATACTCGTTAAGTAATATTATTTAACTACTGTAAAGCAGGTAAAATAGAGCTGAAAATGTATTAACTTATTAAATTACAGGGAGATAATTATTTTACACCTCATTGCTTTATCTATAGACCTCGTTCTAATCCACTGAGGAAAGAAAGAACTTCCTAGCTTTAAAACAATGCATATTTCAATATTTACCTCAATGAAGAGAGGACAAGAAGTAAATGCAAGCAAGAGATTCCAAGAGGACTTTGGGCAAATTCTAGTCCACTGTGCATTGGAATAAAAAATATGTATCCAAGTAGCCAAATAATTTATATAGAATTCTGACAATTGGGAAAAAATAGAATAAAAAGCCCACAGGCAAATGACAACAATACTTATTAGATGGCTTCATTGATTTGGGTTTCACCATACCATGTTCCATTGTTGCACAGTTAAGGGACACTAAAGTTTCCTTAGGTGACACTAACAGCATGATGATAGCTGCCCCTAGTATAAGAAATACTAAGTTATAGTATCCTATCTAATAAAAGAGAAACATGCAAATTGACCATATCTTTGCTACGCTCACAAGCCACACCCACCAGACAATCAGGAGCAAATTAACCCAACCAAGATAATTTGCATATCCAAAGAGCAAAAACTGAAGACAGCATAGAAGGAAGCCAAGTACTGCAGAAGGGATCAAAGCTTCAGAGAAGCAAGCTGGGGCAGCAGACAAGGGAGGGAAACAGGTGGGCAGCAGAGATCACTGTAGGAAGCTCTATTGCAGGAATCTTCCTGCAACAGGCCTCTAGTTTTTTATTATTTATCATTCATTTCAATCCAGTAAGCTTATGATTCTGGACACAAGAAAAGCCCCTGAAGTCCCCAAAAGACATCTAAACCAATGAATAAACACAAGCTGGAATGATATTAGGTTTTCTTTTATATGAACTGACAGCTATGAATGAACAAAAATTCAGACTAACTTATCTTTCTCATGTCCATTGATTTAAGACAGTGGTTGGCAAACTCATTAGTCAATAAAGCCAAATATCAACAGTACAATGATTGAAATTTCTTTTGAAAGCCAAATTTTTTAAACTTAAACTTCTAATGCTACTTCTTCAAAATAGACTCACCCAGGCCATGGTATTTTTTGGAAGAGCCACACTCAAGGGGCCCAAGAGCTGCATGTGGTTTGCGAGCCGCAGTTTGCCAACCTCTGATTTAAGCAATACATGTTATGCTGCTAATAATCTTTGCTAAAATATATACTTATTACAGAAATTTTGGGTTTTATACAATAACTAGTGGCCAGGTGCACAAAATTCATGCATGGGGGGAGGGTTGTCCCTCAGCCCAGCCTGCACCCTTTCCAATCTTGGACTCCTTGAGGGATGTTCAACTGCCTGTTTAGGCTCGATCTCATCTCACAATTCAGGACTGCTGGATCCCAACTACTTGCCTGCTTGCCTTCCCTAACCTCTTCTGTCTTCCAGCCTGATCACCCTCTAGCCACTCCCCTGATGGCCTGTTTGCCCCCAACTTTCCTCCTCTGCCAGCCTGGTCACCCCTAACTGCGCTTCCCTGCAAGTTTGATCACTCCCAACTTGCCCTCACCTGCTGGCCATCTTGTGGTGGCCATCTTGTGTCCACATGGGGGCAGGATCTTTGATCACATGGGGGGAGCCATCTTGTGTGTTGAAGTGATGGTCAATCTGCATATTACTCCTTTATTAGATAGGATAGAGGCCTGGTACATGGGTGGGGGCCAGCTGATTTTCCCTGAAGGGTATCCTGGATAAGGGTGGGAGTTCCTTTGGGGCATGTGGAGGCCTTGGCGAGGGGCCTCTGGTTTTCAGGCTGACCACACCCCCTGGTGACCCAAGTAGAGACCCTGGTATCTGGAATTTATTTATGTTCTACAATTGAAACTTTGTAGCCTGGAGTGGAGCCACGCCTTCTGTTGGCTCTGTGGTGGCAGCTATTTCTGTTTGGGTTTATTTACCTTCAATAATTGAAACTTTGTAGCCTTAAGTGGAGGTCTAGGCCCCCCAGGGTTGCAGAAGCTTGACTTCTTCCATTGCCCAGGCAACCTTAGCCTCTGCTCTCTCCAGCTCTGTGGCTGCTGCCATTTCTGTTTAGATTATATATCTTCTATAATTGAAACTTTGTAGCATTGAGCAGAGGCCTGAGCTGGCAAGGGCAGGTGGAAAGGTTAGCTTCCTCCATTGCTGGGGAAACCTAAGCCTCCTTCCTGCTCTCTGTGGCTGGCAGCCATCTTGGATGAGTTTATTTGAATATTTGCTCCTGATTGGTTGGTGGGCATAGCTGGTGGGTGTAGTGGAGGTGCTGGCAATTTGCATATTACTCTTTTATTATATAGGATTAGAAAATTATAATCTTTTAAAATCCTCTACTGAAAAATAAGTGCTATTAAGATTTTTAAAAGATTTTTTAAATGTAGCATACATATGAAAAAATTATACAATTTTTTTATTCTTTTCTATACAATGATTTTCACAAGCTCTCAACCAATATCCAATGAACCGATGGAAGTTTATATACATATAGTTCAGTTCCCTGAATCCTTTTTAAGGTGACAGGAACAACTATAAGGAATGTATTTTACAGTGGTTCCCAGTGTTTCCAGTGATATTATTAACACACAGGTTAATAAATAGATCATTTTTACTATCTTCCTTTTACTTTTCTATTCCTATACTGGTGGCTACTTCATCAGCTTAGTTTATTATCACTTGAAACCTTGTATCAATGTTTGGATAATTGAAAACTAAGACAAATATGCCATAGAAAAAATATTGGCTCTATAAAAAGATTAATAAAACTGATGCATGACTTGAAAGATGGTTGAAAAGAAAACATAAATAGCACTGTCATGAATTTTAAAAGATAATATTTATGTAAATTGATAAGCATTAAAAATATAATAATGCAATAATATGAGAAATGTTGCGACAGCAAATTTGTCAACTTCAGTGAAGTGGATAATTTCCTAATAAACTAAATGTATCAAAATTAACACAGGAAATAGATAATATGTAAAGTCCTATATCTGTTAAAGTGATTGAATACATAAAGAACACTTTTTCCCTAAGGAAACTATCGGTCTGTATAGCTTCACCAATAAATGTTATATTTGAAACTGGTTTGTCTCAATGGATAGAGCGTCAGCCTGTGGACCGAAAGGTCCCAGGTTTGATTCCAGTCAAGGGCATGTACCTTGGTTGCAGGCACATCCCCAGTAGGGGGTGTGCAGGAGATGGTTGATTGATGTTTCTGACTTTCTATCCATCTCCCTTCCTCTCTGTAAAAAATCAGTAAAATATATTTTAAAAATAATAATAAATGTTATATATTTTTAATTATACATTTTGTATTTAGAAAACATAAAAGTAATACCTTTCCAATGTATAATCTTTTAAAATTAATTTATTGGGATAATACTAGTTATTAATGTTATATACATTTCAGGTTTACAGTTTTATAATATATCATCTGTATATTGCATGTGTGCTCACCACTAAAACTTCAACCTCCTTCTGTTACCATATTTGACCACTTTTACTCTCTTTATCCTTCTCCAACTTCCCTTCCAATACAATAACCACTATTGCATTGTCTGTGTGTATGAGTTTGTTTGGTTGATTAGTTAGTTTGGTTTGTTGCTTTCTATTTCCCACATGGATGAATCTTGAAAATATCATGCTAAGTCAGATAGAAAATTACTAGAGCCATATAATTTTGCTCATATGTGGGATCCAATGCATACATAACCCTGATACAAATATCTGACTAGGGCATTACCATAAAGAAAAATTACAGGTGAAGATAGCAAAAGACTCTCATGAAGATAGCAAAAATTATATCATTCAAAAACACAAAATATACATATAAACTAATTAAAATCAATTATCTAAAAAGGTATATCATGATTAAATTGACTTTTCTCCAGAAATAGAAGGTTGGCTTAATATTTAAAAGTCAACCAATGTAAATGTCCATATTAAGAATATAAAAAGAAAATAAATTAACTGAATAGAGATGGAAAAGCAATGTTTGTTTTTCAGCATGTGGCTTAGCCATATGTACCCTGTGTAAGTCAGGATCTGAGATATCTAGTTCCATGTTCTAAGAGTTTTTAACTTGGAAAAAACTTCTAAAGTGAGGTATAAAGTAATTTAAGCCATGTGTCCAATATTTGTAACCTTGAGCAAGTTACTTCATTTCTTTGTTTCTTAGTTTTCCACACTATAAAATTGCAAACCATAGAATTTTCCCATTCCCTGAACTTAATTACCAACATATCATTGTAACGATCCAAATTTCATACAAGATGTGTTAAGATAGTAAAATATATAGTTCCATGTACCTTTGTCACTATAATGTAATTTTATTAAGGTCTTAATTATTATGTGCAGAGATTAATGACACTGTATACATAATATGGTATCAGATAAATGCAATATTACATGGAGAATAGTTTTAGCTAGAAATATCATGGTTCAATTCTTTAGTTCTATGAGTGCTGAAAGGTTTCAACCAGATTTCAAATTCAGCCAAGAAAACCCATCTTTATTGTTGTTTTAAATTTCTACCTTTGCTAGCTAGAAGAAAGCTGGAGGAAGCCAGCTGAAAGTGAGTTAGTGTAAATGCCATGCATTTTACTAAGTTGATTTGGTTCTCCTTTGTGTTTGACATAATAAATCCTAGGTATGTTGCAGTGTTTTAAAATACTGTGTAACCCAAACAGTTAGACTTCCTGTAGGTGTAGTCACTCAGCTGAAAAAAAAGATTTGAATGTCTCCTCTTTTGTTTTAAGACACGTGTATAAAATAAAATATAATGTAATCCACAAATATGCAAGTATTATTTGAAAATCTTGTAAGTTCATAGCAGTGTAGGTAAGAGAAAGAAGTACAAACAAAAGCACAATACTCTCCACCAGGCACTGTTATTTATCTTATTCTTGGTGTAGACAGTATTCTATTCATATGTCTATAATACTACGTACCCACTATGCCTTTTCATTCTTTGGAATTACTATCTTGTTCTTACTATTCTTGATCACCAATTTAATACATTTAAGTATTAACATATTTATTTTGAATGAATGGAAAAGAAATTTTTCTATTGGCAAAATTTTTCTGTGGTAAAAATACCACACTAAGTTGTCTATTTTCCAGTGGAATAGAGCCAATAATGTGATCTTATTAGAATCCAAGTCTCCAAATTATAAGGACTATGATTAGTTAAAAATTCACTGTTTCCACATCGATGTGAAAGAGACACATCGATTGGTTGCTTCCCGCACACACCTCGACCAGGACAGGGGATCAAACTTTGCAACCCAGGTACGTGCCCTTGACCAGTTATCAAATCTATACCTTTTGGTGCGATGGCTGGCAGTCTAACCACTGAGCAACACTGGCCAGGGCTTATTTTATAGATTTTTACTTCACTTCATGCCAATTACGTATCCAAGTTATTTTACACAAGGATTTTTAAAATTATCTTCTGGAAGAGACGTATGTTGAAATTGCATTTTGTATACAATACTAGGGTGGAGAGAATCATTTCTGAAATTTTTTAATCTTAAAATTACTTCTGTTTGTCTAATCATTATTCAGAAGACCAATAGAAAAGAGTACTGTTCTTCGGCAAACTGCTAATTAGACTATGACAGGATATTTTCAATAGCTGAAATAACTTTTGGCATTTTGGTACAAATGTTTGTACTTATTGTGTCTCCCTGAACAAAATATATGTTTCCTATATAAAAGAGAATTTTTAAAAATAATTGTAACATGATATTATAAAATAATTGTAAAATATTAAAACCACAAGGGAATGAACATTATGAATGCTGTTAACGCTTTAGGAGAGTACATGACTTCATCGTACCGTTACAAGATATAATTGAGCGCAAAAAGAACCAAAGCCTCAATAAAATGTGAGGCAAACTTGTTATCATGTATTTGAAATAAAGACATCTTTCTAGTTTTACAAAAAAAGAAAATTCACTGTTTCCAGCCTGACCAGTGTTGCTCAGCGGTTGACCATTGACCTATGAACCAGGAGGTCATGGGTTCCATTTCTGATCAGGGCATATCCCCGGGGTGTGGTCTCAGTCTCCAGTAGGTGGGATGCAGGGGGCAGCCAACGAATCATTCTCTCACATCACCGATAGTTCTATCTCCCTGAAATTAATTTTTAAAAGTATATTTTTAAAATATTTTAACAATCACTGTTTCTTCCTTCCACAAGATAAAGAAAAAATAGGAACATTGAAAAAACTCTTGTTTTTGGGTTATGTACCATTAAGAAAACATGAAAAATTAAAAATACCAAAAAATTACATTTAAATGATCAATCTTTCAACTTAGTTGAATAATTTAAAACTTTAAGTAATAGACTAATAAAAGTGAGGATTTGAATCGAGTTTGTTAATATTTACTACAAATATAGATTGTGTCTAAGAGGTAGGTGAAAACATAAACACATACAGTTCGGAAAGAGAAAGAACTTGTTGGGAATAGTGAGCAGAATAATTAGGAGCAGTGGAGTGAACATAAAGGTAATGATTAAGTAATGAAATTGGAAAGGTAGGATGGGTGAATTTTGAATGCTGTTATAGAATATGACAAACCATAAAAAATTTTAAGCGTGACAGTGATACATCAGGCTAAATGTAATTACATTAATTTGAAGAATGTGTAGAACTTACATAGACTAAAAAGAGGCTGAGAGTAGAAAGATATTTTATTTAAATCATAAGGTAGAACTGAGCTGATTTATAATTATGGATATTACGACAATAATGAAAAATAGTAGATATGAGACCAAGAAAAATTGAGTTGGCATGGGCACAAGGGTAAAAAGAAAGATAAAGTATCCCTTTAACTATATTAAAACAATTGATAAAGCATTACAAAATATTCATTTTATGAGTTAATACCTAATTAAACCAAGCTGTATATTTTCGTATGGTTTAATACCTTATTCACTACTGTATGTTATCTATCAGAGAATTCAGTCATTTCGGTTTTGAGTTCGGAGTTTTTCAATAAAACTATATCTTTCAATATATTATTATTTAAAGTAGCCAGATGTGCCCTGAACTTTGTAAAAAGCTCTAGTTGTAGTCATCCGCTGCAATCTTTTCCTGACATGGCTGCTGTAAGGAAGAAAACTTTAGGGGAAAAGGAGAGCCTTGACAATCGCTTGGCTTTAGAATTGCTCAACCTCAGGAATTATTTCCAGGGTTCCACTATTTTGTAGCCTACTGTTGAAGTCATTCTCTAAAGAGTTCTTTCCTTTTTGAGCTCTGCATCCCATTTCATTTCCTAACTTCTATCTTATGTTCTGGGCAAAGCACTCTTTGCTTTTCAAACAACTGCCATCTAACTCCATAGTTCATCCAAAGATGGTATGTGCATTTGTAGTGCACTGCACACATCATTTTTTAAAAGCTGGAAAGCCTAACCTGTGAACCAGAAACTTAGCATATGTTTTGGCTGGACCCACCACAGCATCAATCCATCCTCTCCCGTTTTTATTTTGGCAGCCTCGCGGCAGAAGAGGGGATTGCTAAGGCAGTGTGAGCCCTCCTGCATCCCATACACTGAATTTCCTTGCCTGCGGACATTATAATTGCTAACAAAACTGCTTTAGGGATTATAGCTGAACCTCAATACAAATTTGTGTAAACATTATGTATGAGTGAAGAATGTAAAACAGGCTTTCCATATTGCTGAGTTAATACATTGGTAAATCCTTAACCATAAGCAAAGCCTGTTCAGAACCCATTGAGACCTTCCCTCTTGGGTCATTTATCTTCTTCCATGTTGTTGCCGCAGTTTCTATGACCCATCCTGAGCCGCAGCATGATCTAATCTGTGCTAGAAAAACCATCTCTAGTTATCATAGCGTTTGCACTTATTTTTGTGACTTCTCACTTTCTGCCTGTAATTTAGCAGTTAGTTTGTGTTGTATGTACAAAGTTTTTGACAAATTGATCTCTAGAGTCTTAGGTATTTCTGTTGTAATTTTTCTGTTGGACAGATCTTTTCAATCATCAAGGAAGCTTGGCATCCTTCAGTGGCTGTTTTGCATTATACCACTTGCTTGCGATTTAAAATTTATTTATTTTTCTGACCTCTCATGGTAAAATGAAAACCACTTGGATGAGCACTACTTGAAAAACTTCTACCAGATATAATTGACTCTGTCCCATGCTTTCTTTTCTGTACTAAATTTTATATGTTTTTTATTGAGTTTATAGAGAGGGAGGGAGGATGGGAGGGAGGGACGGAGAGAGAGAGAGAGAGAGAGAGAGAGAGAGAGAGAGAGAGAGAGAGAGAGAGAGAGAGAGAGAGAGGAGAAACATTAATCCGTTACTTCTTGCAGGCGCCTTGACTGGGAAATCGATCAGAGTGGTGTTCAACCAACTGGCCACACTGGCCAGGACTTGTTTTCTAGATTCTCACCTCTTTGAGAGCAAGGTGTAGGTTCTTTCTTTATGGACCTGGCACCTGAAGCAGTGCCTGGCGAGTCACAGGGGTTCAGCAAAGGTTTTTTGAGTTTATTAATGAATTTGTTCTGCCCATGTATTGAGCTTCATAATCACCAATCTGGAAGAAAATAGTTGGGGGGAGGGGGAAATAACCTTTTGGAGGTTCTATTTTTCTACTAATCTGATTCCATGATTTCATGCATAACTTAATTATCAATATGCATATGCATGTATCCTGCCCAGTCTAGTGCAAAATTATTACATACTAATTCAAAAGGTTCTGACTTTCTGAATCATAAAAGTTGGTATTTTCACTTCAAAGTGACCTTTTTGGCATTTATCCACAGTTTTGAATATAATCTTAAATGCCTCTACTGGAAAATCATGTCATAAGAGGTATTTTCCCCCCAAAGTCATATCCCACTATTGTTTGAAAAACCCTAACTACATTAAATTTACACTTAGGAGTATGATGTTTTTAATATGAATGAACTCTAAGATAGCCACAAGTGACCAGTTCATTTATAGTCTGTGGCATCTCCAGAGAGACAAATCTTTGTTTACTTACTGCCTGACAGTCTGGCTTCTTCCGACAAGGTGAACACCATCTGTGTTTCAGCAGGAAGCACACGCCACACACAGTACCTGGGCAACTGCTTTTAGATGGTGGTTGATTACACTTTTTAGTGTTTTCAAGGTCAAGGAAAAGCTTGGCTGGGGTTATATAGCAGATAGAAAACTACATCCTTACAAGAAGTCCCTGGAAGACTTTTCTAGCTTTGGCAGTGATGTACTATATGATGCAGGCTTACCATATCTCTTTAGCAAATCATCTATTTTCTTTTATGTTCAGCTTAGCAGAGAAAAAATCAGTTTTTAAATCCCATTACCATATTGTCCATTCAAGACTAGATAGATAATTTTTTTTCTATTTTTGAAAAAGCCTTTCAGTTATACAACGTGGCAGGGAGGGAGAGGTAAGGCATGTTTATTTCCACTAAAATGTTGGGTTATAAATTAAAATTAAACAAAATCATGTGTGTAAAAGTCTGCACTCCAAAGAAGACCTATTTTATAATTGAAGTAGTATGCAAAGGAAAAATAGAGTAACTAAAGATTCCATAGTGAAAAATAAACTCCTGAAGAGCAACCTGCTTTTCTATTTTAATCCAAATAGTAAAATGGTATGAAATTATTTGTGCACATATGAAATAAGAAAAGAAAATATTAAATAAAAACATTTGGTATTATTATCATTATTATTATTATTGTAGACATACCTTGTTTTATTGTACTTTGCTCTCTTGTGCTTTGCAGATGTTGCGATTTTTACAGATTGAATGTCTGTGGCCGTCTGACATTGAACAAATATGTCAGTGCCATGTTTTCCAACAGCGTTTGCTAACTTCTTGTCTCTGTGCTACATTTTGTTCATTCTTGCAACATTTTAAACTTTATTATTATTATTATTATCCTATATAATAAAAGGCTAGCATACAAATCAACTGAATGGCAGAATGACCAGTCGTTATGATGCACACTTACCATAAGGGGGCAGATGCTGAACACAGGAGCTGCCCCCTGGTGGTCAGTGCACTCTCACAGGGGGAGTGCCACTCAGCCAAAAGCCGGGCTCACAGGTGGCGGACAAAGTGGTGGTGATGGGAGCCTCCTCCGCCTCCGTGACAGCACTAAGGATGTCTGACTGATGGCTTAGGCCTACTCCCCAGGAGGATGTCTGATGGTGAGAGGACACAGGCCAACCTGAGGGACCTCTCTACTCCTCGCCCCCCTCCCCCCCGTGCATGAATTTCATGCATGGGGCCTCTAATTATTATTATATTTGTTGTGGTGATATGATGTCAGTGACTTTTTTTGTTACAACTGTAATTGTTTGGGGGTACCACAAAGCATGCCCATATAAGACATGAAGCTTAATCAATAAATGTTGTGTTAGGACTGTTCCACAGAGCAACCATTCCCCTATCTTTCTCCCTCTCCTTAAGGTCCCCTATTACCCAAGACACAGCACTATTGAAATTAGGCCAAATAATAACCCTACAATGGACTCTTAAGTGTTCAAGTGAAAGGAAGAGTCATATGTCTCTAACTTTAAATCAAAAGCTACAAATGATTCAGCTTAGAGAGGAAGACATGTTGAAAGTAATCCCTCTTGTGCCAGTTAGCCAAGTTGTGAATTCAAAGGAAACATTTTTGAAGGAAATTAAAAGTGTTATTCCAGTGAACAAATGAAAGAAAAGAAAGTGAAGCAGCCTATTGTGGATGCAGAGAATGTTTTAGTGATCAAACCAGCCACATTCCCATAAACCCAAATCCAATATAGTGCAAAGTTCTAACTCTGTTCAATGCTATGAAGGCTGAGGGAGAGGCGAGAAAGCTGCAGAAGAATAACTTGAAGTTAGGAGAGGTTGATTGATAAGGTTTAGGGAAAGAAGCCATCTCTATAACATACAAGTATAAGGTTAAGCAGCAGATGTTGATATAGAAGACATAGCAGGTTATCCAAAAGATCTAGCTAAGATAATTAATAAATGTGGCTACTTAAACAGTAGATGTTCAATGTAGATTAAACAGCCCTGTATTGAAAGAAGCTGTCATGTAGGACTTTCAGAGCTAGAGAAGAGAAGTTAATGACTGGTTTAAAAGCTTAAGGACAAGTTGACTCCCTTTTAGGGGCTAATGCAACTGGTGACTTAAAATAAAGCCAATGTTCACTTACCATAACAAAAATTGTAGAGCCCTTAAGAATTATGCTAAATCGGTGCTGCCTGTACTCTATAAATGGTACAAAGTCTGAATGAAAGCCCATCTCTTTGCAGCCTGGTTTAATGAATATTTTAATTAAATTTACTGAGGGGGACATTGGTTAATAATATCATACAGAATTCCAGTGCATAATTCTACATCGATCTGTATATTACATTGTGTTCCCACTACTTCAAGTCAATTCTTCTTCTATCATCACATATTTGACTCCCTTTATCCTTTACTATTCTCACCCCCTCCTCTTCCCTCTGGTACTATTTCTGTGTCTATGAGTTTTTGTGTGTTTTTCTTATAGGTTTATTTGTTGCCTTCAGTTTTATATCCCACATATAAGTAAAATAATATGATTCTTAACTTTTTTGTCTCACTTATTTTTCTTAGCTTAATATTCTAAAATTTATCTTTGATGTTTCAACTGGTAATATTTCATCTTTTCTTATAGATGAGTAGTATTTCATTGTATATATGTACCACATCTTTATCCAATCATCTAGTGAAGGATACTTGCATTGTTTCCATGTTTTGGCCATTGTGAGTAAGGCTGCAATGAACAGAGAGGTCCATATATTTTTATAAATAAATGTTTTCAACTCTTTCAGGTAAGTACCCAGAAGAGGGGTCACCAGGTCAATGCTCACTCTCACCACTCTTATTCAACATGGTACTGGGAGTCCTAGCCAAAGCAATCAGGGAAGACGAAAGAAATAAAAGGCATCCAAACTGGAAATGAGGAAGACATGACTCTTTATATAGAAAATCCTAAGGACTCCACACACACACAAAAAAATTAGAAACAATAAACAAATACAGTAAAGTAACAGGATATAAAATCAATGTACAAAAATCCACTGCATTTCTATACACTAACAATGAAATTTCAGGGAAAATATTGAAAAGAAAATTCCTTTAGCAATTGCAACAAAAATAATAAAATATCTAGGATTAAACTTAACAAAGGATGTGAAGGATTTATATACTGAAAACTATAAAGCATTATTAAAAGAGATTAAAAAGACAATAAAATATAAAGATCTTTTGTGCTCAACATAGTTAAAATGGACATATTTCCCAAAGCAATATACAGTTTTAATGCAAACCCTATCAAAACCCTAGTGACATTTTTTTAAGAAATAGAAAAAATAATCATTAGATTCGTATGAGACCACAAAAGATCCCAATAACCCAAGCAATCTTAAGAAAAAAGAACAAAGCCAGAGGTATCACACTTCCTCACTTCACATTATAATACAAAGTGATAATAATAAAACAGCATGATATTGGCAAAAAAACAGACACAGAACAATAGAAGAGAATTGAGAGCCCAGAAATGAACTGACATTTTTATCAGCAAATAATTTTTTATAAAGGAACCAAACCAAAACATACAATGGAAAAAATTAAGTCGCTTCAATAAATGGTGCTGGGAAAATTGGACAACCACATGCAATAAATAAATAAATAAAACTAGACCACTGCTATATACAGAAATTAACTCAAAATTAATTAAAAACATAATATAAAGCCTAAAACAATAGATTACGTAAAATAAAATACAGGTACTAACCCTATGGATCTTGGTCTAAGAGAAGAATGGGTTTACTGAATATTTTAAGCCCACTGTTGAAACCTATTGCCCAGAAAAAAAAAGATTCCTTTCAAAATACTAGTGCTCATTGACAATGTGCCTGAACACCCCACAATACTGATGGAGTTTTACAATGAGATTAATATTGTTTTCATACCTACAAATACAACATCCATTCTGCAGCCCATATTTCAAAGAATAATTTCAAATTTCAAGTCCTATAGTGGTTCCTCTCATGGATCTGAGCAAAGTAAATTGAAAAAACTGCTAGAAAGGATTTACAATTCTAGATACCATTAAGAGCATTTGTGATTTATTAGAAAATGTCAAAATATTAATGTTAACAGGAACTTGAGGTAAGTTGATTCTAACTCTCCTGGATGACTTTGAAGGTTTCAAGACATCAGTGGAGAAAGTAACTGCAAATGTGGAGGAAATAGCAAGTAGAATTAGAAGTAGAGTCTGAAGATGTGATTGAATTATTGCTACTTCATAATAAAACTTTAACAGTAAACAGTTACTTCTCATAGATGAACAAAGAAAAGTGCTTTCTTAAGATGATATCCATTCTTGGTGAAGATGATGTGAAGGATGTTGTAAAAGCAATGGAAGATTTAGAATATTACATGAACTAGGTTGATAAAGCAGTGTCAGAATTTGAGAAGATTAACTCCAATTTTGAAAGTTCTACTGTGAGCAAAATACTATCAAACAGAATAAAAATACTACAGGGATGTTGTCTGTAAAAGGAACAATCAATTAATGCTGCAAACTGCATTGTTGTCTTATTATAAGAAATTGTCACAGCCACCCCAACCTTTAGCAACCATCACCCTCATCAATCAGCAGTCATCAACATTGAAGCAAGACCCTCCATCAGCTCAAAGGATTGTGACTTCCTGCCCTAACTGGTTTGGCTCAGTGGATGGAGCATTGACCTGTGGACACAAGGGACCCAGGTTCGATTCTGGTCAAGGGCATGTACCTTGGTTGTGGGCACATCTCCAGAAGGGTGTGTGCAGGAGGCACCTGACTGATGTTTCTCTCTCATCGATGTTTCTCGCTATTCCTCTCCCTTCCTCTCTGTAAAAATCAATAAAATGTTAGAAAAAAGATTGTGACTTCCTGACGGCTCAGATGATAGCATTTTTGAGCAATAAAGTCTATTTAATTAAGGTATGTGCATTGTTTATTTATACATAATGCTGTAGGCAATTAATAGACTAAAATTTGGTATAAAGATAACTTTTATATGCATTGGGAAATAAAAAAATCATGCACCTCATTTTATTATGATTTTCATTTTATTATAGTGGTCTAGAACTAAACCTGTAATATCTCTGAGGTATACCTGTGCTTTTGTTATTTTTATTAAATGTCCTAGTTAAATACAGGCATGCATCAATTAACAACAGGGATACAGTCTCAGAAGTATGTTGTTAGGTGATTTTATTGTGTGGCCATCATAGTGTGCACTTACACAAACCAAGATTGTATAAGCTACTGTATATCTAGTCTATGTGATATTGCCTATTATTCCTGGACAACAAACCCATACAGCATTTTACTGTAGTGAATAATGTAGGTAACTGTAGCATAACTGTAAATATCTACATATATAAATATAGAAAAATACAGTAAAATACATTAACTAGTATTAGTCTTTTATTATCATTATCAAATATTATGCACTATACATAGTTATATCGCTATACTTTTACACAAGTGGCAGCTCAGTGGCTTGTTTACTTGAGCATCACATTTTTTACAGCAATGATAGACATTAGACAATAGACATTTTTTTAGCTCCAGCATAATCTTACAGGACCACCTATAAGGTAGTATATGTGATTTATCATTGACCAAAACCATTTATGCAATACATGGAAATAACATATCCATCTATATAAAAGACTAAGCAACCATCCAACCATTTGACCACCCGACTAGTAGCTATGATGTGCAATGACCACCAGAGGGCAGACACTCATTGCAGGAGCTGCCAAGCTGCAGTATCTTGGCAGCTGAGGTTTTTGGTGATGCACCCGGAACCAGAGATGAGGGAGCCCAATTCTAGGATGCATCACCTGAGAACTGCCCTCTTGCAATTCAGGACCCCTTGGGGAATGTCAGAGAGCCCGTTTCAGCCCATTCCCCATAGGCCAGGCCAAGGGACTTCACCAGTGCACAGATTGCCCTGGGCCCCTAGTTTTTATATATGGTGTAACCAGTATTGTAAACTGAATGAAAGGTACTTTTTATGCAATTTCAATGAATCTATAATTTTTCAGAATAGAAAGTTTTTGAAAAGTCACATTGTGGATACCCAAAGTCAAAGTGTAACAGGGATTATATCATAGATTGTGCTATTAAATTTCTAAGAAATTCCTTAGTTTGTACTTTTTAGAGTAAAATTAAATGTTTTGGAATTGACTGAACAAACAGTATATAACTATAAATCTAAATTGGTAATGATGGCGATTAAATAATTTGAAGCTGTCTTCTTCTTAACAGCAATGAAAAGTTTACTAATAGTAGTCTGCCTTGAATAAAATTGTAAAAGAAAATAAATTATTTTCACAACTCCTAAAACAATGAGGAAAATAATGTGTATGTTGAAGTGTCTGAATCTCAGAAGGAATTAAGGGGGGGAAATTAGAACCTAGGTGGAACAATGCACTCCTGAATATATGAGCCAGAATTGACTTGATAGATAAGGCTCAGAAAAACATGTTTACTTAAGTATATTACCCTTTCTATGCCTTCAAATTTATTTCATAGTCTTAATGTCTAAATTATCAAATAAAATATTATTTTTAAATTCAAAGAAGTAGACAAAATATGACAATGTGAGACTAAGGAAAGCAAAATAAATGAATTAGCAATGAGAATAAAAATTAAATTCACAAATTTGAATGCCAAAATATGGTTTACTTAATAATTAAAACCTTAACCTGTTCATAAATTAGCATACAGTTAAATGTCTAACCACTAAAACTGCAAACCATTTTAAAACTAAACACGGTAATTGTAAATGTCACTTAAAAATAATATGTGAAAATAGATAGAAAAACTCTAAAAAAGAATAATGAAGGGTGACTAGTTCAGTCATTCATTAACAAACAATCAAACGTTGCAGTAGCTCAAAAATTTGATCTTATTGCATTAAAATGCTTAATTGAACTGAATATGGAATCCAGTGACATTTTTAAAAAGAATTCAGTATATTATAAAGTTGGTTTTTCAATTAGTGGCAAAATTGGTTTTACCAAAAGTGTGTGTGTGTGTATATATATATTCCCCCCCCCCTTGGTACAATTATTTAGCCATGTGAGAAAACATAAGTGCATCTTTATCTCACTCTGTATGCCAAAATATATCACAGGTGTTGCAGAAATTTAAAAATAAAATAGTGGAACCATGAAAGTGGTAATGGAAAAAGAAAGGAATGTTTAATGTTCTTGAAATGAAATCCCTGAAGCCATAAACAAACAGTAAAATGCTAAGCCCAACTAGGAAAAACTGAATACTTTTGTGTAGCAAAATTGTTGTCCAAAAACAAAGTCAAAGGCAAAAGACAGACTAGAAAAATAATTTGCAATGTATTTTACAGACAAAAGGCTCATATTCTGGGAAGAAATATTTTTTATTACCTGATCTCTGGTTTCGTTGACAAAATCAATTTTTAATATTGTAGCCTTTGCTTGCTAGTTTTCAGTCTCACTCTTCCTTGTTTTTTTTAAACATTACCAACACACTGCAGTCTCAGGGCATGGAATTACTGTTGCTTCTAACTAGGTGTAGCTTTCAAATATCCACATAGCCTGTACCTTTTCATTCCTGTTTACATGTCCCCTTTTTTAGATACCTTCCTAATTATTACAGCCACATCTGCACCTTGGTTACTCTTTATTTCTTTTTGTTGTTTGTTTTGTGTGTGTTTTTCACAGTACTCATACTGCTTGACTTTGTTTACTTATTTACTTGCTTATTGTCAATCTTCACAACTATTCTCAAAGTTCTTGTCACTAGGAACATCATATTTGTATTTACCAGACCTTAACTGAGCTTATTGCCTTTTTGCAACTATGATAACATACTCTTGAAATGTCTGAGTAGTGTCCTTTTTCCCAGACCCTTCAGGACCCAATCTCCTACTATAGCATGGAACCCCTCATTGTTATCTTGTTGCCCAAATACCATCTCTCTGTGCTGTAAATGTTAACTGTTAACTATCCTATGTCCATCAATGTAATAGAGATTTCCCTGATTTGCTTTCTCCCACCTCCCTAATCTACCACCAATGAATTTTATGTAACCCTCTTTATCACTTCTCCTTTGATTGGGATGTGTAAATAAATGGCAAAACTGCCATTCTTCAGAGCCTTTTCGCAGTCTATTGAGATTTTATGTCCCAGCAACTATCACCAGTTTGGCTCAAATAAACTCATACAAATTCTCTGCACATATTTTACATGGAAAATTGTATAAGTATATACCTCGTAGGTAAAGAGCAGTTACATAAATGAATTAACCTATATAATATTTATAATTTAGACACATAATCTGTGTCTTATACATTTAAGTTTTAAGGACCTGTTTTACTTCGCAGAAAATATACTGTCCAATATAGATATACCACTAAATAAACTTAATATAGCATGCCTATCTTTGTAAAGTTAGATAAATTAGCTCATTTGTAAAGTTTTCCAATCATATTGTCCAACCCCTTTAAACAATCTTGCCTGAGATGTAGAGAAGAATTAGACAAAACTGGTTTCAAAATCTGGCTCTGCCAAAATTGGCTTCTAGGTTTGCCTTGGATTTAATCCTTTCAATGGCTTCCCATTTCTTTATATAAAACAGATTTAGTATGCCCTCTTAGGTTCTTCATAACCAAAATCTGGTCCCTTCACCAGCCTGATTATGCCCAAGTTTAACTTCTACCCTACTCCTCCTTCGTCTCTCTTTCATTGTGATTGTTGATATAGTTTCAATAACACATAAACTAATAAATAAATTGTGAAAAAGGCTCAGTAGACTAAAGCCAAGTAATCCAGCATGATGAAATAATTAAGTTGGAGTCTTAAGAAATTGTACTTGTTAGGGGTATTGAGTACTTCTTTAATATTGATAATTTATTTTTCTTATATTTATATGCAATAAAAAACAGCTAATATTTATGTAAAATTTAGTTGCAATGCACTAAATTTGTACCTTGCATGCATTATTTCACTTAAATTTACAGAATAATCTCGTGAGCTAAGAACTATTTTTATAACTGGATTATGGATTATAGAACAGAAAAAGTAAATGACCTGCCCAAGATGACACTGTTGGTAACAGGGAATGAATATGCCATTTTTATATAAAGCTACCCATATTAATCTTAGTAAATGTTAAACCCAGCTTGTCACTCTAACCTGATTTTTCTCTTGAAACTAGAACTTACATGTTAAAAGTTTTTACTTTACAGTTCAACAATTTCAGTTCCTGTGTGAATAGGAGCTGCCTGAGCTCAAGACCCTGGACAACTGCCCAAACACAGGAATTCAGCTGACAAAAAACAGATGGACAACTCAAGGACTCTGACAGTGAAAATCAATACTGGACCAGCAAGGACACTGCCTGCATTTCCACAGCCCCTCCACCTGGTCTCTGTGTTCTGCTTTCCCTCTCCCACCTTATAAAAACCTCTGCCTGCACTGAGATGTTAAGATGGGCTTTGGGAGGAGTATCCCCCATCTTTGCAGGGGGCCAGCATTTGAGTAAACCACTTGCCTTCCCATCAGCACCTGCTTCATGAGTGGCAGGCAGCCAGACCTGGGCTCAGTTATACTCTTAATAAGTGACACTATTGAGATATGAAGCCAAGTTTTGCTGACACCAAGCTACTTCTGCCAGTAATTTTTGCATATTCCAAATACTACAGAACTACAAGTATATTGGTAGAAAAGAGAAACCAGAAATCTAATGCTTATCTATCTAGTTGCAGTTGCTTTTTTGAATAGAAATATTTTTCAGAGAATGACCAACTCTCTTTGAGGAACAGTTGTATTTTGTAAACTCTCTTTTTCCACCAGTTCAGCTCTGCCCTAGGCTAGACAATTTTCTCCAGTTTATGCTGTTTGCCTGGCTGGCTTATCCCCATCCACATGTTTTTATTTTATTTTTTGTTTTATTTTAATTGGTCTACTTAGCATTTGCTAATGTTCTAACACATAATTTACTTTTGTAAATTGAGCCATTTTAGCTATCATAGGACAATCTATTTTAGATAATAAACAATAAAGATGTTTACAAAGTAACTCTCTGGCTCTTTCACCAAAGGAATCAGAAATGATTTTTCTTTGAGTTTGTGATGACAAAGCAATTAAAATAAAATAAAAACAGTAGTTTAGTAACATATATTTCATTTGCTCTCATTTAATTCTCTAAAAGAAAGAAAATATTATTCTACCTTTAGTGTTTAGGTCTGTGTATTTTAAAACAGTTTTCAATAACTACCTTGTAGATGGGAAAATATTTTAGCTATAATTTATGTTCATAACAATTACAGTCTTTTAAGACTCCAACCTAATCATTTCATTATACTAGATTAGATGGTTTTAGTCTGCTGAGCATTAGTGCAGCTTTTAATGTCATTGGTTTTTATATCCTTATAATGAGCTCCTTTGTTTTACTACACAAAATTATCTTAATTATCTTATTGATGTGCTAAGGTAGATACCTACAATAGAAAATCATCAAAATAAAATGAGATTTTTATTTGATTTGATTTCTTCAGTGAATTTGTTATCTTACTTTCTGGCTGCAGGTGTTTTTGTAGATAAACAATTGGATTAATTCAGAAGCTTTAGAGTCCTCACTATACACTCCCAATTAAATAGTATCCGCAAAGTACATTGTAAGGACTCAATCTCATCCTATATAATAAAAGAGAAACATGCAAATTTGACCGTACCTTCGCTCCTGATTGGTATGCTACCAGCCAATCAGGAGCGGGGATGAGGCCAAGTGGCGTGAACGCCAAGCCTGGGGGTGGAGATGAAACGGCAGTGGCGGCGAGCACCCAGCCCCTCAACGCTGTGAGCAGAAGTGGGTGGTGAGTGCCCAGCCCCTAGGACTGGGTGGTCACAGGCAGCCAGGACTGACCTGAGCAGGGCGATGGCTGGGTGCCCAAGGCCTAAAGCCTTGGCAGAGACCTAAAGCCTTAGGAAGGCTGGGGGTGAGCCATCAGTTGGACATTACCTGAGGGCTCCCAGTATGTGAGAGGGGGCAGGTTGGGTTGAGGGACCACCCTCCCCCAGTGCATGAATTTTGGGCATGGGCCCCCTAGTAGAAAGATAAATCTAAAGACCAAGAAATTATTTTTCACAGGATCAAAAAGACAATCAACTGAGAAAAATATACTTGATTGGGGAAATATATTAGGGACTAATTATTAAATTAAACCCCCAAAAGAAAAGTTTGAAATTGGCTTAATGAGTACTGAGGGTCATTAGAAATTTTTGGAGAAAAAAAAATTTTTTTTGGTTGGAGCATTGTCTTGATGCACCAAGGTTGCAGGTTGGATCCCCAGTAAGGGCACACACAAGAATCAGGGAATGGATGCATGAGTAAGTGGAACCACAAATTCATGTTTCTCTTTTCTCTCTTCTTTCTCTCAAATCAATCAATGAAAAATTTAAATAGAAAAAAGAAAATTTTTGAGAGATGATAAAGAAGATGACTTGAGGACAACATATTAATTTACATATTATCTAACCATTCCCCCAAGACAACAATAAAGGTGAACTGTTCACATATCTGCCGAAGAATCCCCTCTACAATACCATCATATTCAGACAAATATATGCAGATTTGGAAATCAGCCAGAATAATTCTTATACCCATTCTCTTAAACAAATGTACTTGCTCCTAATCAGTTTATCACACTCATTTTTATGTCCTTATCCTATCTACTCTTTGACAAAAGATTCTGAGTTTTAAAGCCCATGAGATGATTTAGTTTTGGATTGGCAAAGAGAGGATTTGTAGTTTATGAATGGAAAGAATCAATATGGAATTTGTGTTAGAAAAGATATGGCTTGAGAGTACTGAACTCTGGGAATTTTGTAAAAGTTCCCGTAAGATGCTGTCTATTTTCTCTGAAAAGAAAGAAAGAAAGAAAGAAAGAAAGAAAGAAAGAAAGAAAGAAAGAAAGAAAGAAAGAAAGAAAAAGAAAGGGCTCAACTGTACAGGATAGTGACTGTAAAAATTTAGAAGAGTGACAAAAATATAGCAAAACATCTGATCAAGATAATTAGGAGAGGATGCAATCAGAGAAAAGTAAACATTTTCTGGCTGCATTGAGGACCTATTGAAGTCTGCAATTATAACTATACTAGGGGCCTGGTGCATGAAATTCGTGCACTGGGGGTAGGTGGTCCCTCAACCCAACCTGCCCCCTCTCACATACTGGGAGCCCTCAGGGGATGTCCAAATGATGGCTCACCCACACCCTCACCCTCAGATGGCCCTGGGCACCCAGCCATCACCCGGCCCCAGGGGTTGGGCGCTCGTCGCCACTTCTGCTCACAGCACCCAGGGGCTGGGTGCTTTGTGCTTCCGACATCACCACTGCTGCTGCCACCACTTCCCTCCACAGTGCCCAGGGACTGGGTGCTTGCCGCCATGGATGTTTCATCTCCACCTCCAGGGCCCGGCACTCGTGCAACTTGGCCTCGTCCCGCTCCTGATTGGCTGGTAGCATAGCCAATCAGGAGCGAAGGTACGGTCACATTTGCATGTTTCTATTTTATTATAACTATATGGTGACACTAAAATCTAAGTTTTCTTTGCTTTACATAGCCATTCTCTGGAACACACAGATAGTAAAGGCAGATAAACAAATGTGGGAATCAATAAAATCTGGCTGGATATAATCTGGCTTAAATGATCAATTATAACTTGAGGACAAAAAGGTGATACTGATGAAGTATAATGGAAATGAGTTAAGGATGACTAGGAAGGCAATGAATATTGGGAGAAAACGTAGGGTCCAAAGAAGACCTCTGAACATTCTCTACTCCATAAAGGAAATGAGAAAATTGGCAAAAAAAAAAAAAGAGCAAAAATTCACTATTTCAAAGCTCTAAATATTAACCAAAGGCTTGTAGTAACCAGAGGGACATTTATTCAAGAAAAATAGGTGTATCTTGCTAAGGACTGCCTGTTTTGTGACATTTTAGCTTTGTCTAATCCTAGTCCCTGCTCTTCTAACATTTGCAAGTGAAAACCAACAGGTCAGACAGCACAGAGAGCCGAAGAGGGCTAGGTCCTTTTCTAACAGTCATTCTCAAAGAACTGCCCTTATGTCTAGGTATACCAGTTATAAAAGAGGATTTTGTAATCAAAGAAAACAGGATAATTTCAAGAGAAACATCAAAAGTGATTTATTCAAAGTAATGTCCATCACTCAGAAACATCTTTCAGGTAATTTGTGGATACTGTCTCAATAGAACTTTCCTTGTTTTGAGGCAAACCATTCAGAGACCCAATTTTCCACTTCTTCGTAGGTTTTGAATTGCTGTTCAGAAAGTGCATGTGCCATTGATTGGAACAAGTGGTAATCTGAAGGAACAAAGTCTGGTGAATACAGTGTGTGGTTTAATAATTCCCAGGCAAGATCTTTTAATGTGTCTTTTACTGGTTTTGAAGTGTGTGATGGTGTGTCATCATGAAGTAAAATTATTTTGCAGTGTCTTCTGGAACATTCTTGTTGTTTCATGATCAAGGCATGGTGCAAATTGATTATTTGTTGTTGGTAGCAGTCGATATTAATGGTTTCACCTGATTTTAGAAGCTCATAATACATCACACCTTCCTAATCCCACCAAACACAGAGCATTGTCTTCTTTCCAAAGCGATTTGGCCTTGCAGTTGATGTTGATGGTTGATATGGATCAATCCATGATTTTGTGCATTTGGGATTCTCAAAATAAATCCACCTTTCATCACAGTCACAATTCGATGCAAAAAAAGACTTTCAAGCTGTTGAAGCAACATTTTACTGATGACTTTTAGGTTTTCCATTTGTCTTTCATTCAGGTGATTTGGCACCCATTTTCCTTCCTTTAAAATCTTTCCCATTGCTTGTAAACAATCAGAAATTGTTTGCTGAGCAATGTTTAATCTTTCTGCAAGTTGCTTTTGAGTTTGACTCACATCTTCATCTGACAATGCTTGTAATTGTTGGTCTTCAAACTCTTTCGGTTGACCTGAACGTCTTTGTCTTTCACATTGAAAACATCACTTTTAAAGCATTTAAATCAGCATTCACAAGTATGTTGAGATGGAGCATGTTTACCCTAAGCTTCCTGAAGTATTCATCAGAACTTTTCTTCAAAATAAAGAATTAAAACTTCCTGCAAATGCTCTTCTTTTTGCACGAAATTTGACATTTTTAAATGTAAAAATATCTAAGATGTTAACACCTTCAGCAAATTTGACATATGAAGTTTTGAAGCTTGTCAATACAACAAAATAGCATACACTTTAAATTGTGTATATATCAACATATGTGTAACTCCATCTATTGAAAAAATCCGAATTATTAACTGGTGCACCTAGTACTTGAATTGTTTGGTAGTTCCCTAGAAGACCGCACTTGCAAAGCTATACTGACTTGACTTGGAGATCACCCTGGGTAAAAACAATTTTCCTGAGGGATTTGTTGGGGAGGGCATTTGTCATGAAAAATTAAAGGCAATTGTATAACTTCATGGTTTCTTGAGGTAGTAGGTAAGAGTTGGGGCAAACAATAGTATAGACAAAACCTTAAGAGGAAGTTGGAAATAGATATGCATAAGACTTTGGAAAGCTCTGCAATATTACTTGAAATCTAAAAAGCCACATAGATGTGTAGAGCACATGCTCCAGGCTGTTCTTTCTCTCTCAGAAAATCCTAGGAAGACCCTGAGCTCTATCCTCTGTGGCTGAGCTTGTGAATGTATGGAGCAGTTAGTGAAAACAATCACAGAGTTAATAAACACCTGGTTGAGTATTGCAGATATGGCCCTCAGCAAACACTGATTGCATTTTTTTTTGCTAAAATTCAGTTGTTCATATACAGTGGGGATCTGCTTTTGGACTTTTTGTCACATTTCATTGGTTTACAACACCACACTCTTCTGATTGCTATAGATTTATAATCTTTTCTTCTTTTTCAAGGGTTTGTTATAGTTGTTCATTGGGTACTTTTCATTTCATTGAGTATGAATTTAGAATCAATTTTGTTTTATAAAATAAATCATTTTCCCCCAAAAAAGATTGCATTGAAAATATATAGTTCAAACGGTGGAAAATTGAGAACAGTATTGGGCCATCTGACTAATGAACAAGAAATATATCTCCATTTATTCATTTTTAAAATTATTCTCGGCAGTGTTTTGCATTTTTCAGTGTCTAAACTCATTCAAATATTTTGTCAGA
This sequence comes from Antrozous pallidus, assembly GCA_027563665.1. NCBI lineage: Eukaryota > Metazoa > Chordata > Mammalia > Chiroptera > Vespertilionidae > Antrozous > Antrozous pallidus. Next base: position 18,270,879 of record CM050522.1, read on the forward strand.
TTTATTCTTAAGTAATTTAAATTTTATGCTAATTTAAATGATATTTTCAAAATTTTAACCTCATATTGTGCATAAATATAATTGGTTTGTGATAGTGATCTTGCATTCTGAAAATCTTGCTAAATTCATATACTAATTCTAATAGCATTTTGGTATAGTCCACCTATGATTTCCTGCCTAGGTGGTCATGCTCTCAGTGAATCAAAACAGTCAGAGTTCTTCCTTTATTTTTCTTTGTTTGCACTGGTTAGAACCTTCACTACGATGTCTAATAGCAGTGATAAGACTGGATTTCGGGGGAAAGTTTTAATCTACTAATAAATAAGAAGTTACCTTTTTAATAGATTTTCTTTTTCAGGTTGAGGAAATACCTTTCTTGTCCTAATTAGCTGAGGGTTTTTTTAATTTTATTTTATTTGTTTAAATTAGGAATTAACACTTAATTTTGTCAAATCTTTTTCTTAGTCTATTAATATATATTTTAGTATTTTAATATGGTGAACTACATTGATTTTTGAATGTTGATCCAATCTTGTCCTCTTTGGATGAACTTCCTTTTTTCAAGAGGTATAATATTTTAATATTTATCTATTTACTTTGCTAATATTTTGATGAGGACTTTGTTACCTATGTTCATGAGGGGCAACTTCTATAGTTTTATTTCCCTATATTACTCGTTTTGGTAATGCATAATGCTGGCCTAAAGGATGCATTCTCATATCTTCAATATTCTGGAAAAGCTTTATAGAATTCCTATAATTTCTTCTCTAAATATTTGGTAGAATATTTTAGTACAGTCATCTGGGCCTGAAGTTTTCCTTTGAGGAAGGTTTATACTTACACTAAATACAGCATATGTAATAGACATAAGGCTGTTCTTGTTATTTCTTCTTTTAGAGTGAGCTTTGGTAGTTTAAAAATTGGTCTACTGCACCTCAATTGTTGAATTTATTTCTATAAAATTGTTTATAATATTCCATTATTATTCTTTTAACATCTATCAAACAATATTTCTCAAGTTTATAGTCTTTTTAGAAAAATTTCCCTAATTGCCCCCCATTAAATTTTAATTCCACAGATATAGAATATATCTGTTTAACTATTATATACAATATGTGCTTTATACATAAAACAGTATGATTTTTTTGGCTTCCACAAACTAATTTTACACCCTTGGAAATATCACCCTAATTAAAAACTATATAGAACCTTAGTGATTTCACTTCTCTCATTCTTGATGTGTTTTGCAATCATATCTCTTTCTCTCCCTCTCTCCTCCCTCCCCCACAGGTTTGTTCATAGACTTAATCTAGTTTCTCTCTGTTATTAGCAGATATTTTTACTCAACATTAAACTTCAGGAAATTTTCAGTCACAAACAAATTATTTTGTTTTTCCAAGAATCACAAAACTTCAGGAAATTTTCAGTGACAAATAAATTACTTTGGTTTTCCAAGAATAAAAATATACAATTGCTCTTTTTATTAGCTTTATATTTAGTTTCCCCTTTCCCTCAGATCTTAATTTTACTTGACTTATGTTATTTTCAGAAAATCTTCTCAATTTTACAGAAAATATAAGTCTTATCCAGACACAATAGGAATTTTAAATATCAGGACTAGAGATCTGTATACCACATCAGTATCTGAGCACCCCCAACTTCTGAATTTCTTCTTCTCAATAGCATATCAAATATAGAGGCCAGACCCATGGAAAATTAAGCTGTTTACTAAATTAAAAGTAGAATATATTGCCCAGCTCGAGTGGGTCAGTGGTTGAGAATACACCTATGTACCAGGAAGTCACTGGTTCAATTGCCCATCAGGGCACATACTCTGGTTGTGTGCTCCATTCCCAGTGTGGCATGAGCAGAAGGCACCCGATGGATGTTGATGTTTCGCTTTCATCAATATTTCCATCTCTCTCTCCCTTCCTCTTTCTAAAATTAATGGAAAGATCTTTATTTTAAAAAAATTAAAGTATATTGTAAGGAGAAGCTCTGAAAATAAATTGCTGCTAACATGATTATCACGTTATACTTCTGTTATGTATAAAAATTCTCATTTATGTGAGAAAACATAGTGTTATTCATTAAGAAGAAAATATTTGTGTGTTGAGGATATGGTTTTGGTAAAAAAAGAGAGAGTGAATAGTATTAACAGAAAATGTTGTTAATTAGGAAACCTTGGGTACCCAAATTTCCCCATTCTCAAAATATGAAGATAAAGTGAGCTAATACTAATAATTTGCTAATAATAATGCCTGGAACATAGGGAGTGTTTTATAAATCAATTAGGGGCCCAATGCACAAAATTCATTTAAGGACTTGGCCCTCACAGCCCCAACTGCCTCTCGGCCCCACACACTGGTTGCTCTGGAAGGTCATCCACCATCTGGTCTAATTAGCATATTAGCTCTTTATTATGTACTAGAGGCCTGGTGCACAAAATTCATGGACAGGGAATGGGGGGTGTCCCTCAGTCCAGCCTGTACCTTCTCCAATCTGGGATCTTTAAAAGGATGTCCCACTGCCCTTTTAGGCCTGATCCTGGTATGATCAGGCCTAAACAAGCAGTTGGAATCCCTCTCACAATCCAGGACTGCTGGCGCCCAACTGCTCACCTGCCTGCCTTCCTGATAGCCCCTAACCACTTCTGCCTGCCAGCCTGATCACCCTAGAACCACTACCCTGCCAGCCTGATTGCCCCTTCCCCTGAAGGTCTGGTCACCCCTAACTGCCCTCTTTGACTACATGGGGGGCAGCCATCTTGAGTGTTGGAGTGATGGTCAATTTGCATATTACTCTTTATTAAATAGTAGGATAATTAAATATTATTTATTAAACTTAGCATTTTCACAATTTGTGCGTATCCTAGGAAACAAGAATTAAAAATTGATCTTAAAAAACTTATAATATCATAGGTTAATAGGGGAATAATGTTTATCTATATTCTTCTTTCTGAGAATATCTTTCTAAATATATGAGAGATACTGTTACAGACTGGCAGGGGCCAGTTGTTTTGATCAGATAGGCTATGCATGCTATGATATCAAACAAACTTCAAATCTTGGTGTTGAAAACTACAAAGACTGATTTCTGAATTACATTTCTTTCTATCACAGGTTGTCAAGAAGAACCTGCTCAGGATAATCACTCAGGCACCAAGTTCTACTGAAGCAGCCCTATTTCTTGTTGCTGTGCTAGAGGTAAAGAAAACTGGAAGGTTTCACCTTGTCAAATCATTCCACTCATTTAATTGGCTAAAATTAGGGGATCCATAGTCCCCAAGTGAATGAAAATTCATATTTGTGAACAGCATTAATAAATATCATGATGGCCAGTGTGGGATTGGGATGGGAATAAGGAAAGGATTAAGTGGAAGAGATGCTTTAGTTCTGGATTTATACAGCATTCCTTTTCACACAACTATAATGCCCTGTCCTCTACCAGCACTCACACTATCATATACTTCATGTAAGCCAAGCATTCTCATTTAATTATCTGTTTTTCGGAGAGACAGAAAGAAAAAACAAACACAAAATACCCATTTTAATCTGGCATGTATTTTTGCCCTTACATCAGCTAACATTTGTAGCTATGTGAACTGGAATTATTGTCACAGCAATTTATACTATGGCATCATCAGGTATAATTTGATTTATCTTATAAATAAAATCTATAGAATCATTATTTGTCTAGTAGGCCAAGTTGTGACTACTGGCGTGTCAAATTGCCTCTGCATTAAAAAAAATCTAACATAGAAGGGGTAAGGGGTAGTTTCACTAAACTGATATTGGAAAAAAAAGTCATATGCATGTATCAGCCTTCATCTCCCATGACCAGTTCTAGCATGAGACCTCACATGTCCTCAGAACCACTGAGCACCACTGGCCCTCAGATGAAGTTGTACCTGTTTCAGATAACTCTTACTATTTCACTTTCTTTCAATTACCCAAAAGATTTAGGGAAGAGAGAATGAATTTCTTGCCTGTTTAGAATCTTGAATCCACATAAGGCAAGGAACCAATTACTAACATATTTGGGGGCATAGAACAATGGAGTGTTCACTATCACATAGGCACAGATGTGCTGCTTTATCTCAAATGTTGCCCTTAGTAACAAAGACTGTTTTCCCTCCAGCATCTTTCATGGAAACAGCATAATTGTAGAAGGAATTGGTCCTTTTTAATTAACTTTTTACTTTCAACCCTTAGGCACAAAAGAAAATAATGAAAAATTACCATGAAAGAGTTGGTAACACCTACTGAATTTTTTTTACAATATTTCTAAACGTTTTGTTTCTATGTACAAACACTTTCTACCTTAGCATTTTAGTTATCAGGGAGATTCAATTCTATTAAGTTAAAGAAAAATGATAGAAAAATGTTACATTATTCTCTTTCTCATTAAATTTTCTATTTAGGTTTCCTTTTATGTTTCCCTTCACTCTAATTGTATTTTATTCGGTTGCATATGTGTCCTATTTTTTTTATAACACTCTGAGTTCTGCTCTACCCCAATAAATTTTCAAGCTTTTATATCTCCTCTCTAAACGTAAGTGAAAAAACTTGATATTTTTACCTCTTCTCTTAATATCTAAATGTAACTTGTATTCAGTTTATTTATATTTGCTCATTTTCCATATTTATCCAATAGGCTTTGAAAAGGACAGTGATATTTAATGAGCTGATAAATGATTTTTGAAAATGCTTGCATTGGATTGATACATAGTGCTTAGTTTGCATTTCAATATTGGTATGTCAATATGTAATATTATTGCTAATATTTTTATTTCTTTGTTAATTACACTGATACATTGATAAGTTGCACAATGGCCTGAGAAAGTCTCCCCTTTTTTTGCCCTTTCTCTCCCAGATAGGGGACTTACCATCAACATTCCAAATCAGTTCTAATATTAACAATTCTTTGGACCTTCCCTGAATCCAAGTTAGAATAGATTTGCTCTTACATTATTCTGTCACTAAAGTACACGTACTTGTTTACCTTTCTTGCTTATAAACAGTGAACTACTTGATAGCGAGGTCTTTTTCTTTTTCTTTGTGATATTACTGGTCCTGGTGATATTAGGTGTGATGTAGATGTGTGCTGATTGAATAATTCACAGAATTTTAATCATTTAAATACATGATAACTTCTTTTTGGTAGGAAATAACTATCAGGGCCAATTGTTTTTTTTCATTGCTTCTGAGTTTAAGATGCTAAATGCAATGTTTTGAAATTATAGTTTTTTGGGGGTAATATGGACATTTTAACATTGTAAATTCTTCCTATCCATGAGCACAGTATATGCTTTCATTTATTTCATTTATTTGTATCTTCTTCAATTATTTTCTTCAGTGTCTTATAATTTTCTGAGTACAGGTCTTTATATCCTCAGTTAAATTTTTTGAGCATTTCTCTAAAAATATATTTGTGACAAAAAGAGATATGCCTGGAAACAAAATCTCAACAGACAGAAAAATACTCCCCTCATTGGTTGAAGTTATCCCTATGTATTTTTTAAATGTAATTGCAAATGGGTCTGTTTTCATGATATGCAAATTGACTGTACCTCTGCTACACCCACCAGCCACACCCACCAGTCACACCCATCAGTCAATCAGGAGCGAGTATGCAAATAAACCCAACCAAGATGGCTACAGCCACAGAGAGCTGAAGAGAGACTTGGGTTTCCCTGGCAATAGAGGAATCCGAGCTTTCCACCTGCCCTTGCCAGCTCAGGCCTCCACTCAATGCTACAAAGTTTCAATGATAGAAGATAAATAAATCCCAACAAAAATGAAGGCAGCCACAGAGCTGGAGAGATCAGAGGCTAGGGTTGCACCCAGAGATGCAGAAAGCCAAGCTTTCCACCTGCCCTGGCCAGCCCAGGCCTAAGTCTACAAAGTTTCATGTATAGAAGATAAATAAATCCCAACAGAAATGGCTGCCACCACAGAGTGAGCAGAAGGCTTGGATCCACTCAAGGCTACAAAGTTCCAACTGTAGAAGATAAATAAATACCAAATACCAAGGCCTCCTCTTGGGTTGCCAGGGGGGGCATGGCCAGCCTGCAAATCACCACAGGCCCCTCATCCAGACCGCATAATGCCCCAAGGGAACCCCCACCCTGATCAAGAAGACCCTTCAGGGCAAACCAGCTAGCCCCCATCTGTGCACCAGGCCTCTATTCTATCTAATAAAAGAGCAGTATGAAGATTGACCATCACTCCAATACACAAGATGGCTGCCCCCATGTGGTCAAAGATCCTGCCCCCATATGGACACAAGATGGTTACCACAAGATGGCCAGCAAGGGAGGGTAGTTGGGAGTGACCAGGCCTGCAATGGAGGGCTGGTGTGGGTGATCAGGCCAGCAGGGGAAGGCAGTTGGGATGGATCAGGCCTGCAAGGAAGGGCAGTTGGGGGCAATCAAGCCTTGAGGGGAGGGCAGTTAGGAGTGACCAGGCTGGTAGAGGAGGTAAGTTGGGGGTGACTGGGCCTGCAGTGAAGGGCAGTTAGGGGTGACCAGGCCTACAGGGGAGGGCAGTTAGGGGCAAACAAGCTGGCAGGGGAACAGTTAGAATCAATCAGACTGGCAGGGGAGTGATTAGGGGGTGATCAGCCTGGCAGTCAGAAGCTGTTTGGGGCAATCAGGAAAGTAGTTGTGGGGAGCCAGCAATCCTGAATTGTGAGAGGGAATTCTAATTGCCCTTTTAGGATAGTCAGACATTCCTCAAAGGTTCCCAGATTGGAGAGAATGCAGGTTGGGCTGAGGGATATCCCTGTCCCCCCCATCCGCATGAATTTTATGCACTGGGTCTTTAGTTGGTGCATAAAAAATACAACCAATATCTGAATATTTATTTTGTATTCTGATACTTTATTAAATTCACTTGTCATTTCTTGCTGTTTTTTGGTGGAAGGTTAAAAGTTCTCTACATATGGTATTATGCCATCTGCAAATAATGACAGTTTTACTTATTTCTTTCCAATGCAGATGCCTTTTATTTCTTCTTCTTCTCTGATTGAGTGGCTAAGGTTTCCAGTACTCTGCCGAATAACAGTGGTGAAAGCAGGCCTGGCTGGCATGGCTCAATGGTTGAGGCTCGACCTGTGAACCAGGAGGTCATGGTTTAATTCCAGGTAAGGGCACATGCTCAGGTCGCAGGTTCCATCCCCAATGTGGAGTATGCAGAAGGTAGCAAATCAATGATTCTTTTCTATCGTTGATATTTCTATATTCCCCTCTCCCTTCCTCTCACTTAAATTAATAAAAACCTATATATTAAAAAAAAGAGTGGTTACTCTCAGCGGATAGAGCTTCGGCCTGCAGACTGAAAGGTCCCAGGTTTGATTCCGGTCAAGGGCATGTACCTTGGCTGTGGACACATCCCCAGTGGGGGGTGTGCAAGAGGCAGCTGACTGATGTTTCTCATCAATGTTTCTGACTTTCTATCCCTTTCCCTTCCTCTTTGTGAAAAATCAATAAAATATATAATTTTTTTAATTTAAAAAAATAAAGAAAAGTGGTGAAAGCAGATATACATCTTATTCCTTATTTTAAGGAAAATGCTTTTAATTTTTTCCCATTGACTATTATGTTAGCTATGGGTTTGTCATGTATTATCTTTATTATGTTGAGATTATGTCCCCTCTATTTCCACTTTGCTGAGTTTTATCATGAATGTGTGCTGTATTTTGTCAAAATGTTTTCTGTATCTATTGATATGATCACATAATATTTGTCCTTCATTTTTAATGTGGTATATCCTATTAATTGATATACCTATATTCTACCATGCTTTCATCCCAGAATGCAATTCCTATCAAAATACCAATAGTCAATTCATATGTGGCAAAAGAGACAAAAACATACAATGGAGTAAAGACAGTCTATTCAATAAATGGTGTTGGGAAAATTGGACAGATACATACAGAAAAATGAAAGAACACCTTCTTATATCATATTCAAGAATAAACTTAAAATGGATTAAAGACTTAAACATAAGACTTGATACAATAAAAATCCTGGAAGTAAACATAGGCAGTAAAATCTCAGACATTTCTCATAGCAATATTTTATCTGATATATATCCTTGGGCAAGGGAAACAAAAGAAAAAATAAACAAATGGAACTATATCAAACTATAAAGTATTTTTCACAGCAAAGGGAACATAAGCAAATGAAAAGACAATCCACTGAATGATTGAACATATTTTCGATGATGCATCTGATAAAGGATTACTATCCAAAATTTATAAAGAACTCAACACCAAAAAACAATCTCGAACCCCAAACAATCCAATTAAAAATAAACATTTCATCAAAGAGGACATACAGATGGCCAATAAACATAAGAAAGATGCTCTATGTCACTAATTACCAGAGAAATACACATTAAAATCACAATGAGTATCACCCCACACCTGTCAGAATGGCTATCATTAAGAAATCAACAAATGAGTATTGATGGGAATGTGGAGAAAAGGGAACCCTGGTGCACAGTTGGTGGGAATGTAGATTGGTTCAACCCTGTGGAAAACAGTGTGGAATTTCCTCAAAAAATTAAAAATAGAATTTCTATGACTTATCAATTCTACTCCTGGTAATATATCCGAAGAAAGCTGAAACACTGATTTGAAAAAAATATATGCTTCCCTACGTTTATTATAGCTCTATTTACAATAGCCAAGGTTCGGAAGCAGCCCCAAGTGTCCATCAGTATATGAGTGGACTGTAATACATTTACACAATAGAATACCAGTCAGCCATAAAAAGAAAAAAAAAGGAACTCTTACATTTTGCAACAGCATGGGTGGATGTGGAAAGTATTGAGCTAAATGAAATAAGCCAGTCAGAGAAAGAAAAATACCATGTGATTTCACTTGTATGTGGGATCTAGTGAACAAATTAAACACACAAAATTGAAATACATTCATAGATACAGAGAATAGACTGACAAATGTCAGAGGAGAGGAAACTTGAGGGAGCTGGGTAAAATAGGTGGAGGGGTTTAACAAAGAAAAACAAAACAGCTCATAGACACAAACAGCAGTATGGTGATTACCAGAGGGAAATGGGGTTTAGGGAGGTAGAAGAGGGTAAAGGGGAGATAAATGATTATGGTGATGAACATACAATACTATACACAGATGATGTATTATAGAATTGTACACTTGGAACCTATATAATGTTATTAACCAATGTCACCTCAATAAATTAAATAAAAATAGGTAAATTAATAAATAATAAAATAAAATAAAAGCTATGTTTTGCATATTGTACTAGTAGGAGATGATGAGGAGAGAGGGAGAAAAAACAGATCACAAACCTCCAATGGTTGATGTTTAATTTTAAATGGAAGGAGAGAGTCAGGAGAATAAATTAGGGAAACAGCAGGCTTGGTAAAGTTCTGCACATCAAAGAGGAAGCCTGTTATTTTAGAAAGACCAAAGAGGAATATTATGTATCTGCCTCCTACCTTAACTCTGCAATTGCTGTTAAAATTGGAAAATCTCTCTTAGACATATTTTCTTAGCAAGCATTCTAAAAATTGCTTTCTATTGACTCACCATCATCACTGCTCTACAATCATCTTCCAATAGACAGAGTTAATTGAAGTCAGTACCCTGGCTTTAATTATATTCTTTTTTCCTGGCTAGAGAATCATAATTTATTTGAAGAAATATGTAAAATTTGATCATTTTTTAAATAAATACTTTTTTGTATTAGCTAAATGGAATGTGGCCCAATTTAAATAAAAATGTATGCAGAGCATAACAGTGCTTTATATAGAATAAGATTATGACTATTTTTAATTTTTAAAAATTACAGAATTTTAAATAAAGACAGAAAATATTTTAGAGGGTTTTTTATTTTTTTATATTTCGAGAACTTAAGTATGATGACTTTGCAGGACAAAAAACAGTTGCTCACATGAAAGAGGTTACTATATGGATTATGTATTCAATGTTGATTAAATATTTACTAACATCTTGAATATTTCTACTTTGTTTTTCTCATATCAGCCAGTCTTAAAACAACATAAACATTACAATTGTCTAGCTCAGAAATCTAATGCCTCAATACTGCAACTCAACATTACCCAGGGTTTCAGAATATCAATGATATATGTATATTGTCAAACGGCCAATTGAAATATGTTGCAGTAGCCATGACTACAAGCAAGCTGCTGTCATCATTGCTGACATATTTAGCAGAGGTGCAAAGGATTGAAAGAGCTTGGAAGGTTTAAGTGCATTGGTATCTGAAAAGAGAGTTACTTAATGATGGCGTATGGCAGGGTCAGGGTTAAGCAGCAAATGCTTGCCAGTTATAAATAGTGAACATTGAGGCAATATCTCATGGACTGAGTTGTAACAGTAAAAAGCCAGTGAAAATGGCAATGGGGAATTTTTTAAAGATATTTTTATTGATTTCAGAGAGGAAGGGAAAGGCAGAGAGAGATAGAAACATCAGTGATGAGAGAAAATAAACCCACAACCAGGGCATGTGCCCTTGATTGGAATCAAACCCGGGACACTAGTTCACAGGCTGATGCTCTATCCATTGAGCCAAACCAGCGAGGGCAGTGATCGGGAATTGGTAAAGCAGGGACTCTGGCAAATACAGATAAGGGACACTCACTCACCTAAGAGCACCAATGACATACTTCACCTTTAAAGCCATTCTCATGCTAGCATTTCCCCCAGAAAGAGTGTCTTTGAGAAATGTTGAGGAATCTGCCAATTCTGGATGCCAGTCAAAATAGTCAAAACTTCAAGTAAAACCCAAACTGTTTTTCATCTTTAAATGGGTTCATAATCATGAAAACATAAATGTTTGGAAAATTCTTCTACAAGACAAGATGTAAACATAATTAAATGTGGAAGGTTAGGTGACAGTATAAGGAATTCTAACCTTGAGCCTGACACAGAAGTATGGAAGATGAGTAATTTCCTAGTGTCTACCTTACAATTCCCCTTCGATTATACAGAAAGAAGGCCTGTGGGCTGCCTGGAGGTGGTGATCTAGCATATATGTGTGGATGTGTCTGTGCGTGTGCCTGTATGTCAGTGTCTCCAGGCCTCTGCCCTAGCAGACAGAAGAACCGGATTTATCTGAAGTGGAAAGGAGCCTGCTCTACTCTTTTTCCTCCAGATTCAACTACTTACCTGCCAGGATCACATGTCCTTACATCTGCAACCAATGGTCAATAATTCAGCCTCTTGCCACACTCACCCCTATTGTTCTTCGTGTCTCCTGCTGTCTAAACTGCTGGCACTGCCATACCTTTCCTCATTAGGAGGAAACCTGGGGTTGTGCCCACAGAGAGGAAATCATAAGAAATGGGAGGGAGGGCGATCAGAACCCTCCAAGCATCCTGGAAAGTAAGTCACTTAGAGAAGCAGTGTCTCTAAATCGCTGTGGATATCAACCTAATTATAAAGACATTGATGACCGGGGCGGTGGTGGTCCGCCTCTCAGGAGCAGTGGGAGCCTTTGTCTGCAAGCAGCCCTGTGTGGTCTTGTGGTTCAAAAGGGAAGATGAAAATAAGCGTGTGGGAACCTGTGGGAAGGGGGAGCTTCAGTGCTTTGTGAACACTCAAGTAAGGACAAGGATTCACATGGCAGCCAGGCGTACTTTCCCTGCCTAACTACCTGTTTTCAGCCCGGTGGGGGCCCACTGTCTTAATTAGGCACCTCGCTCCACACAGAAAGAATAGCACAGCAGTGCTACTTCATGTTTATATATTCTGCTCAGTCCCCTTTGTGTAGTAAGAGCTGTTTTGGATACTAAAACTGATTTGCATCTTCTTTTTCCTAACCTTGGCCCTACAGTTGGTTAGCTGTCTGCAGCTGTACTCACCTCACCTGAGGGGCCATACCTCACTAGGCTGACAACCCTTTACATTCACTCTAAATAAAAACAATTGGAATTTAGGTCTCTTACCATCAACCTATAAAACATTGAAATGACTGCAGCTAAACATCAAGGGGGGCAAACCTATATAATAAAAGGCTAATATGCAAATTGACCAAACAGCCCACGACTGGTCACTATGGTGCACACTGACCACCAGGGGGCAGATGCTCAATGCAGGAGCTGTCGTCTGGTGGTTAATGCACTCCCACTGGGGGAGCACTGCTCAGCCAGAAGTGGGGTTCGCAGCTGGAGGGCCCAGTGGTGGTGGTGGGAGCCTCCCCCACCTCCGTGGCAGCACATCTCCAACCAGCCATGATTTTGGCTTCTGGTTGAGCAGCACTGTGGGGCAGCTCCTGCATTGAGCATCTGCCCCCTGTGGACAGTATGCATTATAGCAACCAGTTGTTCTGCCATTTGGTTGATTTGCATATTAGCCACTTATTATATAGGATGAGAGGGAGACTTCATTCAAATTTAAAAATGCAGCTAGCAAAACCCCTCAAACCTGTGAAAAAACTACATGGCAAAATCTCCCCTGCTTTGCAATGAGCTCAACATTCACAGACAGTTCTTACATAAGGGAAGGAAGGAAATGAACTTGTTTTTGATGCATGCTTGTTCTGATCTGAAATGTCTTGACATATACTTGACAGCTCTGGCTATCTTTGGCTTTTGGGTCATGCTCTTATCTTAATCCCTTATACCACTGAGTGCTTTGGAAGGAAAAGCATTCATAACTTCAGATTGCACTAGAGAATATCTGGACTCTAATGTGTATACAAAGTAACATATCCCCCTTTTTAACGTTGGCAGATTGCATTACCTTTTAAAGTGGATAGTGATTTGCTGGAATCAGCAAAGAACGCTCAATGCTTACAAGGAATGAATTGTGCCAGTTTAAAGTTATCCAAATACTTTAAAAGTGAGCCACCCTCCTTCCTAACAGGTGTTAGACATGTTACCAAGAGTAAGCTGGGAGGGCTGTAAACAGCAAGTTAACCCTCAATTAATCATTTCTGCAGGAGCTAAATTGTAATTAGAGAAAACAAGAGGGCTAGATATAATGGCAGACAATGTATTTAGTATCTCTATGCATTTCGAAACTTTATTCATCCAAAGTGATTTAAGAGATTTGCAAGCTTTTAGAGGCAGTGTAGCACATTCCACTTCAGGCTTTGATAAAGGAGATAAAGCCATCTTTCACAATAAACTTCATAGGTATTTTAAAATAATGTTCTAAAAAGTGACTTGAATGTGTTCAAGTACTAAAAGTGATTATGTGTTGTGATTATGTGTTTTTGAGGGCTATATTTAAACATTTATATCTAATATGATGAGCTAGAAGCAAAAATAAATCAGCCCAAGGGGGAGAAGATTATTGAGATAAAAATAAACAGTTCTAGTGGCAGAGAGGAAATAGAATAGTAAACTGGTCCAATGGGAGTTCCAATGAATGATGTGGTTGGTTATGGTAGAACCATTATCAACCTTGGCAAGGACTATCGCAGATTCCCTGCTTTTTCTGCACTGACATGAGGAAAGCTTCCTTCTTATGTGAACACAATTATTTATACATGAATTCAAACAAGTTTCTAAGAAACCAAGAGAAGGCAAATGCTTCTCTGGTTCTAGTGGTGGTAACTCACTAACTGTGAAGCCATCCTATTACTGCATGGATCTGCCAAAGAGTCATAGTGGCCAACATTCTCTCTGTGCCCTGTCCTCAATGTGGTTTATGTAAGTTGACATCATGAATGCTGGATGTTAAGGGCAGCAGAGCATAGAGATAAGAGTGTGAATTTGGGCCCTAGCTGGTTTGGCTCCGTGGATAAACATTGGCCTGAAGACAGAAGGATCCCACATTCGTTTCCAATCAAGGGTCCATGCCCTGGTTAATTGCTCCATCCCTGGGCCAGAGGGGTATTGGAGCGAGGGTGTGTAGGAGGCAGCTGATCAAAGATTCTCATCATTGATGTTTCTCTCTCCCTTTCCCTTCCTCTTTGAGATCAATAAAAATATATTTTTAAAAATAGTGTGAATTTGGAACCAGACTTTTTTGTTCAGTTTCTAAGTACCAATTACTAGTTGTTTGACCTCGGGACAATTATTTAAATTCCATTAGTGTCAGGTTTCTTGTATTAAAAAATTATGATAATTGTACCTACTTAAGGATTGTTGGGAGAATTAAGTGGTAATTTATAAAATTAGGATATAGTAATAACTATAAAACAACAGTTTTTATAAAAACTGTTGGTTTTTATTTTTCTTCAATTAACCTAGTAGTTCCAAATTGCTAATGGGATATATCCTTGATATCCCAAGATCTTCAGACAATGACAGAGAAAAGAAGGAAAGTCTGGGGTAGAGCATGACTTCTTAGGTGAATGAGATGATTTCATTTAACTCTGTGCCATGCCAACTTCATCTGTAATATTAGTTACTTCTCCAAATCATGATAATTATTAATCATGTTTTTAATGAAATTAGAGTCTTTAGATACAGTGTTTATTTTGCTTTTAGAAAGGAAAAAATAAAATTTCTGTGCCTATATAAAATTTATATTTCAATTTTAAATAAGGCATTATATGTACATATATACATCAAAACTAGAATTTGATATTGTTAATCTGTGCCTAAACTATTTTTGGGAAGCTATTTGGGTGTGGATAAGGAGCAAGGATAGTAAGTAATATTTGTTTATGCAAGAATCTAAATTTTTGTAGAAATTATTATTATTTTTTTGTAGAAATTATTTTAGATTTTTAAAAATATTGATTCAGGTACACTATGGAAGGATTTTTGAAAGTTCGGTGCTACAAGTAAATAGAACTTTAGAGGAAACCAAATCAGGGCCTTATATTAGCAAAAATAGAAAGAGCTATCATTTTTTTCTTTTGATTTCCAATATAATTTTTTAAAGATCATACTGCATTCAATGAACTCAGTTTAAAACTATGTGCAAGATGTTATGAAAATGTATTGAAATAAAAAAATTCAGAAGTAAAAGAACTATAATCAAATTAATTTTTTAATCAAAAGAGCAAGGACAGGTATGTGGGAGCTGTAGTGTCTCATGAGAGAAATAAATTGGAATAACTTTAAGTAACAAGATAACTAGTCAAAGCAACTGACTATTTTCTGTGATATCTGCTGATATCAGACATTAGAAATAAAAATATAAGCTCATTTTCTGGTTCATAAACAGTGATGTCAAATATCAAGTATTTAAAATAATATCCAGGTCTCCTAACTAACTCATTTTAAATATGGATAGCAAACCTGTGCTTGTTTTAGATCCTTTGCACTGAGTCTGGAGATATCCTTTCTAAAACGGGAATTCACAGACAAAATACTGTTAATTTACCATTAATTTAATTATAATTCAAACTAACTACAGATCCCTTCTAAAAGATCAAATTTATGCCAGCAAAACAAAACTTTAGCTTATTAGTCACTGATTTGCCAGTTAAGGCATTGAGCAATTTCTTTTTAAAAAAATATATATTTTATTGATTTTTTACAGAGCAGAAGGGAGAGGGATAGAAAGTCAGAAACATCGATGAGAAACATCAACTAGCTGCCTCTTGCACACCCCCTGCTGGGGAATTGCCCGCAGCCAAGGTACATGCCCTTGACCGGAATTGAACCCAGGACCTTTCAGTCCTCAGTCCGACGCTCTATCCACTGAGCCATACCGGTTTCGGCAGCATTGAGCAATTTCAATATGATCTTGAATAATCCTTAAGAATCATTAAATGGGAGGAACCAAGATGGCAGCATAGGTAAACACCTATTGTTCTGCCCCGCACAACAATTCAAAAACTACAACATAACAACAAAACAAACATCATCCAGAATCACCAGACAGCTGGCTGAGTGAAAACTCCACAAATAAAAGTAAAGGTGGGACACTGAGACTCAGAAGAGCAACCGAGTGCAGCCTTGAAGATATGCGCAGAATCAGAGGTTAGGAGCCGTCGTGGTCACACGCGCAGGCTGTAGGGCTGGCAGCAGCAATCCCGGCTGGATTTCACCAATGGGGAGGGCAGAGACGTCCCACTGCACAGATTCCCCAGTGCCAGGCAATGTCCGAGGTCCGGGGTATGCACCCTGGAAGCCGGGCGCGGCAGAGGTCTCCTAGTCTGAGGAGAAACCGGGTTGCTTGGAAAAGCAGTTTGCACATGTAAACTGTGCGACAGCACAGACACGCGACTTGCTACTTGGCAACTTGCCCCCTGGTTCCGGAGACCACCGGACTGTTTTGTTTTACAACCCTGGGTGAGACTTTGGATGTGCAGACTCATTTGGGGAGAGGCAGAGTTGTCTGGCAAGGGGTAGAGACTAGCGGCTTTCTCTTGGAGGTGTCTGCAGCCATCCCCATCCAACAGAGACCCACGCACATGAGCTCTGCATAGGACCATAGCTGACACTGAGGCTGCCTGCTCAGCTCAGAGACTCCGCCCATCCAACCTGAACACAGTCTCCCTTCACAGCCAATTGGCCTGGAAGTCAAACCCTCCTAGGGCTAACAACAACAAGCTGGTCTTAAATTCAAAAATACTGTACAACCCATAAAGGATTGCAGTAAGAGTACCCACCTCAGGTAACAGCAGAGGCAGAGCCACTGTCCCTTAGAGGACATCTACCACATAAAGCAGCCACCATGCAGAGACATGGAAAGAAATCAGGTGTGAAAGAAATGGAGGAAAAAAGACGACTAGACATAGAGTTCAAAACCACAGTAGTAAGGCTTTTCAAGAGGCTCCTAGAAAAGGCCGATGAACTTAATGAGAACTACAAGGAAATAAGACCAAGGAGGAAATGAATGAGACCTACAAGGAAATGAACCAGACCGCTGAGGATATGAACGACACCCTCACAGATATGAAAAAGGACCAACTAGAAATCAAACATACACAGACTGAAATAAAAAATATTACACAAAGTCCTAAAAGCAGTCCAGAGGCCACAAGAACCAAGTCAAAGATTTAAAATACAAAGAAGTAAGCAAAATTCACTCGGCTGGAAAAGCAAGAAACAAAAAGAATCCAGATAATTGAAGATAGTGTAAGGGGCCTCTGGAACAACCTCAAGCATGCCAACATCCGAATTATTGGGGTGCCAAAAAACAGAGAGAGCAAGGTAATGAAAACGTATTTGAAGAAATAGTGACTGAAAACTTCCCCCACCTGGTGAAAGAAACTGACTTAAAAGCCCAAGAAGTATACACAACCCCAAAATATAGGAATCTAAAGAGGACCACACCAAGACACATCATAATTAAAATTCCAAGAGCAAAAGATAAAGAGAGAATATTAAAAGCAGCAAGAGAAAAACAGTTGGTTACCTACAGGGGAGCACCCATACGATTGTCAGCAGATTTCTCAACAGAAACAATGCAGGCCAGACGCGAGTGGCAAGAAATATTCAAAATAATGAATAGCAAGAAACTACAACCAAGATTACTCTATCCAGCAAAGCTATCATTCAGAATTGAAGACCAGATAAAGTGCTTCGCTGATAAGAAAAAGCTAAAGGAGTTCATCACCACCAAACCAATATTATATGAAATGCTGAAAGGTATTGTTGAAGAAGAGGAAGAAGAAAAAGGTAAAATATAAATTATAAACAACAAATACACATCTATCAACAAATTAATCTAAAAATCAAGTGAATTGATAGTCTGATGAACAGGATAGACTGGTGAATATAACAGAGACATGGACATAGAGAGGGAATGGACTGACAATTCTTGGGGAGAAAAGGGTTGTGGGAAGTGCAGCAAGAGACGACAAAAATCTTGCAACAATGGGAGAGGACAGTGGGGAGGGGGAGAGGCGGGTGGAAGGTGGGATGGGTACAGGGTGGAGGGGAGCTATAGAGGGATAAAAAGGGGGAACAATGTAATTAATAAACTGAACAATAAAAGTTAGAAGGGAAAAAAAAGAATCATTAAATAATATTTTATTTCCTTCCTTTCTTCCTTCTGTTTCATTTTTCCAAGAGGGGAAGAAACTTTCTGGGAAAACAGCATTATTAGGCAGAGCATGGATTTCCAGAACCTACAATAACTGGAAGCTTCACAAAAGCAGAAGCTAAGTTTGCATGGATATTTTTTTCAGGTGCAAGGCCTTAGGACTTTGATGAGATCAGAAATAGGTTTTCTGGCAGATTACATAATGGGAAGTAAACTTTTTTAACCACTGAAAAATAAATATGACAAGGTAGCAGGAAATCTTGAGCCCAATTTCTGGTTCATAAACAGTGATCTTGAATGTCAAGTGTTTAAAATGATATCCAATTTTGCCAATGGTCTCCTAACAAGTCATTAAAACATTTCAAAACTCTGAATAAGCCACCCTATCCTTGTTTCAGATCCTTTGCAAACAATTGTCTCAGGCCTTCCTAAGGCTACTTATTCATTTCATTCAGGTCTCAATTGAGTATCATCTCCTCCCACAATCCTTTCTGACTTTATAACCTAAAATACCCCATCCTTTCCAAGCTCAAAGACAGAGAAATTCTGATTTTCCCTGGATGGTCCTTGTTAATATTGCCTCTTAATGAATAGAACTAAGATTTTGAAATTAGATTGGACATAGTCACTTAATAGTGTGTTACTTCACCTTTGGTTTAGTAAGTGGGCCTGTTTTACTATTTAAATGGTCTAAATATTTCAGAAAGGAAAAGATAAAGGGAAATAAATAATAATATTAATTTTGTATTCCTAGTTTAAAAATGAGAAATATTTGATAGTATAACTCCATAACATCCAAAAAAATTGCCCCTTCCTAATGTCACATAAAATACATGTACAAATTGAAAGCAGAAATGGGAATCTGTTCACTTTACTTGGGGTGTAAAGCTTAAATGTACTTCTTTTTCACTGTAGAGTAATGTGGGGAAAAAAATCACTATAATAACTATACATATATATGTATTTATTTTACATATTCTATTGAAGAAACTCTGAGTTAGTTGTAAGTGGTTTGTATGTGATTTGAAGTTATCAGAGATGATGATCTTTGGAAAGTCAATTTCATGTGTGTTTATGGCAAGAGAAATGAAATGAAGTTTTTAATTGAGGTTACAGTATACTGGGTTCTTTTTTGGTTAACGGTCAGGAAGCAGTAAATTTTCACTCTAAAGATAATGAAAGTAAGTTTTTTTGTGTGTACGCATTTTATAACACTCTGTCCATAATATCAAATCCTGGTTTTGAGGAACTAGTGTTAAGTGTCTAAAATATGCTCAATGGTGGAATGAGTTTTCTGTGTGCAATAAATAATGTTTGATAAAATCCATTTTTTTGCTTACAGGATAAAATATTGTATCTGATAAATTTTAATTACTTCCACATCCCACACATTAGCATAATGTGGATTTCCTAAACTGACTTTATACATGCAATAATATAAGCAGTCATGAATGAAAGTAAGTAGAGATTATTGTAGTAGTTTTCCAGTGCTTTGCTGGGAAGAGTAATTTTGGTTGTAAGTCCTTGTTTTTCATCACTTTAAACATTTCTTTTCAATTCCTTCTGGTCTATAAAATTTCTGTTGAGAAATCCTCTGACTGTCTTATGGGAGCTCCCTTGTAGGTAATTAACTGCTTTTCTCTTGCTGCTTTTAAGATTCTCTCTTTGTCACACTGGCGAGTAGCTCAGTTGGTTACAGTGTTGGCCTGATATGCCAAGTTGTGGGTTTGTTCACAGATCAAGGCACATACAAGAAAGCAACCAATGCATAAATAAGTGGAATAACAAATCAATGTATCTTTCTCTCTCTCTCTCTCTGCTTGTCTCTGTATCTAACTGTCTATCATCTATCTATCTATCTATCTATCTATCCATCATCTATCTACGTATCATTCCTCCCTTCATCTCTCTTTCTAAAATCAATCAATAAAAATAATTTAAAAAACAGATTCTATCTTTTGCATTTTAGTTATGATATGTCTTGGTGTGGGTCTCTATCAATTCATCTTTCTTGGGATTCCCTGCACTTACTGGACATATATGTCTATGTCCTTTCACCACATTCGATAAGTTTCCTGTCATTTTTTTTTTCTAAGTGGGTTTCAATTTCTTGCTTTATCTCCTTTCCTTCTGGGACCCACATGATGGAAGTGTCAGTATGGTTAAAGTTGACCAGAAGTTCCTTCCACTATCCTCATTTTTTTGGACTCTATTTTCTTTCTGCTGTTATAATTGGGTGGGGTTTTTTTGTTTCCTTAAATTCCAAATTGCTGATTTGATTCTCAACTTCATCTTTATTATTGTTGATTTCCTCTAAATTATTTTTTTTCCACTTAAAGTACCCTTCATTTCTGACTGGCCTTTTTTTATGCTTTTGAAGCTCTCACTACGTTCATCAAGCATCCTTATAACAACTGTGGTTTTTTTGTGTGTGGGTTTTGTGTGTGTGTGTGTGTGTGTGTGTGTGTGTGTGTGTGTGTGTGTGTGTTTAAATCCTTATACAAGGACATCTTAGAGAGAGAGAGGGAGAGAGAGAAAAATATTTATGTGAGAATGTAAGGGAGAAACATTGATTATTTGCCTTCTGTACATGCCCAAACCAGGGATTGAACCTGCAACCCAGGTATGTGCCCTGCCTAGGAATCAAATAGTCTACCTTTTGTTTCACAGGATGATGCTCAACCAACTGAGCCACTCAGCCAGATACAAGTGTTTATTTGCTTATCTTCATTTTGTTTGGTTCTTTTTCCAGAGTTTTGTTTTGTTCCTTCATTTGAAATATGTTTATCTCCTTAGTTTGGCCTCTTGCCTGTGTTTTTTCTATGTATTAGACAGAGTTGCTATGTCTCCCAGGCTTGGTCTAATTGTCTAGTGTAGTAGATATTCTATAAGGTCCAGCAGCACAACCTTACTGATCACTAAACCTGAGACTCAAGGTGCATCCCTCTCCCCATGTGGGCTATAAAGACACTCCTCTTATAGTTGAGCCTTGATTCCTTATTGGCACATTAATGGGAGGGATTTACCCCCAGGCCAATTGGCTACAAGAATTGGCTATGAGCACCAATCATTGATCTCTGACCACCATGGAATGTCAGCTATGTAGAGGACAACCGCCTAGAGCAGGACTTACTTCAGTGAGGCTCTGATGTATGCTGAGTCTGCCATTCAGTGTATCACTGGTGGAGGTGGTTGAGTGGTGGTGCTTTGACATAGTCTTAAGCTTTCCACTGGGTGCACTGGTGCTGGGGCCTCCCAGGAGGTGCAAACAAAGGTCAGCTGCCAGCTGTATTCCGCCTAGGGCCACCATACAGGAGCAATCTGCAGATAGGTTCTAATTGTGCTTGGCTTAGAAATGCCCAGACAAGGCCAACCTTTGAATCATGGCCAGGTGCTTTTAGAGCCACTTAGGGAGAGGAAGGAGCTTGCTGAGGCCAGATGCTATTTGTTTGAAAGATTTTAGCAAAATCTAAAGCATGAGATAAGACCTCATACAGAAAACTACTGAAATAGTTTGCATCGGCCCAAAAGTCAGGTGGAGAGGTGTCTCAGGAAATCACCAGGGTGGGGCAAACAGTGTGAGCCAGATTGATGGAGTCTCAAATATGGTGCCACCTCCTGGCTCTGTGAGAGGAGAGCTCATCAAAGAAACAATAGCCTCCAAAGCACTTCTGTCTAGGAGAAACCTGCCCCCCTGTTCTCATTTTGATGTCAGATAATTCAGTTTCTTCTCTTTGTCTCTGGTGCCTTTCAAGCTGCTGCCCCAGGGATGGAGCTCAGAGGAAGTGAGTTCAAATAAGCCCAAGAGCTGACACTTTATGAGGAACTGCCTGAAACTCCAGAAGCCTTCAGTATTCCTCAGTCTCATTTTCCACTCTTTTTTACACCAAGCAGTTATGGGGACTTCTCTTACAGCAAGCAGTTATGGGGCTAGAGGGTGAAAGGAGGAAGCTGGTATAGGGTTGGAACCCCTCACTCCTCAGAGGGGGACTCTGCACCTGAGATATCCTTCTGTTTTTTGTTTTTGTTTTTTTTTCACCACATGTGGGTGTGGGACCAGCCCATTTCACATCTCAGCCCCTCCTACCAGACTCAATATGGCTCCTTTTGGAATTCCCTTATTGTAGGCCTTCCATCCAGCCAGATTTTAGGCTGATGACTTGGTTGTTCTGAATAATGGTTGTTCAGTAATTTAATTGTAATTTTGATGTAGTTGTGGAAGGATGCAAGTACCATATTTACCTACACTGCCATCTTGACTGAAGTCTTCTAAACATTTTGTAGTCTTAGGTTTACATTTAGATCTATGATCCATTTGACTTAAATTTTTGTATATGGTGCAAGGTATAGATTATGTTCCATGTGGCCACAGGGTTCCAGGGTCACCTTCAGGGACTATCAAGGTCTTAACAAAGGCGTGCTCAATGAAAAAAAAGATATTTAGAAATATTTGAAAATACTCTATAATGTATAAAATTCTCAGAAGTAGCTACAAGTGGCAAATTCAGACAGCTGTAATTTGGTGAATGAGGGTTTAGACATATTTTGTTAACATAGTTCCTAATTTCTCCTAATTTTATTTTGTTTTCTGTTTATAGTCTCTTGGCATAAGTATTTTAAGTCAAAATTCAGAACTGTAGGTCAATGAATTTAATTTTTAAAATGCTGAGTTTTTAATATAATCTGTCATAGTGGTTAAAGGAACTTCATCATTATTCTTCCTATTGGATTTTTAGTTAAGATACCTCTAAAACACAAAGTGGGTCTACTGTAAAACTTACTTCACCAGATTGGCTGCTTCATTTAGAAAATATAATCATAATGCTTGCAAACTCTTTTAAGCACAACTTACATGTTATTTGTATAGACTACCTTAATTTCTTTTTAATGACTACAAAAGTAATTCATTTTACTTTTAGAATTTTAAAAAATGAAGTACCTACATTTATATTATCCAGAGGTAATTTACATTGACTTTTTGTGTATTTTTCTTTTATATATATGAATATCTGTTTTTCTCATAGGAGAATATGCTTCCATTTTTTGCTTCATAAAAGCAAACATATCTATGTGCATGTGTATAAACTTCTACTAGATACTAATTCATTATATTGTTTTATAACTTTTTAGCACTCATATCTGAAAAACCCATGTAATGTAAATTTGCAAAGAAAAAAATAATAGGAAGCTCTTTTGTCCTGCATATGTCAGATATGTATTTTATTCTTCTTTGTAAAAAAAAAATATTTACAGAATATTTTGATTGTTTTCCCAACAGTTTCTGAACCACAATGTAGTTACAATTTTGAATTAAATCAAAAACTGACATCACTTCAATAAAAATACTCTGTTAAGATGGTCCTTATTCTTTGCTTTAGAAATAACACTGGTGTCTTAAATATGACTTTGTAATAGAATGACTGGCCTTATAGTCTTTAAAAGAGACAGGACATTGAATGACTACATGTAACCCACAGTATATTAGCATACAAGTTTTCAATTTATTTTGTCTACTTACGGAGACTGATACTTAGTCCAGGGTCATGCAGGTAGCTACATTTCCTCATGGAAATAAAGCACTGTGCCTTTGTTTGTGGAATATGACTGAATCACACATCTAGCAAGTTGAAAATTTTTGAGCTTTTTGTTAATTATTTTGTCATATGGATATTTATAAGTCACACTCTCATAGATTCAAATAATTTTCAGTTTTTACATTATGATGACAATGTTAAAAAAATCAAATGTTATTTTAATTCACCATCACAAATCTGCTAAAAACATCTTAATTTTCTTTTCTTTTAAGTCTAATTAAAACAAAAATTTCTCATAATAGAACATGTTACATATTTGTTTAATAAAAGCAAAGGTAAGCATGCTTATGTATAGATATAAAATTATATAATATATAAAATTATTGTAAAATTGCAAAATGGCTTGTAAGATTACAGTATGGGTAAGTTGTGGGTTATGGTGAATTAAGGACTTTATAAAGCAGTTTTGGAATTGATAAAATAAAAATTCTAAGACATCCTAAATTAAGTTAGAATAAGCAGGGGGAAGGAGAAGAGAGGTTAATCAGTTATCAGACCTAAGGGCCCAAACCAACTGCTCACATTTCTGGTTGTATATTGAAACTGAATCAACTTCCAGGTGGCTATTTCAGTTCTTATCCTGGGGAAAATAGCCAACCACCAGATGCCACTGCAACCTGCTTATGCATGAACTCTGTGGACTACTGCCCACAACCAAAATCCAAAAGGAGCAAATACTTTTTCCATACAGACTATGCTCCTATTCCAGAGCTTCCTCTGTTTCACCTTCTTTCACTTCTTTTATCTAGAGTCAATGCAAATTCTTTCAAAACAACTTACATCTTTTTCTCCAAACTCATTGTCAACCCCAGAATGGCAGCCATGATTGTCTTCTCCATCTAGTTCCACCACTGATGGTTTATATGCATGGCCCAGGAGCTGGTCCTTTCCCTGGTAGCAGATAGCTCAATAAACCCTTTCTTTCAGAAAAATGTTAGGCCTTGGTTGTTTTTGTGAAACATAATCAACAACTTTTAAAATCATTTAAAACACTTTTTGGGGGGGCGCTAATGAAAACTATTTTTAAATGAAAATTTTTGTCTTCTGACTCATTATAATTCAACAAGAGTCCTGGTGCATGGATTCATGCACTGGTGAGGTCCTTCAACCTGGCCTGTGCCCTCTTGTAATCTGGGACACCTCGGGATATGTCGACTTCTGGTTTTAGCCCTAATCCTGCAGGCTGGCTCAAAACTGGCAGTCTGACATCCCCTGAGGGATGTAGTAGTGCACAAAGCAGCAGGTGGCTGGGGAGGAGCTTGAGCCAGACCAGGCACCCATCAACTTGCTCCTACTCATCCCGGCCCCGCTATACCTGCCATCGCCACCACTGGGCAATGCTGCCATAAAAGCAAGGGAGGCTCGCGCTGCTGCAGCTGTGCTTGCTAGCATGAGCCCAGCTTCTGCATTGAGTGTCTGTCCCCTGGTGGTCATTGCACGTCAGTTACCAGTCACTTAGGATAGATACAGATATTAGGATATATATATATATATATATATATATATATATATAGTGTCTTTTGTTACTGCTGAATTTTTATTTGCTTGGCTTTCAGAAAAACTGATATTAACATTACATTTATCAGAGTTATGAGGTGAGAAAGGCATCCAATTATGTCGTTAATTTTACTTAAGTTTACCAATGGGACTTTCAAAATAAGTTGTTTAAACATTGGTGATATAATTATTTAAAAGAGTTAGAGATGTGTATTCTACTCAGAAACCCAATGAAAGTTATTAAAATCAGAACATTCAAATACATTTCTTTTTATCTTTTTATCTAGCATAGTATCTGATGCATACTAGACTCCAATAAATGGAGGATTAAATAACTGAATGAATGAATATGTTAGGCCACCTTTAAAATTATTTTAATCCACAAGATCCATTCTTTGGCCATAAAATGAAAATGCAACTTTTTTAAAGAATATACATAGATCGGGCAATTTCTAAATTACCTTGCAGCTGAAATTTGCTTGTATATATAATTTGTGTAAAAGAAATCTTTAGGAAAGTCCAATTTGATAAGAGAGATGGCAAAGCAATATTCTGGATAAGATAGTCATCTCCTAGCATTTTTACTTTCTCTGCTGGGAAATTTAGAACACAGTCTTAGAGTAACCTCAGGCTGATACATTTACTTGTAAACACTTTGGCAACAAATCATTTTATGATGAAGCCAGAGATATGAATGTGAAAATGATTTGAAAATCCTAAAGTCATGGATAAGTACAAGAGTATTTTTTTAAATAGAGTTGAAAGAAGTTTGTAAGCTTGAATTCCTTCTTTAATTCTTCCCAATTCAGAAAAATACTGATGCTGCTCCCTGGGGTAGCTCTAGAGGTGTCCTGCTGAGATCTCCTTTCAAGATAGAACTTGTTATTTAATTACCAGAAGAGCAGTTGGCAGCTTCCAGCTACAGCACATTCAGTATCCACCACAGCATCAAGAGTCAATGCATACTCTTCCTGGGAAGCTCCCAGCCAATAACTAAGCATGGCAGAGCCACTAAAGGGTTGGCCATTTCCAACCAACTGCGACCTCTCCAGTAAGCACTATACTTTGGAACACTCCATCGGCTTAGCTGAGACCTAGTCAGAGGAGAAATAGAATCTGAGACTCTTCTTGCCTAATTTTTCTTTCTATCTGCTTTCCTTCCACAGGTGTCAGATTTTCTTCACAATCTGAAGGGTTTCCCTGCTCAACCCTATTTCCTTTCCTTTCACTTTATCCTTCATAGGCATTATCTCTGCCACCCTTCCCTGAAAAAAAAAAAGGGGGAAAAAAAAACAAACACCTTTCTATGCCTAACCTTTCCTCAGTGGTGACACTCCGCTTCCTGGAGGACTCAAACCGACACACTCCCCCTATCTGAAATATCTCATTCCATCTTCCACTCCAGTTTATCAAGCCTTATTGTAATTTCTGAATTCCTCTCAGTGCTGGGCCTGCTTTCTGTGGATGAGACATGTGCAGTTGATGCTGAAAACAGGTTATTTGCAGTGTTGGGAGAAAGGAATGTGGAGAGCCAGCAGGCACTAGTAACAACGGCCCAGAGATTCCTGATAATCTTCTATGGCTATGCTATGAACTTTTGGGTTTTCCCTAAGGAGCAAGCTGCATTCAAACATCCAATCCACTTGCTCTTTCTTTTATTCTGGGAGGAGAGTGGTGCTTTCTTTTATTCTGGGAGGAGAGTTGGGCCCTCCCCCTAACCGTGCTTTTCCTAGATTTGCAGGGGTTCTGTGCTCCTTCTCCAATCACATTGTTTTCCCAGGCCAGGCTCCACCCCTTCATGTTATCATTTTGGCTTCTACTGTAGGTTCTTTAGAGTGGAAGCACCTCCCCCTGCACCTTTTTGGTTACTACTAGGCATTACCCTCAACAGAAGAATTCCACTTTCACCCCTTTCCCACCACAATAATCCTGATAGCTTCCCAGTTGCATCCCAGGGGAGACTTTTCTTGCTCTCCTGGAGGACAAAGTCCTGAGGATGAGGATGCCATCTCCTGGAGTGTGTGAACAAGTCTATGAATGCTACAGCTTCCTAGTAAATCAAGCTTATTGGAGTGCTGTAACTTTCTAACGAAGCAGGCCCAATATCTGATTCAGTCTCCCATTTTATTAAGCTTAATAGTTTATTATTCTCAATGTCTGATTCCCTTTGCTCCCGTTCTTTGTTAATAATTGGATAACCTTCTAGCTAACACAACACCTAGGACTTTTTACTCAGAAGCTTGCATGCTTGATTTAATGCTCTTCTGTTGCCATCTTTATATTCTTAATAATTTTGAAACAGGGTATGCCACATTAGTTATTTTTGCACTGGACCCCCAAGCTATGCAGCCAGTCCTTTCTGCATTAAAATTATTTTATAAGATTGAAACATAGCGTTTACTACTTTTTATAAATACCTTGGTTCTTTGAAACATGTGTTTTCTGTTGGTGTTTGATGTTGGCACTTCTTTTGTATTAAAGTTAGGAATGTCTTGCCATTTTGTACTCTGATTTGGATGGTAGAGTGTGTGTGTATGTGACTTCTCCCTACAAGGAAAGTTGTAACCTCTGAGATCACATTTGAACCTATTCTTTTTTTTTTTTTAAATAAATCTTCATGATTCAGATTATTACAGATGTTCCTCTTTTTTCCACCCATAGCTCCCCTCCACCTGATCCCCCTCCCACTTTATGCCCTTACCCCCACCACTGTCCTCATCCTTTGGTATAAGTTTTTTGTCCAGTGTCTTCCAGCACTCCTCATGCTCCCCTTCCTCTGAGAATTGTCAGTCCACTCCCTTTATATGCCCCTGATTTTATTATATTCACCAGTTTATTCTGTTCATCAGATTTTTATTGACTTGATTTTTAGATTCACTGCTGTCACTTGGTTGTTCATAATTTTTAATCTTTACCTTTTCCTTCTTTTTCCTCTTCATTAAAGAATACCTTTCAGCATTTCATATAACCCTGGTTTGATTGTGATGAAATCCTTTAGCTTTTTCTTGTCTGTGAAGCTCTTTATCTGACCTTCAATTCTGAATGATAGCTTTGCCGGGTAGAATAATCCTGTTTGTAGGTTCTTGCTGTTCATCACTTTGAATATTTCTTGCCACTCCCTTCTGGCCTGCATAGTTTATGTTGAGAAATCAGCTGACAGTAGTATGGGTACTTCCTTATAGGTACCTAACTGTTTTTCTCTTGCTTCTTTCAAGATTTTCTCTTTGGGATGGCTGGTTAGCCAGAGATGGGTAAGATTGCTCAGGGAAGGAAAAACCTAAGACAGACACAGTCGCAGAGGGGCCAACAGGAGAGAACTAAAAGGTCTACAGAGGTGGGGCACAGACCCTCACCCACAAACCTTGCAGGGGCTTGAATTCTCACCCCTCCTGAGGGAGGTCTCCTACCCCCACGGCTACTTCACCTCCCACGCACAACTCAGACCGGGACCCAGGTTTCAGACAGAGACTCGGCCAGCAATAGCTGCTCTATATATAAATTCACTCTATTACCGGGAATGCTCAGGACCTACTCAAAAATGCAAATATTCCTTTCCACTAGTATTTACAGGGTAAACTAAGATTTCTGCTTGAGTATTAAAATTGGCAATAAAATAGTAATCAAGTTTTCAGATTAATTTAAATTGGCCAAGTAAAATAAGTGTATACTAAAGAAAATTTAAGTGTACTGGACAAAAAGCTTTTCATAAAACACTAACTAAAATATCTATTAGTAGTTCATCTCACTGTAAAATTGCCTAACATCCAAAGAACCTAAAGCAGCCATATTTGCGTGCAAAAATTAAAATTTAAAATTACCAAGACTGCAAGATAAAATTTCCAAAAGCCCCCATTAATCAAAAGGGGGAGGGGCAGTGGGGTAATATCATGTAAGGAAAAAAAACATCGAGTAAGTAAAATACATCTAGAAAATTCTTTCTCCAGTAAAATAAATTCCATTTGTAAAACCAACTGCAGGACACCCATGAAAAAACACACATGAGGTCAAAATAAGCCAAAGGAAAATCATTTAGGCAAAAATAAAAAGAATCCCAAGTCTATTTTGCAGAGAGGATCCCTTTGTTAACTTTTGGTCGAGAATGTGTTTGTGTGTTTGCAGAGAACAAGTCCAAGACCATGTGGGTTCCTGTGACTGTGAGGAACTGATGGGTCTGTTCCATCCACGAAGACAGTCCAGAGATGAAGGACGCTGAGGAAACCTTGCCATGCTAGCAGTCGGCAGCTGTGCATGGCCGCAGGCAGCCCAGGACCAAACCAGAGAGGATGGACCTTGCATTGCCACGATGTGTCCACCATCTGGATACCATTGCTGACACGTACACATAAAGAATTATTTGACACTGAAAATGGGACTCAGAAGAGTTGGACATTGAAAGTGTGACTGAAACATTTTTTGTTCTTATACGTTTGTTTCTAGTATGCAGAGGCAAGATATTTTGGAAGAAAAGAAACAGGGGAGAGTGATTGATATAGAGGCAGGGAGGCATTGAACAGGCTGTCAGGCTACAGGGGGAAGGCTTGGGTGGATGGGAGGTGGATGCTGGGGGAGATCAACTGAGGACTTGTATGCATGCATATGAGCATAATCAATGAATGAAAGACACTGGGGAGGGGAGGGGGGT
Organism: Antrozous pallidus; assembly: GCA_027563665.1. Lineage (NCBI taxonomy): Eukaryota > Metazoa > Chordata > Mammalia > Chiroptera > Vespertilionidae > Antrozous > Antrozous pallidus. Next base: position 18,300,519 of record CM050522.1, read on the forward strand.
AGGTAGGGACATGTGCTGGGGGTAAGGGAGGCTCGGGGGAGGATAATGGGGAGGGGTAAAGGAAAACATGTACTACTATTAAATATAAGTTATACTGCAAAAAAATCAATAAAAATATATTAAATTGAAAAATAAATAAATAAATAAATAAATAAAAATATTTTCTCTTTGTCTTTTGCCCTTGGCAGTTTAATTATGATGTGTCTTGGTGTGGTCCTCTTTGGATTCCTTTTGTTTGGGGTTCTCTGTGCTTCCTGGACTTGTAAGTCTATTTCTTTCAGCAGATAAGGAAAGTTTTCTGTCATTATTTCTTCTAATAGGTTTTCAATATTTTGCTCTCTCTCTTTTTCTGGCACCCTCATAATTAGGAAGTTGGTATGCCTGAAGTTGTCCCACAAGCTCCTTACATATCTTCATAGTTTCAGATTCTTTTTTCTTTTTATTTTTCTGGTTGTGTGTTTTTTGCTTCCTCATATTTCAAATCTTTGGTTTGATTATTGGGGTCCTCTAGTCTACTGTTGAATTTCTGTATATTATTCTTTATTTCAGACAGTGTATGCTTAATTTCTGACTGGTCCTTTTCCATTTTTTTGGTATTCTCATTAAGATCCTTGAAGGTCTCCTTAAGTTCCTCAGAGGTCTCACTAAGTTTCTTGGCAGTTTCTAGAAGACTCTTGAGTAACTTTATAACTGTGATTGGCAAACTGCGGCTCATGAGCCACATGCAGCTCTTTGGCTCCTTGATTGTGGCTCTTCCATAAAATACCATGGCCTGGGTGATTCTATTTTGAAGAAGTGGTGTTAGAAGTTTAAGTTTTAAAAAATTGGCTCTCAAAAGAAATTTTAATCATTTTACTGTTGATATTTGGCTCTGTTGACTAATGAGTTTACCAAGCACTGCTATATCCAGTAGTTTGCTTTCCTCCATTTCTTTCTTTCGTGACTGTTTCTTTTCTCCACTTTTTGGTTGCTTCCCTGTGTTAATGGAGTGGCTTTGTGTGGTAGGTGACCCATAGGGGCCAGTGGCTTAGCCTCCCCAATCACCTGAGGTGGACACTCTTGGTCCACCCCTTTTGGGCTGTGTGCACAGTTTTGTTTTAGTTAAGCCTTGATTGCCGTTGGTAGGAATTTACCTCCAGGCCAATTGGCTGTGAGGATCACCTGTGTCTATAATGGAAGAACTGCTGTGCTGGAGACACCCTTATGAGGCAGAACTTTTTCAGTGGGGCTTTGGTGCTCACTGAGTCTGCCTCTTGAATGTGTCAATTACGTATGTGAAAAGTTGAAATCTGGTGTCATCTCTGACAGTAGGAACACTGGCTCCTGGATCTCCAAGGAGGTGCAATTTAGCTAGGTCTGAGGCTACTCAGCAGGAGCTACAGCGAGAACTGCAGATTTCTCCTCTTAATTTGGGGTTTGGACGTTTTGGAGCTGTTTGACCCAGCTTCAATTTGTTAGGTTAAGGTGCGAAGGGGCAGGCCATTCATATATGAAAGCTGCTGCACAGAGCTCAGGTAGGTTTGTAAATTGGGTGGGGTGGAGTCTCAGGGAATCACTAGGGCATGGCCAACAGCTATGGCTTCCAGTCAGCCATATCTGTGTCTCCGCGCAGTAAACAATGATTCCTGTTGCATCTCTGCAAGAACACTACCCTCACTTTCCAACCCGCTGCCAGACAGTCCGGTTTTTCCCTATAGCAGTCTGGGAACCCAGATTCTTGCTGGAAACTGGAGTTCAGAGCAGTCGAGAGCTTGTATCTCCCTTCCAATTGAAAAAAAAAAAACAGCACACCAGTCACTAGCCCGTGTACCTCGGTACCTCTGCTTTTCTGAACTTCTGCACCTCCTACACAGTATCATTGAGCTTCTTTCTTTCCTTTTAGTTGTAGAACTTCTATTCCGCCAGCGTTCCCATGGTTCTGGGTGATAGTCATTTTGTCTTTTAGTTGTAGTTTTGGTGTGGTTCTGAGAGGCAGCACGTAGAGGAATATACCTTGTGCCACCATCTTGATTTCTCCCCTGAATCTATTCTTTATTGCATATAAAGTTATCAAGTAAACATGCAGAAATATCTGTAAATATTTTCTGAATAATGACATGAAGTCTCCCTTAACATGAAAGGAGAGGGCACAGCTTTAAGCAGGACAAGCTTAGATGTGTGAATAAACTGAAGCTTAATGCTTTAGAACTCTTCCATTCTTTCCCTCTTCCTCACAGGGTAAATGGGGAGAACTTGTTTTCCAAATAAAACTCAGTTTCTTCTAACTTAAACCCTCTCACTTCTGCTTGAAACAGCTCATCTGAGCCCAGCCAGCTTTGCTCAGTGATTGAGCGTTGACTTATAAACCAGGAGGTCAGGGTTTGATTCTTGGTCAGCGTACATGCCTGGGTTGCAGGCTCCATCCCCAGTGTGGGAAGTAGCCAATCAATGATGCTCTCTCATCACTGATGTTTCTATCTTTCTCTCCCTCTCCTTTCCTATCTGAAATTAATAAAAATATTTTTTACAAAAAGAAACAGCTCATTTATGAGAAATTCTCACTCATGGAAAATTCTTTGCCTCACCCCTCAAAAAGAATTTACTTTGTTCTTCGGAAGGTAAAAGGACAGCCCTAATAAACCTAAATAAGAAAAACACAAATTTCTATGGGCCAGGCACTATGCTAATCATTGTATTTTAAAAATTTTAATTATTCTTCATAAAAATTCTATGAAGTTGTTACTACTGCTAATCTCTCAAAGGAATGAATTATGGTTTAGAAATGTTAGACAATTACAAATAGAGCTGGGGTGGCATAACCTGAGTCTAACTGCCCCAAGACTCAGGGAATTAACTAGTACTCTTTTATCTCAGATATACATGTTTACCTGATATTTCTTTAGCAAAATATACAGCTGTCTCCACAGATGTGTTTCCTTCTAAGCACAATTGGGGGGGGGGGGTGCCGGAAGGGAATCTTGAAGCTGTCCATTGGAGTGCACGTGGGCAAGAACTTAAGACAAATCTCAATTAGGAAATTTAAAAGAAAGGCACTAATTGATTGGGCAAGAGGTATTTCCTACTTTCAGACCATCAAAAGCATGACATATTTCCCTTGTGCTGCAAATTACCTGAGAGACGTATCTAGGGAAGGCAGACCTAATCTCCACAATGACCAAAGCCCTGAGAGCTCCCAAAGCTGATATGCAAAGATGGCTGAAATTCAAAGTAGACAATGCAGAATGTGCCGCAGGAAGCTTTCAAAGTACAAATTAACTCGTTTATCATGTCTGTGATAATCAAAGTAGCATGGTTAGGCTGGTATACCATTTCTAACGCTTTCCATAAACTACATTTTAGCATCTTTTGGAGGGATTATAACTAAAACTCATTCCTGATACTGAAACACATTTTGGTTGGTGGAGTATAACTGTTTTATTAGGCCTTGCAACTTGGCAGCTGGCCTCTTCAATTACACTATGTCACATAGACTTTACTGGGCATGTGTCTAAACTGCAGCTTCCTGGCAACACTGCACAAGTGACTATAATATTTGGCCTTCCCTTTCTTCTTTCCAGTTACTAATTGGGTTAAATCACATCAGTATCAATTCAACCTGCTAATATTCCAGTTGCTCTTGAACAATAAATGAGTAGACTTTTGAATTAGTTTTTGTGTCAAAGATCCAGGACCTGATGTTTCTGGGATGAGCTATGGGCAGATGTATGTCCATTGACTCAGTCTTTACTCATTCTCCAGCAATTTTGAATTTCAATTTTCTCAAATTCTTCACTATGCCTTTCAGTTCCTTCCTTAAATGTATCTTTTACATTTTAAATTATACATAATAGTAGACCTCGTGCATTTGCCAATGACCCACAGGCATCCCAGAACACTTTTGAAAAAATTAATAAATATAAGAATGTTTATAAAGTGGGTGGTCATATTTTTATGACAGCCTCTTGAACTACAAATTGAATCTGAAATATAGCTTGATGATTTTCACCAATTTGTAAAGTTCTATTAAAAATCAAATAAGAAGCAACATTCAGGTTGAAATGAGGACAACTATATTCAATGTATTTCAAAAAATCAGTTTATTCTATATTTCTATAATGTCACATTTTCTTTCTTGTTTGAAGTCACTGTCCTAACATAATCTTTGAAGTATACATCTCTGAGCAAGAAATCTACCAATTAATCTGGATAACTTTCATAAAGTTATCAAAACTTACTAACAATGAAAGGGAAAAGGAGTCTTATCTACAACTTGTCCCTTATAGGGGGCCTCCTGGAAAGCACATGGGCATTTCATTAATTATTGTCAGCTGAACTCAAGGCAACAGGCAGAGCCACACCCTGGGAACTTGCTTCATCAAAAAGGCTGACTTGTTATCAACTTGGCCTTCATATTTGCCCAGGTATCAGGGAGTGGGACTTTTGATATGTAAATCAAGTCAAGCACCAAGAATGCTTGGGCCTATTCAAGAATGCCAAATATCTCCTTTGATCCTAACTTTTGATATAACTTCCTGGTATTTTGGGGGTATAAAATAAACTTGCTGCATGAGCTCTTGGTCCCTGTCCCTCCATCAGAAAAGACAGCATCCACTGGGCTCCCAGCTTTCTTCTATTCTTTCTTCATTTCTCAATCCCCAACCGCCTCTATTCAGAACTGGTTTCATGTCTTTTTCTGTGCTCGATGCAGAACAGGGAGATGCCTGCCACCTCTGGCCCTATGCACCACAGTCCCTATCCTTACAACTTTCAGAGTCACACCATTTTAGAGTTTAAACAACATTTTAGGCTTCTGGGAAAAACAAACAAACAAAGAAAAAGAAACATCACCCCCCCTACACTTCAATTGTTTTGATCACTTTCATATTTTCTCTCTTTTATTCCTTAAATAGAGTTAAAAGTTTCTTCTCATTTTCACTCTACTCTCTCCACCTCTTCTTGTTTAATGTGCTCCCTCTGTCTTCCTTCCTTTAGTTTTAATGGTCAGTGTCAAACACAATGTAATAAGTGTTGGAGAGGACTGAGAAACCAATTCCATAACATTTTTTGAGTTAGAAGCATGCTGACAATTTATAAAATAGTTTTGTGTTGTTTTATTATTGGTAATGATGTAAAATGAGAAACATCTGTTAAAGAGTAGAAATTTTTGATCATGCATGAATCCCAGTTGACTCACAAAATAGCCTTGTAAGATAGGATACAGAACACTCTCAGCTTTCTGAAGAACAGGATGACCCTGTAAATAACATGGTCATCAATGGCATGATCCTGATGTAGCTTAGGAAAAACTGTTTTTATCTTGGGTTGCTTGTTCTGCAAAAACAGGATGTGGTAAATGTGCTTAAAAGTGGTTCTGCACAAAGGATCAGGGCTGCTCTCTAGACTCCCTGTGGAGAGAATGGCAGAGCAGTTGCCAGCTGGCCAATAAAGGCTCACCAAATTTTAATTTGGTCTGGACTCCAGTGGTTGTTCACTCGTGTTTGCTCTATAACGCATCCAATTCCTCTAAAATATACCTATTTTTAATCCTCACTGAGGATGAGGATATTTTTTCTATTGATTTTTTTAGAGAGAATGGAGCAAGGAAGAGAGAGAGAGAAACATTGATGTGAGAGACATACATTGGTTGCTTCCCACATGGGGCTGGGGATTGAGCCTGCAACCAAGGAATACGCCCTTGGCCAGAAATCGAACCTATGACCCTTTGATTTGTGGGCTGATGCTCTAACCACTGAGAAAATCAGCCAGATGGAAAATGTATTTTAAGAAAAAATTAGCCCAAATTTAATTGGCAAAATTTTATTCCAAGTCTTTTTTTGAAAAGTTTTTTCAAAGTTAAGTTCAACACCACAGTCTTCTGATTCTGCCTGAGTGGTAGATAGTTTGTGTAAACGGCATGTATCTGGATGTAAATGCTGAGTCTTTCCCTTCCTATTTGATCAACTCTGGTGTGCAATCCTCTGGATGAACAGTGCAAGCCTGGGAACATTCTTATGAGTATTAAATGAGAGGACACAAATACAGTTCCATCTGTATGGACACATTCAAGAACAAGATCTTGAATACATTTCATTTTCCTCATCCCTGTGGAATCAACTTGTTTGAATTAGTGTCACTGATAGGGTTTTGGCAGTTAACAAGGAAATGAGGGCTACTGAGTGATTTACTTACTTTTTGTATGAGCTCTGTAACTTGGACTTCATGATTACAAGTATAAATTAGATTACTTAGATATTGCTTTAGAACCCACAATCTCATTTTACATATCACATATTTTATTTAACTGGAATTATGAGAAGATAACTACTATTATGACTTATTAATATAGAGAGTGGGTCAAAGTGATTACATGTTACAACTAGCAATGGACAAGCTCAATCCACAAGTCAGGTCTCTTAACTTTTATTCAAATCCTGTTTCTAATACATATATATAATTAAAAATTAGAAAAATATTTATCATAACACATGGTAGATGGCATTGTTTCATGGTTGTCAACATAATAACCAAGAGTGTGAACTCTAGATCCAGAGTGTGCAAGTTCTACCTTAGCCGCTTACCAATTAAGTAAGCATGTATAATTAACTTTAGCTTTTGTTGAAAAGAATTATAAGGGCAAATCTAATGAAAATCTATTACATCTGAGCTATAATCATTTTTATATTTCATTTTTATTTACTTCTCTCAGTGACAGTTGTGTTACAGAAAAACAGAGAAGAACCAAGCAAATGCTGAGAGATGGAGTTACATTTATTATTATTATGTGTAGGCCTAGAGAAAAATGTCTCTCAAATTCTGGGTGAAGTCATACAGGAAGTTTCCTGTATTTATATCTTTTTACCCTCTTTATCTCTCAAATATGGGATTTTCTGGTCCCCTTTGCAAGTTCTTAGGGAGTCCTATCTGCTGGGGTTTTGAGATTTCAACCAAAGGAATGGCCTGGTGTTAGCACTGATAACTTCATTAGGGGAAGGTTTACGGCCCCTCTGGAATGGGAATAGTCTTATTTCCTTATTACTTAAGCAAGCAAGCATTTACAGAAGCCAAAATAGCAGGGCTTAAATTTCAAAGAGCAGTTTTTATATAAGATGGATGCTTCAGATGTATATTATTAGCCACATTTCACAAATGAGGAAATTCATATTAAAATAGTAAAAAAAAATCCATTCACATTGATGCAACTAATAAATATTATAAAAAGTTTAAGTGCAAATCTATCTTCAAAGCCTATATATACTGTCCACTATACGACATGATGTCACTTAGAGTTAATCTAGTCTTTTACTTCTCACATGAGCCAAACTAGGTCCAAGGGAGAATACCTATGAGTCCTAGAAATATTGTCTAGTTAGTTTTAGGCCTAAAGTAGGACCCAGGATTCCTAAGTCAGAGTTCAGTGCTTACATGAAACTAGGCGATGGCCTCAATAAATGTGATTTTTGTTTTGTTTTAATTGTCCATAATCTTATGTTAGTGTTACTGCTTTACTTTTCAAAACTTACTGTAAAAAAACAAGGAGAGAGAGGATTTTTTTAATTAATGAGGCATTTTTTCTCTATATCCACAAATCCTAATAAAACGACAGGCAGACTGATACATAATTCATAGACGCTAACAAATTACAGTGCATTTGCAAAAATGACCTGTTCTTTCCTGGTTATTTTCTACATAGTACATTAATGTCAAAAATAATAGTGGTAAATAAAGACAGCATAACAATAATATTGGGATAATGTATTGCTATAACCCATGCCAAAAATGCTAGCAGAGCAAATTACAGGGTTCACATCTTTTAAAAATGAAGTCAAAAGGCCAACCAAGCTTCTTTTTCAGTAAATATTATTTATTGCATTTATTCTTTTTAGCGCAAGTATTCAAAAGTTTATTACTAGGAAGATCAATCAGATATTCTGAATTCAATTCTTAAAATCTAGTAAACAGGTATTGTTTAGGCTTTCAAGTATCACATGGACATGTTAAATATACACTTATATCATTAAGATACACATAAGTAAGTGAAAGAACAAAGGACTATCCTCCATCTTGAGGAGCTGGTCAGCCTATCTCCCCTTTCCCCCTGCTGGGAGTGGCCACAGGGGTCCCAGGAATGTCCTGACTCCCCCAGCCACTGCCTGCCTGGACCAATGCTTGCCCAGGGACATAGCTTAGGTCCTAATAAGGCATGCCCAAAGTACTGGTCACTCCCTGATTCTTGTACTGTGAGACCCCCGCTGAAAAACCCTGACCTAATAAGGCTATCTCTGTAACCCACGTCACTTCCCTGGGACCACCCAAATGACCAACCCTTTATAACCTATTGTTCTTGCTGGGCTCGCTCTCTCGCCTCGCTGCTGTGCCAGATGAAGGTTGAGGGCCGAACCCGGGTTTGAATAAAGGTTCTATGCTATTGCAGCCATTTCTGGCTCCCTGGTGGTCTTTGGGGATCATGAAATCTGGGCATAACGTAAGAACTGTAAGTTACTTTCAAAATGACAGAATGTCTGATCTGTTCCTTGAATAGACAGCATTAGCTCTACGAGAAAATATTGTAGGCAATAAGAAAAGTCTTCTCTCAAGGATAAAGGGTACAGTTTCACTTTTATCTTTGATTTCCAGTCTTGGTGAAACAGGAATTTTTAGTGGTGAAAAAGACAGGTTTGGGGAAATTTTAGAAATTAAGGGGACACAGAGGTGCAGAGCAGCAGAAGGTATATTTCCATAGAATAGAATAGAGGAACTGAAAAGCTGCAAGAGGTATATTTCCATAAAATGAGGGAGCTGGGAACAGAAAAAGGTCTATATTTATAAAATAAAGAGAAGGAAGCCCTTCATCCAGAAGGAAAAAAAAGAAAGCCCAATGTGATTAGGAAAATTAGAAAGGAGGGGTCCCACGTGAGGTTCAATCTTTGAGCTTAGGAGTTACTATAGTAACCAGTCTAAGGGAATAGTGACCAATCAGAGGGGATATCAAGGCACCAGGATCTGCAGTTTTTATAAGCCTTGGGGAAAAGTCACTCATTGGGACCCTTTTCTCCTCCGAAAGTGGGAGTCCATTCTGTTGGCCTCTTCCCCCTGCCTACATGGGAGTCTGTACTTGTTCTTCAATAAATTTCTACCTTTGGTCTGTGGATTCATTCTTTGACTCCAGCCTTCATAACAAGATAGATTATGGATACCATTGACAAAATTATGGGCTTTTAGATATTGGGGAAATACCAAAAAATATAAACAAATAAAAACAATCAGATAAAAAAGATAAATGTTTTAAGTAATGATAGTTGGGGTCCATGGAAGCATATGTTAATAAAACTTATAATGAAAGAATGTAATTGTTACCCTTTTGACATAATATTAGCCTGTAACACCTGCAGGCTGAAGAAATGACATTGACTTTCAAAGCTGTAGATTAGGATTCTGACACATGTATGGTACTTGCCATACAAGGTTATTCTTCTTACTATTATTGGACATCAGAAAAAAAAAAACAGGAAAAAAAAACATGAGTGGTGCTTACCTCATGCATATGCTTTTTTAAATCCAAGATAATATTCTGTGCCTATATCAAAACTGAGAGCTCTTGGTATTACAGTGACTGGATGGCCAGAAGTAACAGACAGAATAACAGAAGAAAAACAAACAAGTTTAATAACCTAATTTGTCTCCTCTATAAATGGGAGAGACCCAGGACAACTGATTAACTCTCTGTAATGGCAAAACACCACCTTAAATACCATCTTCAGCTTATGAAAAAGATGTTAGAGGGTGGAGAGCAAACAATGAGAGGTTTCAGGCAAAGCACAGTAAAGGAGGCTGTGGTTGTTATGTAGATTTAGGTCTAGGCCTTCTCTACTGATAAGAGTTTCTAGAGATTTTGTCATCCTTTCCTTCAGGGTACAAAGAAGGAGACTCCCTAGCAATGAATATTTTTCTGTAAATATCTTACCTAAGGGTAACTTTACTAGGTTTTATTAGCTTTTCCTAAGTCTACTGTTTCTTAAAAATAACCAACTCAAGATGATTCTTATGCCAAAGAAGCATATGTTGGGAAACATACTACTCCCCTTCATAGACTTGCTCAGGGCCAGGTTCCCTGTCCAGTAACCTAAAGAATAGGACTGTGAAAAAAAGGGTCCCACCTGGGTTCAATTCCCGTCAAGGTCATGTACCTTGGTTGCAAGTTCCTCTTTGGCTGGCCCTGGTTTGGGCTTATGTAGGAGGCAACCAATCCATGTGTTTCTCTAACATTGATGTTTCTCTTTCCCTCTCTCTTCCACTCTCTCTAAAAAGAATGGAAAAATATCCTTAGGTGAAGATTTAAAAAATAAATTATAAAAGGAAAAAAGAATAAGAAATATTGTGGAAGTTAGGCGTAAACTCTAGAATGTTTAGCTTAACACTTCCAAACAATAGGGGAATATACAATGTGAGGGGTGTATTCCCTTGAGTGAGATGGCATATTCATTTCTTATTGCTGCTGTAAAAATTTATCACCAACTTAAAAATAGTTCAAATCCATCATCTTACAGTTATAGAAATCAAAAGTCCAAAATGGGTCTTTTGGCCTACAATCAAGATCGTCAGTGCTAGTTCCTTTTCCAGGCTCTAAGGGAGAATCCATTTTATTCTTTTCCAGCTTTCACATGCTGTCCACATTCCTTAGCCCATGGCCTCTTCCTCCATAGTCAAGGCACATCACTATGACCTCTGCTGTGTCACGATAGCTCCTTTCTGATTCAGGCTCTCTATTCCCTCTTATAAACACCTCTGGGATTATCTTGCTTTTACCTGGATAATCCAGCATGATATTACTACCTCAGGATTCTTAATTTAATCATATCTGCAAATTTTCTTTTCCCATGTGAGGTATTCTATTCATAGTTTCCTGGGATTAGCATGCAGATATATTTAGGGTGTCATTTTTTGATCAACCACAGATTTGAACTCATGCACAGTGGTCTAAAGTTTAAGTGCCTAAGTCCTATACTACAACACTACTCAGAAGCTCTAGAAGTCATGCTTTTTGAGAGACAGTAATTTTAATAATAAATATTTTTCAGCAACTAATATATGCCTAACAAAGTGCTCTGTGATGGAGATAAAAGTTCTATAAATCCAGTTCCTATTTTTAAGAAAATATCAGTTTAGCATTGTTTTTTAAAGCTTTTAGACTGTGATCCATTGAAGTATGAATACTACTTTATGGTACAATGCAGTTCACATCCACTACCTATACGTGTGTGTCTGAAATAAAATTTCATATAATTCTCAGCCTAGTAACATTGTAGTATTTTCAGTTCTATTCTCTGTATTTAAAGAAAAATGTGTTCATCACAATGCTCTGCTTTTATTGATTAAACAGGTAATTAAATATATAAAACGCACACTGATTTTATAGGCATTTTATATAAACAAACATGTATAATAATGCAATAAAGTATCCAGACATGTTGAATAAGCATTGGCAATCACAACCAATGGGTAGACTAGTCCAAGCAATAGAGTAAAAAGGAAATCTAAAAATATTACCCAAGGTGGCATATTCAAAAAGCTTAAATCCTGAGTTCAAAATGGATGTAAAATTTGACATATCTTCTTATGCTACTTTGAACTTGTAAAGAGATGAGACAGACAAGTAAGCTAAACAGATGAAATAATCATAGGCCAGTTTGAAGGCATTCCATTCATTCAAGTTCTACCTGCAATGTGGTCCAATTAGATCTGGACTGGGAATAAAGTGATGAATGGAATTGTCTCTCAAGGATCTTATATTCTAGCATTTGGCTTATCTTTTAAACAATGATAAGAAATTCAAACTTTATCATATGGGCAAAGATTAAGTCACTGAAAACAGATATGATGACATTAGTATTTTAAAAAGGTAACTGTATTTGAGAATGGATTTCATCTGCACATTCACAAAATCTTCATGTCTACTGAGAAATAATATCAGTGGTATGGTATCTCAGAGTGGATGGGTTTTTGAAATGTTAGTGAGATAGAACTTATAGGATGCAGGATTGGATATGAGAGTTGTGGAAAAGAAGAAATGGAAGATAATTTTTGTATTTTAAATTTTGGTGAGTGGGTGGAAGGAATCACCCATCATTCATTGAGGAAGGTCATACACATTAAAAAAAAAAGAAAATAAAAAAAAATAAAGTAAAATAAATTTTGGAATAAATGGATACAAAGTTGATAATGAAAAAACAAATACATATACACAGGAAATGGAAAACTATATAGATCTGGATCACAGGAAGCAGTTGAGGCTCAATGTAAATTGTTAGGTGATAGGTAGCATTTTAGAACATGAAATTAGCATAAATCACCCAGGTAAAGCATATAGAGAACAGAGACAAGAAAAGACAGATTGCTATAGTTGGCATAATTTTAAGTATAATTACAATGGGATTAACCAGATCATTTTGTAATGGTAGTTCTACTCTCATTATCTATATAGATAAAAGCCTAAACCAATATAACCAATATGGCTGAATAACCCAATGACCAGAAGCTATGACATGAACTGACTACCCTGATCGCCTGAGCAGGGCCTGCTGGCCAACTCCCCGGTCCCTCTGCCTGGCCAGCAGGCACTGATAACTTGATGGGGAATGGGTATCTGGGGGTGGGTGGTGGCAGATGCAGATGGCACCAGGCCAAGGCAAGTGCAGGTGGGGAAGGTGAGGCCCGCTTCCAGCAGCTGGGGGAAGGAAGGCCCAGCTGGCCAACCTCCTGGTCCCTCCCCCATCCAGTAGGCCCCAACTACCTGATGGGGAATCAGGAGCCAGGGGTATGTGTCAGCGGACACAGTTGGCATCAGGCCAAGGCAGATGTGGGCAGGAGGTGGGGCCAGCTGCTGGCAGCCGGGGAAGAAAGGCCCCAGCCAGCTGACCTCCAGGTCCCTGAAGGCTTTTGAAAAACCCCTTTCTTGGAAGGCTTCCCTCTGCCCCACTCCCCTCTACCCCCCCCCCCCCAGCCTTCAGAGGTGCATGTGCAATTCAAAGGCACTAGGCACGGAGGCACCTGCCATGGAGATGCCCAATCTCTCCCTGTATCCAGTCAAATTCAATATAGAGCCACAGTGGGATAGAACACTCAAGACACTGCCTGTAGGTGGGAAGCTGGAGGGGATGGACCATGGACCCAGGGACCTCCTAGCCCCCAGCATGCTCTCTACCTGGAGGCATCCAGCTGCAAAACACTGACCCCATTAACTGGATCAGTGGTGGGTTGGAAAGTGACCCAGGAGGGTGAAGAAAGAAAATTTGAGGCGAGTACCATAGTGTAGTCCCATTGACCTTCCCCTCCCAGGATAATGCTGAGCTCCGTAACATCCCATGTAACAAGAGATAAATGTGGATTCGCAAAGAAGCAGGCCTTCGAGGAACTTCAGTTGGGGGGATGAGAGGAATTACTCACTTCTGAGGCTGCATTGACTTTAAGACTGCATTCTCCTTCCCTAATACATGTTGCTTGAAGTACATGATGGTTTGTGTTTAGACATGTAATAAATGTGAGGAAAGCAAAGTTTTGTGCTTTATAACAAAAGAGTCTGGAGTCTTTGGAGCATGTCTCTCTCTCTCTCTCTCTCTCTCTCTCTCTCTCTCTCTCTCTCTCACACACACACACACACACACACACACACACACGCACACAGACATTCACTCCTTCCTCCCCTCTTCTTTGGCCTGGTGAATCTTCATGCAGGAAGCTAACCATAGCTCCTCAGAACTCACTCTCACTAGAGTGGCCTCTGTTTTTTTTTTTGTTTTGTTTTGTTTTGTTTGTTTGTTTGTTTGTTGTTTTTTATCTCATGGGTTTTTTTCTAACCTGTAAACTGGCAGTCTGACATCCCCCAAGATGGCCCTGATTGTAAGAAGGCACAGGCCAGGCTGAAGAGCCCCCCAGCCCCCTGTATGAATTTCACACACCAGGGCTCTAGTATTACATATAATATGTAATATAGCTATGTGATTTAAAAAAAAAACTTTTGAGATTATGGAGTGGTTGAAAGTGGATCCAAGAGGTATATATATATAAGCCCAGCAACCAAATGGCAGAATGACTGGTTGACCAGTTGCTATGATGTGCACTGACCACCAGAGGGAAGACACTCAATACAGGAGCTGCCCGCTGATGGTCAGTGTACTCCCACTGCTCACCTGACTGGGGTAAGTTGTGCTCCCACAGTGGGCCAATCCCCACAGGCCATGCCCCCTACCAGTACACAAATCCATGCTCGAGGCCTCTAGTATAAGATAAGAAGTGGAGTGTGTCAAACCAACTTGGTTATCAGGATATCTCTGGCAGCATTATTTGTAGTGATGTCTTAGAATGGTGAGGATCAGGGCCAAATTTCCATAGACTGAAGAATGAAGGAGTAAAGTGTACTAGATGGATAGGCTAGTTTTCATAAGCTTGAAGAGAGAGAAGAGGGAATTGATATGAAGGGAGCATGGTATAAAAGGTTTTCATTTTTAAGAAGGGAGCATTAGAAGTAGTTTTTACTTGGGGAAGAAAAATGTGGGAGTCAGCTTAGAGATTTTATAATGAAGTGGATACATAGGTACAATGAGAACAAAAAGGACAAAAGTAGTTTGTGGCCAAAGGGCCCTTGCCCCTGTGTATGCTTCTTGTACATGAAAATCAAAAATCTTAAATGACTCTTTGATATTTAAAATGTTCATAGCAGAATTTGAGAACTTTCCACATTAATTTTTGGTTCTTTTCTCCTTTCCACTGTAAACTACAAGGGCAGTTAGCATAAACAGGCCAGGGACACCCCTGACTTTGCAAGGTAATTAACACAGCAGGAAGTGCATTCTGGGGCAGACAGTTCCTGGAAGAGTGGGTGGAATCTTAATGGGAAAGAGTAAGCAAGTTAATAATTCCAGACTGTATGTAGCTCTCATATGATTACAGTCTTAAAGCTATTTTTAAAAGGCTAACAACCTGAAGAGAAATTTTTACCTGTTCTTCAGTTTTAATGGTGGCCTGGGCTTTCAATGTTATTGTTGTTTTATCTGATTGTGGTGTGTATACAGACTTTATAGAATAGTTTAAAAGCAAGCCTAATTGCTAGCCTTGAATAACTTTCCAAGTTAGTGTTTAAGCAATAATGACCTTCAGACTGGATATTTTCTTGGCACTCATGGTCTCCAGGTGAAGCTAGAGACCTTTAATCGAGCCTGTGGTTAATGGCCAGAAAATGCCTAACTGAGAGGTCACTAGTGTGATTATAAATCATAACAATGTAAAGAAAAAGGCAAAGTGTTCACAGATGAAGATCAAGTTGCCATGGATACTGCCTTTTTCTAGATATAACAACCCTTAGTACTAACCAAAGGAAGACAATTCTCAATTCTTATGATTTTATTTAGGGTTATAATTGCTGTTTGGGCACAAATACTGTCTCAGAATCTGAAACTAATATTCCTGCAATATAAAGGTAAAGAGAATCTTTGGACTGAAAGGAGCTTAGGGAGATTATTTCATTCCAATTTGTACTGTTGCAATTATTATTGGCTGAACTACCCTACTATTTTCTTATGTTTATAGGTATCGAAAGCAGGAATGCATAAACAGTTTAAGTAGAGGTGGATGCAATTTTTGTGGAGTCTGAAGCTCACAGATTTTTGTGATTTCTTTTAAGAGAAAAGAAATCCAAACTACTAGTATAAATATCAGTTTCATCGGTGCTCCTGACACAAGAAAAAATATGACCAAAAAAAAGTATTTTACTAATTGCAATTAAAATGCCTTATTCTTGCAAAATTTACAAAATCATATTACTATAGGGTTACATGCTCCCACCCCTCCAAGTGTGTAAGATGAATGGCCTTTCCGTCTAAGGCTTGTTTTACTTCATAGTAAATTCTTCCTGATCTGCTGTCAACAATCCTATAGGTGAAAACCAACCAACCAAACAAACAAGGCCAATCAGCCAGGGCAACACCCTCACCGTAGATGGGAGTGTTCAAGTCAAGAAGTGTAAGCTAACCAAGTCCCCTAATTCATATTTTCATGCACCCAACTTCATTAAGTCTTATTGGTTTTTATAGGGTGAAGACTAGCTAGAAACTAAGCTATAACTTTTGGGAATTTTAAAAAATATTTTATTGATTTTTTACAGAGCAGAAGAGAGAGGGATAGAAAGTCAGAAACATCAATGAGAGAGACATCTATCAGCTGCCTCTTGCATGCCCCCCACCAGGGATACGCCTGCAGCCAAGGTACATGCCCTTGCTAGAATCAAATCCGGGACCCTTCAGTCCGAAGTCCAACGCTCTATCCACTGAGCCAAACCGGACTCTGCATTTTTGGGAATTTTTGATGGAACAGTGAGGCAGGTCCAAAGGGGGCATATTGCCTAAAACTTCTTGAGAGGATAAAGCATCCTAGAGAAAAGAGATCAGCTAATTGTCACTTTTAAAAACATATTGTGCGGTGGAAACTACTAGCTTTTAAACTAAATATATTCTCCCCCTTTTTCATAGTAAATGAACTGTAGCTACAACATCTCCATCTGCATACATCTGCATGTCCCAGCCCCCACTTGCAGCTAGATATTGTTTTGTTTGGTCTGATCAATGGAAAAGAAGAAATATAGAATTTCTTTTTACATTTCAATGCATTGTGACAAGCCAGTGTAGTCACTTGATTTGAAAAAGTAATGTCTGGGCACTTCTCACACTAAATATTTAAAGACTATTTCCTGTCTAATACAGCTAATCAATAGATGTTTTTCTTGACCATTTCAAAACATATTAATAAATGTTTTGAAGATCAATTGTAAAGGCATGAGTGTCCAATAAAACTGACCAGTGATATCACAAATAGTTTATTAAATCTTTCTTATTAACGTTTGAAGATCATCATTGTAATTTTTAGATGATCACATTGGTACTACTATAATTTATTTTTAAAAGATGTGAGCAGAGACAAGACCGGTTTTGCTCAGTGGATAGAGCGTTGACTGCGGACTGAAAGGTCCTGGGTTCGATTCCGGTCAAGGGCATGTACCTTGGCTTGAGGGCACATCCCCAGTAGGGGGCGTGCAAGAGACAGCTAATCGATGTTTCTCTCTCATCGATGTTTCTGATTTTCTATCCTTCTCCCTTCTGCTCTGTAAAAAGTCAATAAAATATATATTTTTAAAAAAGATGTGAGCAGAAAATATTTCCAAATAACATTATCAAATCATCTCCTTCCTTTTTCAAGTATAAAAGATAAATGATATAAAAGTACACACTGATATCAGTTTATATGATAAAATAAAATAATTCTGAGGATAATAGTGAAATTATCACATAAATGCATTTATTTTTTATACCTGCCATCATATATACATATACATATATGTATACGTATACATATACATATACATACACACACATACTTATATGATGTATTAACTTTTCATTTCTAGACCAAAACTGAATTTTTTTGAAGAGGATTTCTTGTTTGAATAAATTTTGAAATTGACCACAAGGGAAGGAAGTCAATAACTGCTTAATATACCTCCACACAGAAACCAAGTGTTCAGACTTTTGTCAGCTGCACCTTACCGGACGAGCCTGGATGCCCATGAGATTGGCAGCTCTGCGGGGCTTGTCTAAAGAGAAATGGGTTAAATAAATGTATGAAAAGTTTCAGGAGAAAACAAGATCTAAATAGTCTAAGCCAGTGGTTGGCAAACCGCAGCTCAAGAGCCACATGTGGCTCTTTGGCCCCTTGAGTGTGGCTCTTTCACAAAATACCATGGCCTGGACGAGTCTATTTTGAAGAAGTGGCATTAGAAGAAGTTGAAGTTTAAAAAATTTGGCTCTCAAAAGAAATTTCAATCATTGTACTGTTGATATTTGGCTCTGTTGACTAATGAGTTTGCTGACCACTGGTAAGCTAACTCTCAGATGCCTGAGTACACCTCCTAATGACTGAAGGAACGGAAGTGCTATATCCAAAGAAGGGATTTCACAAGGTCCGATTTCTACTCCCTTCTCACCTGCAGCCTAGTTTCTGTGGTTTTGAGACTGGACCATTTCTGAATGTGACATTTTCTGAAACCAAATTTTTAGAGAAATTATTACCTTGTACCTTCTCAGTTTTACATTCCAATCTAATTTATTATCTGTTCCACTAACTCTTTTTGATAGGAGGTAACAACCACTGAACCCGGATCAAAAGGAATATTTTTCACCCACAAATTCATCAGACTTAAAAGTCAAGTCTTGTACAAAATAGTCCCTTTGAATATGATGTTCTTTACTTATTTTGGATTAGTGTAAAAACTAGAGCTGGCTCCTGGCTCCTGGTGATGATATGAGACAGTTTTTGATCACTGTTGCTTAAATTGCAATGACATTTTTAAAGTTCTGACTCCAAGGACACGAACCTGAGGCTGCTGGGTTCTGTCTGAGAAAGCACAACCTAGGGCATCAAAAGAAGGAAACACATAAGGGCTGGTTATGCAGAGGGTAACACAGCTGCCTTGACATCCTAAGGATCTGAGTTCATTGCTTCAAGGAGTCTAAGGTCAGTTTCTGTCTGTTTTCTACACATTGGAAACCACGTCACTATTCAGCATAATTGACAAGTTACTTCTCCAAGGGATTATGCACTAAAATAGAGTTTTCTCTGCATTAAAAAAAAAAACACAAAAAAACACAATATCCAAACACCCACACAATTCTGATAGTTTTTTGGGGGTGGGATGGGGGAGGCTGACTGTATAATAAAGTCTCTGAATTTTATTTTAAGCTTGACGTGGCTTCTGAAACTTTTCCATGGAACTCAAAACAATTGAAGATACTTGGCATGTTTTTAGTATTGCATCTGATGATTTATGAACACTCCTAGACACTTGAACACTTTGTTTTTTCATCTCCTGAAACATGATATCCAATCACAAAATTATCTTTTGTTTTGTGGAATCATTTACTGGAACTTGTTTAAAAAAATATGTGTATACTATTTGTATGATGCCAAAAGAAAACTGAAATCTTAAAAATCATGATAATTTATCTCCAAAACAGTAGGTCATGATATAAAATACATACCGTATTTTCCAGCATATAAGATGACTGGAATTGATGATGATAGGAGGAAGATAACAAACAATAGAGAGAGAGAAGTGGCGGGCAAGTCCCTGGCGAGTTAGCAATGCCAATCATAACTGCAAGCTACGGTATTTTTATACCCGGCATATAAGACAACCCCCGACTTTTGAGAAGATTTTCCTGGTTGAAAGTCGTCGTATACTCTGGAAAATGCAGAATGTAGACTGGAAGAGCCTAGATGCTTAATTTTGGAATATATTTTTCTAAATATAATCTCTATATTGGACTTTTGGGGGAAGGTGCCCTATTTCTGTATTTATTAGATTTAATGTTTAAATAATTTGAACTTTTTTGTGGGGGATTCTTTAATGACAATACTTATTGATAATATCTCATTTATCTCATATCCTTATGAAAATGTCTAATCATTATTTTCACTAATCTTTTTTGCAAAGCCTTTCCTCACCACTCACTGTGTATTTCTTCATCTTCAAGTCAACTTGCCCTTATGCTCAAACAGTAAAATATATAGTATGGTTTTAATAAATAACAGCTACAATCAGATCTTGTGGTTTTGGAACATTAGATGCTGTCTCATTCCTGCATGGCCTAGGACAGGGTTTCTCAAGTTTGGCACTACTGACATCCTAAGGTAATTATTCACTATAGGTGGCTGTTCTGTGCAATGCAGGAGGCTCATTAGTATCACTGATCTCAAACCTTAGATGCTAGTAGCATTCCCCACTCCATTCCATTGTGACAACCAGAAATATCTCCGCTGAGAATCACTGGCTTAGCATATATTTATTGTTCTTTGTGTTAGGAATGACTTTTCCTTGGCCTTGTCCAGCTGCATGTTAGTGTTCATGCATTGTGGAATCACCTTGAACTATCACCTCCACCTTGAATCCTTAGTTGTATAATGTAGGAGGAGCTAAGAGTTTCTTTTATTCTCTTTTCAATAGAATAGCTTCATATCTCAAAATTCCTACTGCAATACATTTGACTTTCTCTGCTTGTAAAGTGCCTTCTTCCCTTATTTCTTATGCTATTTGAATGAAAAATTAAGGATAAGTATGTTGCCTTTCACATGCAATATTTCTACATTCTACCATAGTCACTGGTATGTGATAGACATTGAGCAAATGTTTATAGAAAAAATGATAAAATAGATGTTTGACCTAATCAATAGATGTGGGAAGTTTATACTAAGACAGCTCATAAATATATTTTGACCTTTGTATAAAACACTTGGCTAAAAATAAATATTCTTAAAATAAGTTTTGCTACATTCTGCACTAAGGGTTTTGAGATCATGTAGGAAATTTACTGGGCAGAGTTGAGAGTAGAAGTACAGAAGTCCTTAAAATTTTTATAAATAAGAAAGAGGTCTTATACATCAAATTTTATAAGTATTATTTGATGGGATTTCACTTACACTGAAGATACTGGTTCCTGACATGAGCCCACAGTTAGTTTCTTTATTCTCCAAAGCTGAGATACTAATGAATATTTATTAGTAATGATGAAATGCAAATTCATAAATAGAAATACTTCCTTTCTTGCTATTTTCACATAGACTTTAATCAACTGTTTTGGAAAAAATTTTCTCCTTCAATTAAAACATTTCAGTGCCTTTATAGCCAATATCTTCTAGTATATCATTGTGGTAGGCTAAATAATAAGCACATCCCTTCTCTTACCCTCCTCCCCCTCCCCCCTCCCCCCTACTCCCCCCTCCCCCTGCCCCCCCACACCAAAAATCTACAGCTTAATTAATCCTGTAAACCCCGTTACTTTATACAGCAGAAGGAACTTTGTGGGTGTGATTAGTTAAGGATCTTGAGATGGGAAATTTATCCTAAATTATCCAGGTGGGCCCTATGTAAATATAGGGAACCTTGTAAGAGTTTGGCAAGAGATTAGAGATACCAACAACAACATGACATATAGGTAGAGAGAGATTAGAAAATGCTATGCTGCTAACATAATATTTGAAGATGGAGGAAATGGTCATGAGCCAAAGATGCTAGTGGCCTCCAAAAGCTAAAAAAGGCAAGGAATATAGGCATGCCGACAACTTCATTTTAACCAGGAAAACTGAATTCAGACTTTTGACCTCAGAAACTGTAAGATGATAAATTTGTTTTGAGCCACTAAGTTTGTGATAATTTACAGTGGCAATAGAGCACTAATACAAAGATCTTGAGAATTTTAAGTTACTCTTTCTAAGAATTTTATGTTGAATGTGTTACTATTATAGGTGATGTTGATGGCAAAACACTGGTTATTAACTGTGAAGTTGGTCCTCGGTTCTTGAATTAGGCAAATAAAGAATTCAGAGCCAGGAACTCAAATTACTAGTATAAGAGGAAATTTATTGAGAAAGGTACAGAGGTAGGAGTGATGAGCCAGCTAGGCTTCATAGACTTAGGAAACAAGTTACAGAGGCAGAAAAAGGGACCTTGGAACTTAGCAAAAAGGCAAAGGTAGCACACCTGAAGGGAAGTAGAAAGGGAAGAGGAAGGTGCTGCATGCTTGTTGGGTTACAATTCTCTTTTTATCTTATACTATTGACCCGGTGCACGAAATTTGTGTGTGAGGGTTGTCCCTCAGCCCAGCCTGCACCCTCTCCAATCTGGAACCCCTTTGGGGATGTTCAACTGCCAGATATCCGATGCCATAGGAATTGGGCCTAAAACGGTAGTCAGACATACCTCTCACAACCCAGGACTGCTGGCTCCTAACTGCTCATCTGCCTGCCTGCCTGACCACCCCTAACTACTCTGCCTGCTGGCCTGATCGCCCCCCAACTGTCCCCTGCCCCACTGGACTGCTCACCCAAAGCTGCCCCCCCTGCTGGCCTGATCATCCCTCATGCCCCCCCTGCAAGGCAGCTCTCCCCAAACTGTCCCTGCCAGCTGGCCTGCTCACCCTCAACTGCACCACCCTGCCAGCATAGTCACCCCTAACTGCACCCCCTTCTAGCCTGCTTGCCCCTAACTGCCCCCCCCCCACGCTGGCCTGATCACTCCCAACTGCCCCCGGCCCCACTGGCCTGCTCACCCCTAACTGCCCCCTCCATCGGCTTGCTCACGCACAACTGCCCCCCTCTTGCCGGCCTGACTTCCCCTCATCCCACCCTCCTCAAGCAAGCTCTTCCTGAAGTTCACCTCTGATGGCCTTCTCACTCCCAACTGTCCCCCTTGCCAGCCTGGTTGTCCCACCTACCCCTCCACCAGTCTGCTCATCCCCAACTGTTGGCCAGTTTGCCCCCAACTGTTTCCCTTGCTGACCTGCTCCGCCCCTCCTCCCACCACACCACCCCCTCGCTGGTTTGATCACCCCTAACTGCCTCTGCCTTGACCCCACCACCATGGCTTTGTCCTGAAGGATGTCTGGAACGTCTCCTGGAAGGTCTCCTGGTTTAATTAGCATATTATCCTTTTATTAGTATTCTTGCCTTAATGAACTAAAATGGAAGTGGTGATAACTGGAAACATCTTGTTTCTCATCTCAAATTCTTTGTGCAATTTAATTTATGTATGATGGTGCTATAATGGCTTTTTATTGTCTTATTGTGGAATAATTTGAACATAGGACAAACAGGATTTTATGATATATTTGATGTAGTAGTGGGTGAAAGGAAAAAATATTACTTCAGCTTGGTGGAATGCATTTAATAGGCAATAAAGATTGAGGAAAGTATGAAATCAAGAGCTCAGCTTGAGTCTATGGAATGTGAGATGTATACTAGGCAAGTGGACATTTAGAGTAATCTATTATATAGATAAGCCTTGATTGTACAAGAAAGGAACAAGTAAGAGAGAAAAAAGAGGTGAGTCATTAATGGATAAACTTTGTTTCAAAGACTGATAGAAATACCAAGGCATAAATAAGTAGTTCAAAGAGTTGAAAGAAGTTTTCCCTGAGGCACTCTATAATTAAGAGTTTGAGTTGATGAAGAGAAGTAGGAAGTCTAGAAGGATCTGCTAGAGAGGTAGTAGGAAAACCAGAATGAAGGAAATATTGAAAATGAGAGTAAAAAATATGTACCAAAGAAGGGAATTTGCCTAATCTCCAATTATTACTATGCAAATAATGCTTCTATAAACATCCTTAAATCTATATCATAGCTCACCTGTAATATTTTTTGTGTTTGCTTTTTTTTTGTTTTCTTTTTAGACTAAATTCCTAGAAATAGAATTTTGAGGGAAAGCTATGTAGGTTTAAAATATTGATAGGTATCATACACATGGACATTTTTATCCCTTGTAGAATGGAATACCGACAGGGAAATACAGACCTTGCCTCAGATGTCTTTCAATAAAAGAGAAACTTGGGGAGGTTTTCAAAGACAGAAACTGAAGTATTTTGCCCATTTACAAACCCTGGTTAGGTCAGACATCTTTGTCTTTTCATGGAGCCATAAACAAAAAGTACCATTAAACAGTCAATTCCAAAATCTAACATTCAAAAAGGCATATAGTTGGCTCTCAGTAATGGAGACTCATCCTACAGTAAGCAAAATAATAGTCTTGGAAGCCAACTGGGAGAGGATTATCACATCCACTTCCAAAGCTATGCTTTTCTAATCATAACACATCTAATTATAAGTTTCATTATTTTTATATTATATACTATATTTTATAACCTGTAATTATAGCAATTTAATATCTTTAAAATCAATTCACTTTCACTTTTACTTGAGTCTACTTTAGAAGAAATATATATATATATATATATATATATATATATATATATATATATCACTACTGCGAATGAAGAGAAAGTATCACTTTCCATTAAAGATAACTGAAATAGATGTAATCAACACAAGCAATCTTATTAAGTTTACGGTTGATGTTATTGCTTGCAAAAGGCTTTGAACCTATGTCCCATAAAAAGGAAATAACCAAGTGAGAGAAGAATTAAATATATAGTTGTTTTTATGAATTGAAAAGTTGGTCTGAATTGTAACTTGTCTTATGGGTTGCACATTTTATTCAAGGCAGTATCCCAGTTTATTAAAACTAATTATTTACTCTTATTTTTCCATTAGAATTGTAATTGTTGGGTGTGAATGTTAGTCCACAGAAATTGAAGTTAATATCAGTGTCTACCTTATAAAACTACTATTAATAAGAATTTTTATCTAAAAAGGGCCCTGAGAGTCAGATATTTTTTAACTTTCCTCTTCTTTTTCTAGAAGGGCCTCCAGAGAAGGACTTTTTAAAATTCATATTTACATTAATAATTTCAAAATACTTTTTATAGTTGCAAAGATACTCCAGAAATCATCCAGTGTAATACCCTCACTTTTCAGATGAGGAAACTGAATCTGTGGACATACTGGCAGGTGTCCGAGAGTGGAAGAGCCACACCCACTTTGATCAGACTGCATGTCTGTTTAGAGTTAGCATTTCCTGGACATAGAACTAACCTTACCTTACCACATCCATTTTGTCTATTTTTTTCCCTTTATCTCACAGTCTTAGAAAAATATATTAGCTTTAATTGCTTTAAGAGGGAATAGGCATATGTTTATATATTTGCATTAATTTACCCTAGTTGGGAAATTTAAAAGATAAGGACTGTACCACATCAAACACAGAAATGAATAGAGTGACACATAGGGGAATAGCCTGGGTTGAATGAGAAGAAACAAATGCTTTCTGTTATGATTTTACACAGTGAGATATTCTCTGTTACACCGGTTTATGGCTTCACAGATTTTGGGTGTGTGTATTTGTAGGTGTTTACAGAATAGACTAGCTATGAAAAAAAGAGAATATTCTTAATAAGAATAATTATTCATTATTTTACATAATAAATAAGTATGGGATGCTTACTATGTTCTAAGCACTCTTTTAGGTGATGGGTAGGCAGTGTTTGATTGATGAAGCCAGAAAGGTCAATACTAAATCAAGATTGTCTATTAATTTCACTTTTTGATGAGTCCAGAAAGTATTGTCTGAATCACCATAATCATTTGTCAAGTCAATAAACAAATTGGTGCAGGCACCATTTGCCAATGATGCTTACTTAATGACAAATAGCCGAAAGGACACAGTATAGTGTAAAAGAACTTTGGTATAAATCCCATAATACTCATATCATATATACTACATCTTGTGTTGTGTATTTTTACCTTAACTGTATGCCCGATTAAGAAATAGCTTTTGCTAGGATGGAGTTGCATTAGCCATTATGACTTTTGCCTTTAGCTAGTCCCATAAATCTTTCAAATTTCATGCGTAGTAAATGCAGCTAAAACTAAATATACAGAAAAACACCCATGAGAATTGTTTGTTTGTAACTTTAAGTATGAAAATGTCTCTTTTGAAGCCTGACCTATTTTTACAAGGGTAAGGATCTATAGTATTCACATTTAATATGGCAAACAAATCTCCAAAATCCCCTACTAGAGAGAATGAGCATTTTCACATTGATGAAGCTTAGTGCTGGAGATGCAATCTCCAGCTGATAACTGTTCTGTCTGCACACTATTTGTGTTTTCTTTGTAGTTGCCATGTGAATTCAAAGTAAATGATTTTGCTCAAAAATACAAATGTAATAAAAGTATCAGGGTCCAATTTTTTTGCATTTGTTTACATTCTTTATTACTCTTCAGTTTTCAATTACAACTATTTATTTGTAGACAATTTTTAAAGCTCTTAGTAAATTCATTCCTGAGGAAAATAGCACAGAACTTTGTAATTGAAGTTATAAGTAGTTTACAAATCAGACATGATATAAAATAAAAAGCATTTTACTGTAAACATTAAGAATTGATTACAGATAAATCACCTTCTATATAGAATCAGAGTTAGACATGAATACCCAATTATTGTGTGTGTGTGTTTTCATTTCAAAATGCTTGATGTTGGAAACCAAAAGAGATCTGAGAAACATTCTCCTCAGACTCCTGCTGAGGTTTATTCTACCAGTGGAAAATAATTTGTTAATATTCTTATTTATTATTTTTGTTTTGGTGGCAGTCAACCAGTTAGTGAGATTTATTGAGGAACTATTATTCAGTATAATGGTTGATTCAGGGAGAATATCATGATTCCTGTCTTCATATTGTGAATGTTAAAAATTCAGCTTCATTATTTATTAATAAAGTCTATAGATATTCAGATAATCTTAAATATAGGTTGCAAATTATATTCTATTTTATGATATTAACTACATTTATGTATATATAATTTATTTATATGTCAATGTATGAATACTGAATACATTTTATACATATATAAAATATTAATAGTGGTTTTTCATTGGGTTCTGCATTATGAGTGTATTTTTATTCTTGACATTTTTATTTGCTAATTTTATCATAATTAAAATACATTTTATATTTTATTGTATTTTATGAAGCATAATTTAACTCATACAAATGAGGAATTCCAAAAAAAAAGTGAGATTAAAGATCCATTTTAAACATGTATTTTTAGATTGCCTCAATACTATTCATATATAAGGGACTATCTAACGTGGAAGAATCATAATCCCAGCTGGTGGTTTTTTTTTCCTTTTTATTCAAATCCAATAGTAGCAAATTTCACATTATATTGTACATGGCGTTGTCTGAGGCTTGAGCTTTTTTTAGAGATGTCTGCATAAACCCCTTGGTTTGATTTATTCATCTAGTCATTCAATAGAAATCTCCTACTGAGAGTGAGCTTTAGCACTTTTAACTCAAAGAACTGACATATCTGACACCCTTAGTCTTCCATTTTTTCACAATTATGCTTTTAAGTCTATGTTCTTCACTAAATATGGAAGCTTTATGGGGCTTTGTTTTAGTCCTTTTCATCTATACCTTTTTCTCTCTTCCTAAAACAACTCATCCATTTCCAGAGTTGGGATCACTATTAAATTCACTAATCTATTAACTGTGGTTCACATTACCTTTAGTGTGTTTCTGCTCAACTGTCTATTCGAACAGTCTACCTGGAAATCTTATGGGAATCTCAAAAGAGCATATTCAAAATCTGTATCTTCTTCAGTAAACCTTCATTTGCCTAATTGTTCAATATACAATCCCATAAATTATCCTTGGCTCCTGTCAAACTTCACTCCTAACGGATTTACAGTATATGTGCTATTTACAATCCTCATCGTCACACCATAGTCCAAATTTTAATAATTTATTTCTTAGACTGTACAAATAGACTCTAACTTATATCTACTTGTGACTATTTCCTAATCTTCACATATTGAGTCTCTGTAATAATGCTAAAACCATCTTTTAAAGTTGCTAAATAATTTTCTAACTCCCCTGGTGCAAACTAACTAATAAGTTTCCATTGCCTTGGAATAAATTACAGAATCTTTAACATGAATTGTAATACTCTGTATGATAGAGATTCTGTCTTCCTCTCCAGCCTCATTTAAAAATATTCTATATATTTCTTTCTTCACCTCAGCTCTATTGGGTTTTCTTCAGGTTCTTGAACATACCAAACTCTCAATCAAGGTCCTAGCCTTTTATATCTGTAGGTTTTTTCCCTTCATGCTAATTTACCCTCTATCTTCTTAACTCATATTCCTTTGATAGTGTTCAATTACACAATTCCTTTGCTTATTAATGCAAAAAAAATTGTTGAATCAGGCACACTTATGGATGCTGGGAATATAATGTTGAGCAAAGGAAACAAGGTATGTTTTCATGACTCATAAGCCTAGGTTATTCATGAACTGTTATAAATATTTTTGCATAGCAATTGCATGCTTAAAACAATTTTACTAATTAGATTTTTATTATTTATTTAATTATTGTCTTTTCCACTAAATGGTGTTTTATGGAGGCAGAAATCAACTGTTTAGTATACATTCAATGAATATTTGTTAACTGACTGCTATTAATACACTAAAAGGAAAACTCCCAGGATGCCAGCCAAACTCCTTGTCAGTGTGTATAAAGCCACTAAAGTCCTGACCATAATGAAACTCCCTGCATTCTAACCACAAATTGCATTTAGTTTCTTAACCCTATTCTGTTTCTTATTTCTAGCCTTTACACAAACCATTTCCTGTTTCATGAATGCTTCTTCCCAACTTACATTTGAATTTATACTTTCTTTCTGTGTCCACTTAATGAGTAAATTCATGAAGCAACCCATAAATTGTAAATTTTAGTTATTTATGAAACCAGAAATGTAGATGATCATTCTGAACATTTGGATGAAGAGAAGAGAACAAGATGAAAGCAATGATCTTGTGATATTTCCATTGCATCCTAGTCCATGGTAGACAACTCTGAGAAGAATGGGAGAAGTTGTTTGAGTAGATGAAGTAGATGTCAAAGTGGGATTTAATAGTGCCAAAGGAAAATGAAAAGAGGTTTTCTGTCTTTGAAGAATCCACAGGATAGTAGAAGAGATAGACTGGCTGATATGTATAATTATGGCCATGTAAAAATGATATGTGTTAAAGGCAATATAAGAAAAACCTATGGAAACACATATATTTTCTGGGTTAATAAAGAAAGTAATATAAAAGTGACTCCATTAGATGAGTAAGATGCATATGAGAGTGGTAGAATTTGAGGACAGAGAGAACTGAAGCAAAAAAAAAAATCTCAATAGTGACTTTGGATGGAGTAAAGAAGAAAAAGAGAAAGTCTGAAAGAAGCATATTTATAGAAAAAATATTGCATTTACTCTGCATTCATTTTTTCCAGAACTTGAAGATGATATTAATATTTTTCAGAGAAAGAATATAAAATTACAAATAAAAAATTAGATACCAGTGAAATATTCATTAGAATGAGAAAGAAATTACACAATTTACAAAATACCAGAAATATCTATATATCCTATCTAATAAAAGAGTAATATGCAAATTTGACTGTACCTTGCTACACTCACAAGCCACCCCCACAGCCACGCCCACCAGGCAATCAGGAGCAGATCATGCAAATAAACAACAACCAAGATGGCTACCGCCACAGAGAGCAGGAGTGAGGCTTGGGTTTCCCCAGCAACAAAGGAAGCCAAGCTTTCCGCCTGCCATTGCAGGCCTAGGCCTCCACTCAATGCTACAAAGCTTCAATTATAAAGATACAGAAATGGTGGCAGCCACTTTGTCGGCCTAGGCCTCCACTCTAGATTACAAAGTTTCAAACAGAAATGGCTGCCACCACAGAGGCAAGCAGAAGGCTTGGCTCTGCTCCAGGCTACAAAGTTTCAATTATGGACATAAATTAATTCCAGATCCCAGGGCCTCCACTTGGGTTGCTGGAGGGTGTGGCCAGCCTACAAACCACCACAGGCCTCTCGCCCAGGCTTCCCCTTGCCCCAAGGAACCCCCACCATGATCTGGGACACTCTTTAGGGCAAACCAGCCCGCCCTCACCCATGCACTAGGCCTCTATCCTAACTAATAAAAGAATAATTTGCAGATTGACCATCACTCCAACACACAAGAGGGCTGCCCCCATGTGGTCAAAGATCCTGCCCCCATGTGGACACAAGATGGCCACCACAAGATGGCCAGCAGGGGAGGGCCATTGGGAGGTTTCAGGCCCTGCAAGGGAGGGCAGTTGTGGGCAATCAGGCCAGCAGGGGAGGGCAGTTGGGAAGGACCAGGCCTGCAAGGGAGGGCAGTAGGGGGTGATCAAGCCTGCAGGGGAGGGCAGTTAGGGGTGACCAGGTTGGCAGAGGAGGGAAGTTGGGGGCAAATAGGCTGGCAGGGGAGCAGTTAAACCTCAATTAGGCTGGCAGGGTAGTGGTTAGGGGATGATCAGGCTGGCAGGCAGAAGTGGTTAGGGGCAGTGAGAGAGGCAGGCAGGTGAGCAGTTTGGAGCCAGCAGTCCTGGATTGTGAGAAGGATGTTCTAAACGGGCAGTTGGACATCCCTCAAGGGGTCCCAGATTGGAGAGGGTACAGGCTGGGCTAAGGGACATCCCCTGCTCCCCATGCATGGATTTCATGCCCTGGACCTCTAGTATATATATAAAAGCCTAAGTGACCATTATGACGGAATGACCGGAACAACCAGAATGACTGGTTGCTCTGATGTGCACTGACCACTGGGGGCAGATGCTCGATGGAGAAGCTGCCCCCAGTCCACAGGCCCAAATCACCGATGGGGCCTGCCAGCCAACTTCCCAGTCCCTCCCCCCAGCCAGCAGGCCCCCAGGCTGGGATGGGGAACTGGAGGTGGGTAGCAATCAACACAGCCCCTTTCCCAGGGGCGGGGGTGGGGGGCGGGGGCTGAGGGCTGGCTCCCTCCTTGGGGCTGGTGGCCAACCTCCTGAGTCTTTCCCCCAGCATCCACCCCTCCCCTACTTCCTGGCTGGAAGGCCCCAATCAACCAGCTGTCTGCCTGCAATGGTGGTGGTTGGCCCCTCCTCATGGACAGCAGGCCCTGATCGCCTGACCAGGTCCCGGGCTGGAACAGGGAACCAGGAGTCAGTGGTGGCAGACATGGATGGCACGGGAAGGAAGAGGCAGGGAGGCAGGGAGGCAGGGAGGCAGGGAGGCTGGGAACCTGATTGGCTCTGATCACCAGCCAGGCCTAGGGACCCAACCCATGCATGAATTTTGTGCACCAGGCCTCTAGTCTATATAGAAAAGTCTAAGTGACTGATTGTCTATCTGTCTAACTGACTTACCAACCAGCTGGTACATATGACATGCACTGGCAATTTAAAAATAAACATTGACTCACACATGCTCAATACATGTAAAGCTCTCACTGGTGCCAATCACACACGAGTGTTTCTTTTACTTATTTATTTATTTATTTATTTATTTATTTTAATTTCTTTATTAATTAAGGTTTTACATATGTATCTTCAGCCCCTCATTACCCTCACAGCTCTGCTATGGAAGCCTCCTGTGAGTAGCATGGAGACGCAACCCCACACCGGAATCCTAACCCATGGGTCCAGAACTGAGAAGAAAAGTCCCTGTAATTTTGGCCTGTAAAAACCAGCTGGGACTGTGGATAAGTAACACAGAAGCTACTGGAGGAAGCAGTTCCTTTTAAAGAGCTAGTGCTGGGCGATAGCTTTGGGGGACCCAGAGACATACGGGGAGGAACTGGACTGTCTGGCATCAGGGAAGGAACTTGGAGGCAACTTTCTCCCAGACAGGGGTGCTCACAGGGATCATTGTTCCTATGCTGGAACCTCCTCCATTGCAGAGCTGAATGGCAGCCAAATCTGAGTTTCCATCAGCCTGGCTCATGCTGTTCACTCTGCCCTGGTGATTCCAAGAGACCCTGCCCCATGCAATTTGCAGCTTAACCCAAGCCAGTGGTAAGCCATATGTGGCCCTTTGGTGCCTTGA
Source organism: Antrozous pallidus (assembly GCA_027563665.1). Lineage (NCBI taxonomy): Eukaryota > Metazoa > Chordata > Mammalia > Chiroptera > Vespertilionidae > Antrozous > Antrozous pallidus. The sequence continues at coordinate 18,331,882 of CM050522.1, forward strand.
GTGTTCTAAAGCCACTTCAAAATAGACTCGCCTATGCTGAAAACTGACTTTTGCACATGGGCCATGAAGTTTCAATCACATTGTACATGCGCGCCTGCATGTGGTATTTTGTGGAAGAGCCACACTCAAGGGGCCAAAGAGTCGCATGTGGCTCACAAGCCATGATTTGCTGACCACCCCCCCCCCCAAGCTATTTTTAGAGGTTTTTCCATATCAATGGCCTGTCCTGGCTCAGACTTTATACTTTCCTAAAATCTCCCTAACAAGCAGAAGCTGGTGTCAGCATTCCCCATACCTATAAATAAGAGACCCAAGACTTGGCACTAGGGCAGTCTGCCTTGCTTCACAGTTGAGCCTCATGTGGGTATTTACAAGCGCAACACAATTATCAGCCACCTGCAAACTGCTGTGTAGATCCTGCTTGGCAGCCCCAGGCAGTGGCTGACTTTGCACCTCTTGGGGGATCCCAGAGTCAGTGCACCCAGTGGACAGCTTCAGATCACACAACTCTGCACATCTACAAGTGACACACTCAAGGGCAGATTCAGTGAGCACCAAAACCCCACCGAAGCAAGCCTCATTTCATAGAGGTATCCCCTGCACTACAGCTCTTCTACTCACCTTTGCAGGTGGTCCTCACAGCAAACTGGCCTGAAGGTTAATTCCACCCAGTGATGCCAACAGCAATCAAAGCTCAACTACAACAAGACCATGTACACAGCCCACCTAGGGGCAGACTTACAGTACCCAGCTCAGGTGACTGGGGAGGCTGAGCCAATGGGCCCTATAGGATACCTACTACACAAGGCTACTCTACCAATTCCAGGAGACATAGCAGCTCGACCTAACACATAGAATCAAACACAGGGAAGCAGCCAAAATTCAGAGACAAAAACAAACAAACAAACATGTCACAAAAGAAAGAACAGAAGAAATCCCCAGAAAAAAAAACTAAATTAAATGGAAGCAAGAAAACAATGGGTACAGAATTCAAACCAACGGTTATAAGGGCCTGATATTCTCAGACAGTCTGCCTTCTTTTTAACATCTTTAAGAGTCTGCCTTTGCTAATTTGTGGTGTTATGTCAAGTATTTTTAGTTATAAAAGGGAAGACCTGGAAAAATGTTGCTACTGTATCTTGATCAGAACTGAAGTTCTCAAAATATTGTTTTAAATATTAGAATATATTTATATTGTTAATATATAGTATGGTATATGTATTCAATATTTGTTAAAATTTTAAGGTATAATTAAATGCTTAAATGTAATCATATTTCTCTTTACAAAAAAACAAATAGTGAAATAAATTTTGGTTCAAGTTTTTTAAAAACTATTATGTTCAGAAATGACTACCTAAAACTTGTAATTGTACCATTATTATGATCTTAAATACATCTGACATGTGGTAAGTTTAATTTTTTATTATAAGACTTCAAGTATTGTCTGAGGACATTAATTGTAAATGTAGTACTTACATTATAAATACATGATTATCATGGTACAGGCAAATACCTCTGGAAATCTTAAAATTATATTACCTGAATGTTTCATGATCTAATAAAATCAAATCACTAAAGTCATAGGTTTTATCTAAACATATTTTAAATTATCCCCCGTTCCTCTTTTATGTGTGTGTGAAATCCTTTGGAAAACAACCTTATGCATATAAATGGAAGGATTGGGCCCAATTTTTTTGGTGTTAGTATTTTAAGTATGAAGATTCATTTACCCATTTAAAACATAAATGTAAACTAAATTAATGTTTTGAAGTTTTTCTAATTCTTTAATGAACTTTTACTCTGATATTTTTCTTTCTGTTGGATTGAGAATACATCTGCTATATAATTGTTTTTACACTAGCTGTTGTTCCATTTATAGTATATTGCAACAAAAATTGGTAATTCTTAAAATAATCTTTAACATTTGCATTCTCAATGCTACATTTGCAATAATGAGATTATATAAGATCATAAAAATATCTACATTAGTAAGTTATAAATGTTACACAACCCTCTATGGACCTCTTATGATTTAAGTAATCTCTTAGGTGGCATTCTGGATCCCAGAAAGGCTTCTCATTCATTCTTTATTTTCTAATTGCAGGTTACATATGTTTAAATTTATTTCACTAGTTTATATAACTAGCTTCTTCCTTGAGGCTATTGAAAATAAGCTCTTTATTAAAATACTACAGGCCCTGTGCATGAAATTTGTGCATGGGTAGGGTTCCTGGGCGGCAATCAGGGCCAATAAGTTTCCCCACCTCCCCACTCCCAGGCCTGCTCCTTCCCTCACTACCCGCATTCCACCACCACACAGTTTCCCCTGCCTCCCTACCTCCTCCTTCCCTCCCTTCCTCAGCACTCTGCCGCTGCCACTGGTCACCTGCCATATTCCATACTGCCCTGTGGTGGTCAGCACACATCATAGAAAGCAATCAAACTCCCACTCTCCTGGTTGAACACCTGAGGGTACACTTTGCATATTAGCCATATATGTGTGTGTGTGTGTGTGTGTGTGTGTGTGTGTGTGTGTGTGTGTGTATATTTATATATATAAACACACACACACACACAAACACATACTGGAGGCGTGGTGCATGAAATTCATGCACAATGGGGGAGGGTAGAGGAGTGTCCCTCAGCCCAGCCTGTACCCTCTTCAATCTGGGACCCCTCGAGGGATGTCCTGGTAGGATCGGGCCTAAACAGGCAGTCAGACATCCTTCTCACAATCCAGGACTGCTAGCTCCAAACTGCTCACCTGCCTGCCTCCCTGATTGCCCCTAACCACTTCTGCCTGCCAGCCTGATCATCCCCTAACCACTACCCTGCCAGCCTAATAGATGTCTAACTGCTCTCCTGCCAGCCTGTTTGCCCCCAACTTCCCTTCTCTGCTGGCCTGTCACCCCTAACTCTCCTCCCCTGCCACGATATGTCCACCATCTGGATACCATTGCTGACACGTACACATAAAGAACTATTTGACATTGAAACTGGGACTCAGAACAGTTGGACATTGAAACTGACACTGAAACATTTTTTTGTTCTTATACATTTATTTCTAGTATGCAGAGGCAAGATATTTTTGAAGAAAAGAAACAAGGGAGAGTAATTGATATAGAGGCAGGGAGGCATTGAACAGGTTGTCAAGCTACAGGGGGAAGGCTGGGGTGGATGGGAGGCAGATGCTGGGGGAGATCAACCGAAGGACTTGTATGCATGCATATGAGCATAATCAATGAATGAAAGACACTGGGGCAGGGAGGGGGGCAGGTGGGGACATGTGCTGGGGGGTAAGGGAGGCTGGGGGGAGGATATTGGGGTGGAAAAAGGAAAACTTATGTACTACTATTAAATATAAGTTATACTGCAAAAAAAATAAATTTGCTATGGGAAAAAATTTTTTTTAGAAAATTGACAAAACTAACATAAAAACTTAAATGACAAGGTTGTCCCAGTATCCATGTTATGTAATGCATATATCACAGGCATATACTTATATAGGATTATTACATAAGAAATGTCCTATATAATAGAACCCTAATATGTAAATGGACCAAACAGTATGATGCTCACTGACCACCAGGGGCAGACACTCAATGTAGAAGCTACCCTCTGGTGGTCAGTTCACTCCCACAGGGGGAGTGCAGCTCAGCCAGAACCTGGGCTCATGGCTGGATGGTGAACACAGAGGCAGTGGCAAGAGCCTCTCTTGCCTCAGTGACAGTACTAAGAACCTCTCGGGGGATGTCGCTATGAAATTAGACTGTGAGAGGGTGCAGGCTGGACTGAGGGACCCACCCCCTCGACTCAGTGCACAAATGTTGTGCACTGGGTCAAGTCCTTGGCATTGATATTGTAAAAATTGTTCTTGTTCAAGATTTTCCTTCATCTTACATAGTGTTTTCCAATGCAGTTTTTAAACTTTAACATTTTCATCTAACCAGTACATCAGATTTTTAAATTATAGTCTTTATCTTTGGTATCATGTTTTAAGAGTCTCTACTACCTCTAATTTACACACCTATCTGCACTTTTTTTCAGGGATGTTTGAGTTACTTTTTTTTTTTTTAATCCTACCCTAGGATATTTTTTTCATTGATTTTTAGAGATAGTGGAAGGGAGAGGGAGAGACAGAGAGAAACACCAATGTGAGAGAGAGACACATGGATTAGTTTCCTCCCACATGCCCCCAACCAGGGCCAGGAGCCTGTGCCCTTGATTGGAATAGAACCCCTCAACTCATAGGCCAATGCTCTATCTGTTGAGGCAAATCATCTAGGCTATGAGTTACATTTTTAACATTTACATCAAATCCAATATACCTGAAATTTATCTTTTTAAAAAGGTTATAACTTTATTTTTAACTAAAAATAGTGACCAATTATTCAAACACCTTTATTTAACTAACTTGTCCACTAACTAATATCAAATCCTATCTTTATCTTATCTAATAAAAGAATAACATGCAAATTGACCGTACCTTCACTACACCCACAGGCCATGCCCACCAGCCATGCCCACCAGCCAATCAGGAGTGGGGGCGAGGCTGAGGCATGCATGAGGCGGCCAGCGAGTGCAGAGTTCGGGGGGGGGGGCGGGGCCGGGCGTTCACGGGTGGCCAAGGCAGCTGGCGAGCATGTGAAGCGGGGGGTGAGGCCAAGGCACACATGAGGTGGGGTCAGGGCCAAGGCACGCACAAGACAGGGGGCGGGGTTGAAGTACCTGCTCGCAAGGCTGTTGAGGCACACGCATGAGTCTGTGAAGCGGGGCAAAAACGCCTGCACACAAGACCACCAAGTGCAGGGTTCCCCCAGGGCTGGGCAGTTGCTGCCAGGGCTAAGGCCAGGGCCGAGGGGCGGGGCCTAGGCGGCTGAAGCAGAGACAGCCATTGGCCCCATTGCAGGGCAATGGTTGGGTGCCTAAGGACTAAATCTTCGGCCAGAGGTAAGGGTCAGTAGGACATCCCCTGATGGCTCCCAGTATGTGTGAAGGGGCAGGTTGGGCTGAGGGATCACCCATCCCCAGTGCACGAATTTCATGCACTAGGCCCCTAGTTACAATATAAATGCTGAAGCTTCCATTTGTGTTTGTCTTAGCCTTACACATTTTTCCACTAATGAAGCTACAATGTTGTTAAAATATAAAAGACTTTAATTGTCAAAAGACTATAATAAATCTAAAATTGTAACATGTTATTTTATTAAATTTAAAAATTATTTCTTGACTATTCACATTGATGTGTAGTAGGGTTGTGTACCTTAAACATGAATAATTTTGTTACCTAGCGTCTTTCCAATAAAGTCAATAAAAATGAATATATATAAGAAACTTGACATATGTATTTTACAACCATATTATCAAGTTCCAAAACATCTCTTTGTGATTATGTTTGCGATTGTATTTGCATTTATGTTTGTGTTAGGAGAGGATCACTTTCTTTTTTATGTTTTATCTTTCCTTCATTATAATGCGTCTATATTTTCATTTAAATAATTTATTAAGTATCTTACCTTATGCTTTTTCTAATATTGGAATTAAATATTTTATGAACTTATTAATGTTATTTTAAACTTTTGCTTGTTTTTAGATATTAAATCTCTAATCCTTTTAATTTTTCAATTAGATTTTCTAACAAATTATTAGTCTGAAATTATTTCCTATGAATACTACTTTTTGAATATTTATTTTCTTTACAGCACTCAAATTACTCAGTATTTTATTGAGTTATAACCATTATCTAGGTAGACAGTTTCAAAAAAAAAAGAACAGTGCATAATAGTGTGTTTAAAATAATTGCTAAGTATTTTTGAATGAATTAGCTTTTTAGTGTTGTTATTTATATCACTCATTAATTTTCTATAATATCAAGTTAGCAAGTTAGCCTTTAGACTGCATTTGGAAATTGTTACAATGTTTATTTTATTATGTTCTGTCTAATATGCATTTATGCCCATTAGGGTATTGTTAGTTTCTCTCTATTAATTTTAATATGTTCTATTTCTATCAACTTTTATCTTATATTTCATAAGCCAACATACTCTTAAAGATGTTGGGGAGTATAAACCAGGAGTTTTCTAATTTTTTTTTCTAAATATAGTATTTTATGTTTTATACTAGGAGCCCGGTGCATGAAATTTGTGCACTGGGGATGGGTGATCCCTCAGCCCAACCTACCCCTCACACATACTGGGAGCCCTCAGGGGATGTCCTACTGACCACTCATGCACAGCCTAACTAAGGCCTAAAGCCTATGGCCCAGGTTTTAGGCATTGGGCACCCAGCCATCGCCCTGCAATGGGGGTAATGGCTGGCTCTGTCATGGCCACATTTCCCACTCCCAGCCCAGACTTTCACCCCAGCCAGCTCATTCCCGGCTAGCATGGGCCTCAACCCCACCTTCCTGGCCCAGTACTTCTCCCTGGCCAGCACGTGGTCCTGGATGACTTGGCCCCACCTCCCTTGGCCTGGCCACCTTGGCCCCACCCCCCACAGCCCTCGCCACCTCGGCCTTGCACCCCGATCTGGGCCTTCACTTCAGCCAGTGCATACTGGCCTTCTCAGCCCCTCACCCCAGCCCAGGCCACATGCTCGCTGGCTGGTTCCACCCCAGCTCCTGATTGGCTTGTGGGTGTGGCTTGAAGGCATGGCTTGTGGCCGTGGCTTGATCAGAGGTATGGTCAATTTGTATATTACTCTTTTACTAGATAGGATAAACAAAATTATTTCTATAAGATGTTATAGAAGTAATATAAAATTATATATTTTATTTTTGCTAGAATATTTACTATATGGAAATATCACTATAATTAATGCCAAACAAGTAAATGACAAACTCAAAAAACATATTAAAACTTAATCAAGAATTTTCTGCATATCAATAACAAAATGGTTGATAACACAATTAAAAATAGGAAGAAGATCTAAAGGTTTAATTCAGAGGAAAGTAAATATAAATGACAAATATATAAGATACCCTATATGATTCAGAAGAGAAATTAAAATTAAGATTATAAATAATAATATATTTTCACCTATCAATTTATTAAAGAATTTTCTTGATTTGCTGAAAAACATAAATTTATTGATTGAAGTTAATTTGGTAATAAATACTATAAAATATTAATGCATATATTCTTGGAATTATAATTCCACCAGAGTTTGCAAATATAGTCTCAAAACATTCCTCCAAAATATGCCACAGAAAGGAGAACCAAGATGGCGGCATAGGTAAACACCTATTGTTCTGCCCCATGCAACAATTCAAAAACTACAATATAACAACCAAACAAACATCATCCAGAATCACCAGACAGCTGGCTGAGTGAAAACTTCACAAATAAAAGTAAAGGTGGGACACTGAGACTCAGAAGAGAGGTGGAGCGCAGCCTTGAAGATACACGTGGAAACAGAGGTTAGGAGCCGCTGTGCACAGGGGCTATAGGGCTGGCAGCAGCAATCCCAGCTGGATTTTGTCAATGGGGAGGGCGTAGACGTCCCACTGCATGGATTCCCCAGTGCCAGGCGAGGTCCGAGATCCGGGGGACGCACCCTGAAAGCCGGGCAAGGCAGAGGTCTCCTAGTCTGAGGAGAAACCGGGTTGCTTGGAAAAGCAGTTTGTGCGTATAAACTGTGTGACAGCACAGACATGCAACTTGCCCCCTGGTCCTGGAGACCACCGGACTGCTTTGTTTTACAACCCTGGGCAAGACTTTGGGTGTGCAGACTCATTTGGGGAGAGGCAGAGTTGTCTGGCAAGGGGTAGAGACTAGCGACTTTCTCTTGGAGGTGTCTGCAAACATTCCCATCCAACAGAGACCCGCGCATGCGAGCGCCGCATAGGACTTAGCTGACGCTGAGGCTGCCTGCTCAGCTCAGAGACTCCGCCCATCCAACCTGAACACAGTCTCCCTGCACAGCCAATTGGCCTGGAGGTCAAACCCACCTAGGGCTAACAACAACTAGCTGGGCTTAAATTCAAAAATACTGTAAAACCCATAAAGGATTGCAGTAAGAGTACGCAGCTCAAGTAACTGGGGAGGCTGAGCCACTGTCCCTTAGAGGACATCTACCACATAAAGCAGCCACCATGCAGAGACATGGAAAGAAATCAGGTGTGAAAGAAATGGAGGAAAAAGGACGACTAGACATAGAGTTCAAAACCACAGTTATAAGGCTTTTCAAGAGGCTCCTAGAAAAGGCCGATGAACTTAATGAGAACTACGAGGAAATAAACAAGACCAATGAGGAAATAAACAAGACCAACGAGGAAATGAATGAGACCTACAAGGAAATGAATGAGACCTACAAGAAAATGAATAAGACCTCTGAGGATATGAATGAGACCCTCACGATATGAAAAAGGACCAACTAGAAATCAAGCTTACACTGACTGAAATAAAAAATATTACACAAAGTCCTGAAAGCAGTCCACAGGGCCACAAGAACCAAGTCAAAGATTTGAAATACAAAGAAGCAAAATCCACTCAGCTGGAAAAGCAAGAAACAAAAAGAATCCGGATCATTGAAAATAGTGTAAGAGGCCTCTGGAACAACCTCAAGTATGCCAACATCCGAATTATTGGGGTTCCAGAAAAACAGAGAGAGCAAGGTAATGAAAACCTACTTGAAGAAATAGTGACTGAAAACTTCCCCCACCTGGTGAAAGAAACTGACTTAAAAGCCCAAGAAGTACACAGAACCCCAAAATATAGAAATCTAAAGAGGACCACACCAAGACACATCATAATTAAAATGCCAAGAGCATAAGATAAAGAGAGAATATTAAAAGCAGCAAGAGAAAAAAGTTGGTTACCTATAGGGGAGCACCCATATAATTGTCAGCGAATTTCTCAACAGAAACGATGCAGGCCAGATGGGAGTGGCAAGAAATATTCACAGTGATGAACAGCAAGAATCTACAATCAAGATTACTCTATCCAGCAAAGCTATCATTCAGAATTGAAGACCAGATAAAGTGTTTCGCTGATAAGAAAAAGCTAAAATAGTTCATCACCACCAAACCAATATTATATGAAATGCTGAAAGATATTCTTTAAGAATAGGAAGAAGAAAAAGGTACAAATATAAATTATGAACAACAAATACACATCTACCAACAAATGAATCTAAAAATCAACTGAATTGATAGTCTGATGAACAGGATAAACTGGTGAATATAACAGAATCATGGACATAGAGAGGGAATGGACTGACAATTCTTGGGGAGAAAAAGGGTGTGGGAAGTACAGCAAGAGACTGGACAAAAATCTTGCAACAATGGGAGAGGACAGTGGGGAGGAGGAGGTGAGGGTGGAGGTTGGGATGGGTACAGGGTGGAGGGGAGCTATAGAGGGATAAAAAGGGGGAACAATGTAGTTAATAAACTGAACAATAAAAATTTAAAAAATAAATTTGCTAAGTAGAAAGGCAAAAAAAAAATGCCACAGAAAGCCATCTATTATTTTACAATATTGAAATAAAATATTATTTCAGTGATACCCTATGTGAAATAGTAATTGAGACATTTAAAATATATCTATGTTGTTGAAATTATTTGAACATAGAAGTTGTCCTGCAGAACTTGGTCATTTTTATTTCCATGTTTGATATGTTTCTTTTCTCCTTGCTATTGCTTTAGTTTAAGGTTTCATCATCTCTCTGTTGAAAAATGCAATACCATCTTCTCTCATCTACTTTAGTTATCTATCTACCAATAAAATATAGATATAATTCATGTTGCATGAGGTCCAAATTCCTTTGTGTAGCATTCAGGCTCTGCAGTGTGAACCTTATTTTCTGCCATCAAGCCTATCCTTGAGTCACACTGCTCTTAGAAGAATGGCATCCTTCTTTTCTGCCTCAGTGACTTTGCGTGTCTTTTCTTGCCCTTTATATCATCGGTAAATTGCATAGTTCTACTTACCTATATTAGTGAAAAACAATCACTATCCTCTATCTATGTTTACAATGTTTCATACATTGGTATCATAACATTATATCATAATTATGGTTTTTTTCTTGTCTGCTCAGCCCACTCTGAATATCTTGATTAAGGGAGATAGTTTACTTATATCTCCTTCATTGACAGTGATCAAATTATTATTGAATAAATTTTTGAAATTAAAAACAGCTGTTATAGCCAGTTTATTATTTTGTCATTTTATCAATTATTATTGGAGCATATTTAACTGAACATATCCCAACTATGTAATTTGGTAAATTTTGACATATCTATAAACTCTTGACATTCTTACCACAATCAAGATAATAACCATTTTTACCCCAAATGTTTCCTCATGTCTCACTCTACTTATTCCCCACTCAATCTTCTCAATATCCCTGGGAAACTACTGGTGGGTTTCTGTCTCCAGATTAATGTTCATTTTCTAAAAATTTATTTAAATGGGATCCGACAAATATGCTTTCTTTCTCTCTTTCTCTCTTTTTTTTCTTTTGGCTTTTTCTCTCATATTTTAAAAGATAGTCCCATGATACAGAATGTATCAATATTAGTCCTTTCTATTGCTAGGTAAATTTTTATTGTGTTAATATGCCTAAACCTGTTTATCCAATCACCTGTTGAAGGGCATGTGGGTTGTTTCCAGTTTTTATATAGCCAATTAACAACTAAATAAATGCATGTGAAACCTATTAAAGAATTTGCAAAAAGTCAAAGAGTTAGAAGATAAGAACTCAAACCCAAGTCTTCTAAATTTAAACATCCTGGACATGTACTAAAAAGAATGATCACAGAGAAAATGAGTAGTATAAATGTGTGTGTGTGTGTGTGTGTGTGTGTGTGTGTGTGTGTGTGTGTGTGTGTTTATATATCTTATTGATTTTTTACAGAGAGGAAGGGAGAGGGATAGAGAGCTAGAAACATCAATGAGAGAGAAACTTCAATCAGCTGCCTGCTGCACACCCCCTACTGGAGATGTGCTGCAAACCCCTTGACAGAATTGAACCTGGGACCCTTCAGTCTGCAGACTGATGCTCTATCCACTGAGCCAAACCAGTTAGGGCTTAAATGTTATTTTTTAGTTTTTGACTCATATTTAAACTATTGTGCTTCTTTAAAAATGTATTATGTAAAACAATTATTAAAAACAATAGCATGAAAATTTTAAATAGCATGTGAATTCATTTTGTATCATAGGGAATATAAATATTAAACATAGTAAATAATTTTATCTTTAGAATATATGAATCTTTTAAGGGAAACATCTATTATGTTTTATATAAAAACTATCCCAAATATTAACATGTCTCATATAATATATATTGATTGTCAAACAGCAATCATTGTACTTATTCATGAGTGCACTGATTAGCTACACGGGGCACAGCTGGGATGGCTTAATTCTTTTCCAAGTTGTGTCAGCTGAACTCACCCATGTGGCTATAATTTGGGTTGAATATTTCAGATGGCTCATGCCTATGTCTGGCTCTTTAACTGGGCTAGTCCTGTCATTCTCTGGGACCTTCTTAAGGGGTCTTTTATCCTCCAGATCTCTGTCTACACATGGATTCTCCAGTAGTTTCCAATTGTATGAAAACAGGTTTTCATGAGTTTTAAACCCGGAATTGGCATAACCACAATTCAAAGCAAGTCACAAGTTCAGCATAGATTCAAGGGAAGAAGGGATTCAACCTCTTAGTGGAAGGAATGTCATGCATCACTTTTTAGGAAAAAAACAACCACAGCAAAACACATTTTTATTGATTTTTTTTTTTGAGAGAGAGAGAGAGGGAAAGGGAGAGGAAGAGAGAGAGATAGAAATATCAGTGATGAGGGAGAATCACTGATCCACTGCTTCCTGCACACCCCCTTCTGGGGATCAAGCCTGCAACCTGTGCATGTGCCCTGACCAGGGTCACTGCTCAACCACTGAGCCACACCAACCGGCCTGTCAAGTGTCACCGGGTTGTCTCTGCAATAATCTATTATAATTGATGAAGTTCCTTCAATAGGGAAAAGGATGCATGGATTGCATTATATTAACCAACAGGTGAATAAATATATCTAACTGAGTACTGTTCCTTGTAAGGTAGTCAGTTGAATGCAACTCTTTAAATTTTAATATTATGTCAATTTGTCATTCCCTTATCATCTCCTTCCATTATGTGATTAACACAAAGGAAGTCATTAAAGCAGAAGGCCCTCTAATATCAGTGAAGAAGATTGCTTCTGAGGAAAAGACTTGGGGGGAAAAAATGGTGACAGATTTATTCCTTTCTTTTCTTTTCCTTTTTCTTTTTCTTTTCTTTTTTTTTTATCTAAAGAAAGTAAAAGTCACATTTAGAGATTTTCTGTTGTTGCTGAAAATCTTTTCTGACTTAATCTTGTCCAATGATGCGTAAAAACATTATGGTGACACTGAGGAAAAAATAACCACCCATTTCCCCTTTATAATCTTGCCCATCAAAGTATGTATTCCGCTCTTGTTCTGTGGGTTAAAGAAAACCGAAGAGCTAAGCACCAAATGTAGACAACCAGAAGAACAGAGCTGTGAGTAAGAACATAACCACACAAAACCAGAAGTTTTAGGGAAAGTGGAGAGAGAGATGTTGGGAAGTTAAAGCAGAAAGAAAACATGTATCTTTGTCATTTTTTGCTTTGTTTAAAAAAATGTATTTTTATTGATTTCAGAGAGAGAGATAGAAGCATCATTGATGGGAGAGAATCATTGATGGGCCTCTTACACGCCCCACACTGGCAATCAAATCTGCAACCGGCATGTGCCCTGACCAGTACTGAACTGTGACCTCCTGGTTCAGAGGTCAATGCTCAACCACTAAGCCACGCTGGCCGGGGGTCAGCTTTTCTTAATGTGAAAGATGAACTTTTACATATTTGGAAGCTAGAGCATAAAATATTTCCAGTTTCTTTGTTTTATTGGCTCAACTAACACTTGGTACTTTTTTTTTTGTAATTAAACATCTTTCTGAAGACCTGTGTTACAGGTGCTAGCGAGAAGATAATACCAATGGATGGATACTACTCATCTATTATAGCCATCATTTTCTGCAGTCCCATGTAATGGAAATATGCCAACAAAGGCAAGTTCTCTAGAAGACCTAGAACCCATAGAACTGAGAAAACCTACTGAAAATAAATACTTAAAATATGGACCTGAAGAAATATGTTTTAACCTAAATTTAATTGAACTGATTAAGAATTTCAAAATATTTGGATAAAAGTATTCTTACTTAAAATGCATTTTGTTTTTTATTTCTTGTCTACTTTGTTTGTTTCTTGCTTTCTTTCAGGCAGGATTCTATGATCCTGAAAATGCCTCATAAGCTAAGGATGATATTCTTAAAGTGTCCTTCTCAAAAATACAGAGAGAGCCCTGAACTGACACCCCTAATTTCTTAGGCTGAAATGTTGCATACAGAGGAGATTCATAGACTTCATTTATTCTATGGTGAGCTTCTGACCCAAAATCAAATTTAAAAGCCTTGGAGATATGCCCATCCATACAAAAGGCAAAAATATTGGCATATAGAAAATACAAATTTGCAAGCTGGCACAATGCCTAGTAAAAAAAACATTAGAAAATCTGGGCTTATTCCCAACTCCATTGCTGACTTTCTTTATAACCTTGAAGCTTATCATTTAACTCTTTCAAAACCTTCTTTTTCCAAATCTATAATATGATTTTTAAGAAACTAATTTATTTTATTCACATATAACTGAGTATACTTAGATGTTTAATAAAGGTACTCAAGAACTTGGCTGCTTCTGTGGAGGATTCATTGGTTGCTGAGTAACAAGGATATAAAAGAGATGTACTTATCACTGTATATTCTTTTATTCCTTTTGCATTTTGTACCATGTGCAGCATGAGTTATTGATAGAGAGATGAGAGGGGAGGGGAGGGGAAAGGAAGAGAGAGGAGGAGGGAGGAAGAAATGAAGGAAGGAAAGTTTGGACCTGGTTATATTTATAAATAATCCTAAATATATATATATTTGATTGCCAGTGTGGGGTGTGTAAGAGGCCGATTAATGATATATATATATCAGTCAAAGCTTTAGGATTATATATTTATATATATATATATATATATATATATATATATATATATATTTATATATATATATAATTCATCTTATTTTGAAAAATAAGATGTCTATAATATGCCTGCCTTGACATCATTTGTTATAACTTTTTTATTTTACATACTATCTTGCTCATTTTATCAGTGTATTGTTTTCTACTTCTTCTCTTAACCCAAGAAACCAGATAAGCAGATGCACAGTAATCCATTACTAATGACAGTGGTCAGCAAACTCATTAGTCAACAGAGTGGCAAACCATGGCAGCTCGCAAGCCGACCACTGCATTAAGAGATCAACATGAAATGAATATCAATGCTGTCAGATCACCTATTACCTATTCATATAGAAGGATCTGTTAGCTGTTAATAAAATGTATAGGGGATTCCTTGGAATCCTGCACAATCTTTAGTAGGGAATAGCCATATATTACTTCTTAGCTCACAACTTCTTGATCATGACATTTCACTAATGAGTAGAAGCTGACTCAGCTGAACTCACTGAAGGGTGGAGAGAAGGGATGGATGGACACAAGGCATATTTAAAAGGAGAATTTGACTGGATATAGGAAATGAAAAGAAGGTGAGTCAACAAATGCTGCGTGTCTTCTATGTTTGGATGCCAGGATGAGGGAGGCATAGTGATGTCTCTTACAATGAGGAGAAGTAGGAAAGATTGTGTTAAGGATACTGACTCAGCTGGAGATCTCTCAATTCAATTGAGTATGAGAGATGTATGGTTACTTGGAAGGAAAGATTGCAAGAAAAGAAGTCTTGTGGGGGAAAGAATTTTAATGTGTGCAACACGGCCACTACACTTCAAAGACAAACACCAAATTTGAAATGCTGTTGCACTGAGGTTTGCATGTGTCTGTGAGATATAAGCTCAATCATCCACAAGCTTTTGAAGAGAAAGCAACAAGGGGGCAAATCAAGAAAGACATCAAAGTGCCTGCCCTGAACTGCTGGAAAAGGTGGACCTGCAAGTGGCTCTGTTAACAGTGCTCTGTGCACCCAGGCCACAGCTAGAGGAGGGCTTGGAACACAAAGGGCTCTTCTCATTAACTTTCTGCTTTTCCTTTTGAAATCTCCCAGTGGGCAGCAGACTTCTGCCAATGAGCTGGCATACTTAATCCTCAACTGAGAATCTCTGGCTGTGTGGTAGCTATGATTGCAGTTGTTGATCCCTTACCAATGAAAAAATGGATTGTTGTTCTTTATTCATGAACTTCCTTTAGACATTTTCAAAACTTCTTTAAAAAAAAAACCTCCAAACTTTTCCTTGAGCTATCACACATGATTGTTGCACTGATTCATGAAATATTACCATTTCCGGACTCCTAGCCTTGCAGTACACATTTAAAAGTGTACTTAAATCTAGCATCCAGCAATGTAACCATTTCAGAGACTTGGAACATTTAGCACTCAATAAAGCTTTATATGGGACAACCAGTGGACCTTAAGGGCATATCAACATGGTGCTTTTTGTTTACAGCTTATTCACTTATTATTATTGTAGTCAGGATTCATTTCCTTAAAACCTACTATGTGCCTCACACTGCCCTAAACTTTGTTGGCACACTAGTGACTAAAGAGTAACCTAGTTTCTGACTTCTAAAACAGAGAAGCTCTGATAAGGTACTGATTGCATTGCAGTCATTCCACACTGACAGAGGTTGCCTGTTTCCTGGATATTCAAAAGGCTTCTCTATCACCTCCCTGATTCCTCTATCTCTAATTTATTCCTTTCACAATTTATCCATCTCACCATCCTCCTCACATCAGATTTCTCAGACATTTGTGATTATGTTATGCCCATAGGTGAAATATTAGTGAGCTCCCACTGGCTCTATGGAAATTACAAATTCTTTAGTTTTGTATACAGACTAACGAGATCATGACTTTTCTGTCCATGCTTTCTCATGTGCTACAGAAGCAATGGAATATTTTGTTTCCTTCATATGCACCTTTTTACTAGTTTTGTGCCTCCTGGAATGTCCTACCTTATGTGTCCTTTCATGCCTATGTGACAAAACCTTTAACCATCTGCCCAGGCCCAATTTAATTATCCCTTCTTCTCACAGTTTTCCTATTATTTTTCTCATTTCCCACCTGAGAGTATTTGCTCCTGCTCTTGTATTCATATTTCACTTTAAGAGATAAAGGGTAATACAGTTAATAATATTGTGATAAGTTTACTTGGTGACAAATGATTACTAGAATTAATGGGTAATCACATTATAAGGTATAAAAGTGTTCAATCAGCTATGGCAATGGTCAGGGGTTCAATTTTGGGTCGAGGGCATGTACTTGATTGTAAGTTTGATCCACGGCCCAGTTTGGACACCTGCAGGAGGTAATCAATCAATGCGTCTCTCTCACATATGTGTTTCTCTCTCCCCCTTCCTCTTTCCTCCCATTCTTTCTCTAAACAGTCAATGAAAAAAGTATCCTCAGGTAGGGATTAACAACAACATCAAAAATGTTAAATCACTATATTGTACACCTGAAAGTAATATAAGCAATATAGATTGTATACCAACAATACTTACATTAAAAATTATTTAAAAGAAAAGATAAATCCCTAAGGATGTTCTGTATTTTCCTGCCAGTTTTCACCATTGCATCTTATAATGACTGTTTATAAAATTAATATATATTAGATTAATTAAATATATCTGTATTTTATTGACTGTAGCTATGTTTTTTAAAATTAGTCTAGATAATTGTCAATCAGGCCTGCAAGATTGACTTTTATCAGCAAAGGCTATATATAATGAAATAGAATAAATCAATATATTTAAGAAGCAATTATATAAAAAATGAGCACTGTTAGCTTCTTAAGTATACTATTTCTGAAATATGTCAACCATTCCTCCTCAGTTTTGGAAAAGAACAAAAATTGGTCAAATGTCAATGAAATAATTCCTTAAAGAGCAAAGCAGGCTGACTGAGAAGAATGAGCATCAAAGGGTTTCTAGAGTTTTCTGTTTTGTTTTATTCTGTACTAGAGGTACGGTGCATGAAATTCATGCATGGGGGTGGGGGATGTCCCTCAGCCCAACCTGCACCCTCTGCAATCTGGGATCCCAGTAGGATTGGGCCTAAATGGGCAGTCAGACATCCTTCTCACAATCCAGACTGCTGGCTCCAAACTGCTCACCTTCCTGCCTCTCTGATTGCCCCTAACCATCCCCCTGCCAGCCTAATTGAGGTCTAACTGCTCCCCTGCCAGCCTGTTTGCCCCCAACTTCCCTCCTCTGCTAGCCTGGTCACCCCTAGCTGCCCTCCTCGGCAAGCTTGATTGCCCCCTATCGCCCTGCCTTGCAGGCCTGGTCCCTCCAAATTGCCCTTCCCTGCTGGCCTGATTGCCCACAACTGTCCTCCCTTGCAGGCCTGGAACCTCCCAACAGTCCTCCTCTGCTGGCCATCTTGTGGTGGCCATCTTGTGTCCACATGGGGGCATGATCTTTAACCACAAGTGGGCAGCCATCTTGTGTGTTGGAGTGATAGTCAACATGCAAATTACTCTTTTATTAGATTGGATTCTTCCTTGACATAGCAGAAATCTTTTGTTGTACTCTGAATATCATTTATTTTATACATAAACAAAATAATCAGTTTTCCCCTCAAAACCATCAATTAAAAATCAACATAAAATTACTACTATTGTTCCTGGAATTTGGATCAAGAATATAGGTTCATTACTTCCCAGCTCACTTTGCCTGTGTTCTTCGGAAGTTTAGGATTGATTTCCCCCAGGTGTTTTCACATTGCTCTTCAGTGGAAGGCTAATGCTGCAGACCACACAGCAGTTTCATTTGAGCTTTCATTAGGATGAGAACAAAGAAGCTCCAGTGTCTTTAGGCAGGAAATGTCTCTATCCTGAACCCTTCCCCCAGTTCTAGAACTATATAAAACCTACATGGTTCCTTTAAATAAAAAATCTGATTAAAATGTCATAATCCATAGTTACTCAATTGTTAATTACCTATATTTTTAAAATTTAATTTACTTTGACACTCAACTTATAAATCATATAATATACAAAACATATTATACAGTTGGATAAGCTGGTTCACTTTCTCTAGTAGACAGTTTTATAAATATTCGTTAAATTGATACAATATGCACACCCTTTTAAATTTAAAAAGATTGCTTTCTTCAATGTTATTCACATCATATTTAGTAATATTTTAATTTGTCTGCAGTTGAACATACAGTTGTCAATAACTTCTGTTGCTGATTATTTAAATATAATATTTAGTGATTTTTAAAACTTTAATAAGAAAGAAGGTAACTTCTCTAGATTTTTTAATATTATTTTGCCATGGGAGGAAGTGAACATTCAGAAAATCTATATTACATATAGCTTATATAGTACCCTGAAATGACTAAAACGACTAGGGATTTTTTTGAGCATATTGTGAGAAAAGGAAAAAAGCATCTATATCAGTTCTCAGCCCTTTCTTTTATGTCTCCCTATTAGAGTTTCTGCATTTTCCCATCCATGACAAATCAATCTTGATGAGTAGCAAAAATGTGCCCGGCCAGCATGGCTCAGTTGGTTAAGAGCAGTCCCATGCACCAAGAGGTCACGGGTTTTAGGATCAATCCCTAGTGGGGGGCATGCAGGAGGCAGCCAACTGATGTTTCTCTCTCACCAATTTTTAAAAATATATTTTATTGATTTTTTTTACAGAGAGGAAGGGAGAGGAATAGAGAGTTAGAAACACCAATGAGAGAAAAAAACAAAAATCAGCTGCCACCTGCACATCCCCCACTGGGGATATGCTCACAACCAAGGTATATGCTCTTGACCAGAATCAAACCTGGGGCACTTTAGTCTACAGGCTAATGCTCTATCCACTGAGCCAAACTGGTTAGGTTTCACCAGAAATTTTATTTATTTCTCCTTCTTCCTTCTTCTCTCTCTAAAATCAATAAATACATATTTTAGCACATAATAAAAATTGCATGTTTTCTAGTCAATCCTGTAAATTTTTGAGGTAGACATTAACAAAAATGCCAACATATACTTAAATATATATATATATATATATATATATATATATATATATACACACACACATACTCTTGACAGATTGAGTCACACATTTACCATACTATTTTTTTGGTAACCATGACTACACTCTATGATTCTGATTGTCCAATATCTGCTCATCTCATCTCATTTTCTTCCAATTTACTTCATAGAGCTGCAAAAAGCCATTTTGATATAACAATGAAAATAACAAAATATTATAGTTAGAGGGATTATACAAATAAAGGGCCCTCTTCATATCTTCTGTATCCTAGGGATTATTTGAGAGTAAGAAAGATTCATAACTTTCAAAAATGATATAAAATACTATAAGAAAAAAATAAGATAGTACCTAAACCATCTGATAAATACATTGACATATTCAAAGTACACATAAAGTAATAAATAAGAAACTAATCAAAAAGCAAAGGAAAACAAAACTAATATTATTTTTAATAGATAGAGCTCTTTTTGAGCCTATTAAGACATGGCAAAAAAAATCATAAGCAAAAATATTTAAAACATAAATTTCAAATAAACCCAAATACAATAGACCCATATCACAGAAAGAGCTGCTCAAAGAATGATGCAATTGTTTTGTTGTTAATTCTCGTCCCAGGATAGAAGGAAGGGAGGGGGAGAAATAGAGGAAGAGAGCTATGAGCGAGACATATCCATTTGCTGCCTCTTGACTGGGCATCAACCTGAGAACCTCTGAGGCATGGTCAACACTGTAACCACTGCCACACCAGCCAGAGCAGGAATAATAGAATCTTAGAACAGATTTTTCTGAACAACTTATAGTTCAATTTGAACCTTGGAAATAAAGTCAAAGTAGGACCTGGTTCAATAACAATCTGTATAATATATGGAACCAGAGTGCATCCTGAACCAGCTCACAACTGCTTGTATAGTTTTATAATATCAGAACCACCAAACAATTCATTGTCTTGAAAACATTAATCAGTAGTCCAATGGGTTGAAATTCTGTATTTTTTATGGGTTCTGAGACTGTGGGCACATTTTAGCCATTTTTGCCCTAGTTTCTAAGCAGTTGCATATTTTTAAATGTTCTACATGTCTGATTATAAAAGTAAAGTATGAATCTTTTCAGAATGGCAAAATTATCTTACATTTGCTCACACTACCTTCTTAAAACATTTAGAAAAGGTAAAGCTTAGTAAAAAGAGAGAAAGAGGAAAAAGGATGTCTTAGATCTATGATTGCCAGATTTAGCAAGTAAAATTATAGGATGCCAAGTTACTTTTGAGTTCCATATAAACAAATAATTTTTAGGTATAAGTATGTCCCAAGCATCACAATGGACAACCTTACCTAGTAACCCTACTTAGAACAGAAATAGAGCAAGAATGAACAGCAGTTAAATGGGCTGAAACCATGGATCTGCTGGCACTGTTGTCTGGAAGCAGGTGGTACCAAAGATTCTAGGGCCCATGGATTGAAGATAAAAGCAAGGTTTAATTCATTTGGCATAAAAAGGAGAATAGAATTCAAAAATAATACTAAAAAATATCTCTATTAAAATTAACCTTCAATTGTAAATAAGTGAAGAAATATGTTACAGTAAAAAGACCACAGTATAAATATTTGCTATATGAATTCTATCAAAATAAAATTAATTCAGTTAAGAGTTCAAAATTTTCTAACTATTTAGGAATAACTTGTTCCTTAAATATATACATACGTAAATTCTATTAAAGAGGAGTAAGAAAATATTAAGAGAAAAGAGAAATATAACAAAAATATGTGTTAAGAACCCATTATGAATATACTAAAAACAATTGAATTGTATATTTTAATGAGTGAGTTATATTATATATAAATTATTATCACAATAAAGCTGTTAGTAAAGAAAGCAATTAAGAATCTTTATAAATATGCTGAATATTATATTTACATACACCTGTGTGCAGAGTGCGTATATATGTATATTTATAGATATATTTGTATATATATTTACATACATACAATGAACACATCTGTATGTTTGTGTGTGTATGGACACATTTCAGGGGAGAAAGAGAAAGATAAAGAACATATTAGTGAACTTAAAAATAATCCCAGTATGAATGACAGATAAAGAGATTAAAAATATCAAAGATCACTTGCCAGTCACTTATAAGGGCATTTAGATTGTTAGATGGTATCTTCAAAGCAATGATGGGAAATAAGGCAATAAATAGTATCTTCAACATCTGAGAGAAATCACTATTAACCTTGGGTTATATACATACACGAATCTGTCTAAAGAATTATGTGGCATAGAATGCTCAGCAGGCATCAAAACAAGGTGTGAGCACATAAGCTGTTTTTGTTCACTTGGCTGATATTAGCAGCAGTCATGTGTCTGAGTTCTGGACAATAGAAAACGAACAGGGTTTATGTATACCACTTCCTGGAATAGCATGTAGTTCATAATCCTTCATTGTTCTTTTTACTCACATGCTTTTATGAAGTGAAAAACTTAGAAATCTTAGTGGATGTTACAAACATAGGTAAGAAGGAGTAAAATCATTAAATTGAAGACGGCCTCCTGGATACTCAATTCTGCTATTAATATGAGTGTGAAAAACAAACTTCTACAGTAGTAAGTCATTGAAATGTGGGGTTTTGTTTGTTATAGCAGCATACATAATAAATATATTCGAGGACAAACAAAAGAGGCAATGCAACAGAGGTCAGATCTTGAAGTTGTATGGTGAGCTCAGGAATTTAAAGGTCAGAATAGATGTTTGACAGTAGTCATTTTGGATTCAGTGTGGAGAATGGACTGACGATAAGGAGAGAATGGAATCAATGAGAATTGATATCACTATTTCAACAGCACAGGTAAAACATATTGTAGGTCTAAACTAAGGTGATAACGATGGGTCTGGAAAGAGTGGAAGGAGATAGAAATGTCAGGACTTAGAATCATGAAACAAACCATTCAAGTGTTCATGTAAGTGGCATTTTTATTTGTGAGTTTCAATAAACCTTGACTTTTCTTTGTTATTGTTTCTCTTGTTATTTATTTGTTTGTTTGTTTTGATGTATACTGTGGACAAAATTTTAAAGAGGGTAAAGTGACTTGATATTTCCTCCATGTTCAAATGATCTAATTTCCTTTTGACTTGCTGCCTACTTAGTTTCCCTTGGGTTACACCTCTATACTCAAGAGTACCACCAATGCCCTGAACAGTAACCTAAGCTCGTAACCTTCTCCTCCTCCTAATGTATTTTATATTTTTTCCCAAATGGCTCCTCTATGGGAATAATTAACAAGCTAAATCTAAGATTTCCAATATTAACTTTATTTTAGAATCAACTGGATTACCATTGACAAAGAATAAAACTCAGAGCTATAGAAATAAATGTTACAACAACAAAACCCTGGTATTTTAAGACACTATCAATATATTTTTAAAGAAATATGCATGGCATTATTATCAGAATTTGTATCGACCCCCACAAGTCTGCAAAAGGATCTAGTTACTTTTCAACTATCTATTTAATTTATTTTCTCAATGCAAGTCAGTCACTGGTAATTGTGAGAAACTAAAATTAATCTTTATATTCAACAAACTTAAAGTCATGACTTTTAGTTTATCTGGCAGAGAAAAGAAACAGAATATTTAGCAAGAGTCAATTATGTTCCAGCTATATTCACAAAACACCAAAGTCATGCTATTATCCTCAGTTTATCAAAGAGGAAATTGGGACCTATAGAAATAAATATTTTTTAAAAATTGATCAAATAATAAAGCAGCAAGATTTGAAGATTCTCCAACTTCAAGTCCATGTCCTTTTCACCAAACATCTGTGTGGAAGGAAGCCTGTAGTATACTGGTACACTAGCACAAAGGCAATGCTTTTTCCCAGTGGTCTTCTCCAGACTATTCTTGGGATCATCTGGCTCATTATACCGCCATTCTGATATTCACAACCTATTCACTCTCTCTCCCCTCGCCCCATAATTTCTAGACATATACCCTTCTGTCTAGAAATTGCCATGTGTGCTTCTGGGAGGGGGGTAATTACTGAAAAAATCCCTCTAACTACCCATCCTCTTACTCAGTACCTTTTCTGTTGATATGCTGATAAAGCAGTGTTACCAACTATCCACCCACTTTCAGCTATCCATGACAAATGCCTAAGATAAAATAAGTACGAAATATTGAACACAATCACATTTATATATAGTAACTAAAATAAATACAGTATTTACTAGCTAGCTAACCATATTTTTGAGAAAACATTTGCTTCAGTAAACTTTATTATTCTTTCCTGTTCCACAAATGTAATATAGTAATTATGCTTGTCCAAATGAACATGGTGATATAATGCATAAATTCGATGTCAATTTATTTATTTTCATATCTAAGTAAACTTTTGTTGAAAACAATGAATTGAATTTTAGATATGATAATATCAGGTCCATTCAAAACAAACAAAACAACTGTTGATCACTTGTACCCCAATGAAAATATGCATGATCTCCAGGGATTTGTAAATTTTGTAGGGACCCAAAAAATTTATGATGAATGTACTTAATAAAAGATAATTAAAGTGTAAGAAGCAGAAAAGAATGACCTACTGATTCTGAAATAAAATATTATCAATTACTTGAAGTAGTTGATAATTATTGTTTTGTATTATCAGATACTTTTCTAGTCAACTTTATCTTTTACATTGCCTCTTCACCCCTAAAATCATTCACTCATTTAAGTAATTAACACAAATAAATATTTGACATGTTGCAAACATGTTTCATGTGTCTCATGAACTGTTACAGGAATTGGTAATAAAGCAACAAATAAAAAAGCCATGGTGTCCACTACCACAAAGATTAGAATCCAGCTGAAGAGAGACATTAAAGAAATGAAGGTGTGAAAAAAATCACTTTAATTGTTGTAAGTGTTATGATATAAATAATCAGCGGATGACATAACAGGGAAAACAAAATATGTATTAAGGATGTTGAATTGGGAAGTTTGTGTGTCAAGAATGTGATGAGTGCTGAAATATCTCAGAAATGAAAGACCTTAGTTGAGCTACTATTAAACAGAGAAACAAATAAATAGAATGCTGAGTAATCAACATTAGGATCAAGTTCTATATACAAGTGAACAGGGAGATACGGTACTCATAAGATGAATACCTACTTGAGGATGAGAGGAATGAGATTACTTAGGGGCATCCTGAATGAAGAGTGGTATTTAGTAGTGTAGAAAAGCCTTAACAAGCAAGCACAAAGTAAGGTAAAGCAAGGTTCAGTAAACAGTGGACTACAGCACAAATGCTGTTCATGGAATTGGCAACGGGCATGGCTGGAGAGATAGACAGAGCCAAGAGAGTAAGTAAGAGTCTTGTCTCTCCTGACTGTGGATGCCAGATGTCATGGCTTGGCCATATAATCACAATTGTGCTGTGCATATTCTTATGCATGGGTCCCAGAGGGCAACTTAAAGATGGGCTTTTCACAATAAATCTGAATTTTCTAGCATATTTATTCTTATCAGACACTCATCTTGGTATAGCAGAGATTTCAGAGCATGGAAATACAAAGCATTTGCCAGTTCTTTCCCTTGAATGTAACAGCTATTTACTGCCACCATGTGGAAGTCTTTAAGTTATTTAGCATGAATATCTAACAAGTTCTAACAGGTAGGTTCTTTTAGATCTACATTTTTTAATTTCTAAAAAGATAAGGGAAACTTCTTAGGTTTTTAATAAGGTTCATCTGTGAGCCTTCAAGTTAGATCTATGATATTGGAACATACATTAGACTATTGCTAATTCTGCATTAGAGTATGTTATAAATGAATTTATGCTTAAGGTTAAATTAGTTAGGCTGTTATTGTCTTGTTCTCTTATTTTATACTAGAGGCCCGGTGCATGAAATTTGTGCACTGGGCAGGGGGTATCCCTCTGCCCAGCCTGTGCCCTCTCACAACCCAGGACGCCTCATTCCTTATTGCTCCCGCCTGCTTGCTGCTCTCTACCGCTTGCTGCCATGGAGGTTCCTGCCACCTCCACTGCACTCGCCAGCCATGAGCCCGGCTTCTGGCTGAGTGGCACTCCTGCTGTGGGAGCACACTGACCATCAGGGGCAGCTTCTACATTGAGCATCTGCCCCCTGGTGGTCAGTTCATAGCGACCAGTCATTTCACTGTTCAGTCGATTTGCATATTAGACTTTTATTATATAAACTAGGATATTGAATGTGAACTGTAAATGAAAATTAACATTTAAAAAAGAACCAAATTAAATTTTAGACCTGAAAAAATTTTAATATATGTTTTTAATTCTCACCTGAGGATGTTTTTAAAATTGACTTTTAGAGAAACATCCATGTGACAGAGAAATACCTCTGCTGCCTCTGCACCTGCTGACCCAGAGGGATCTAATCTAAACCTAAGTATGTACCCTGACCTAGAATCCAACAGGAAATCCTTTGATGTACAGGCTGAGACTCCAACCAATTGAACCACCTGGTCAAGGAAGATCTGAAAAAACATTTTTAAATGTGCCTCCCGGCCCTGGTCAGTGTGGATCAGTAGTTAGATTGTTATCCCATGTACCAAAGGTCATGGGTATGTGCCCTCAATGCCAGGTAAGGGCACATACACAGGTTGTGGGTTCCATCCCTGTCAGATAGCTTGGGCAACTGATCAATGTTTCTCTTTCTCTTTCCCTCTCCCTTCCTCTCCCTATAGTCAATGAAAAGAACATATCCTTAGAGGAGGACTTAAAAAGAAAACAAAATGCTGGTTTGGTTCAGTGAATAGTGCTTCTGCAGGCAGACTGAAGGATACCAGGATGGATTCCAATCAAGGACATATACCTGGGTTGCAGACTTAATCCAGGGCCCTGGTCAGGGATTCAGCAAGAGGCAACCAATTGATCATCTCTCACATTAGTTTCTGTCTTTCTCCCTCCCTTCCACTCTGTGTAAAAAAAAAAAAAAAAGAAAAAATGTCCTCAGGTGAGGATTGACCAAAACAAACAAACACCCATTCCCAGTGTGATTATTGAAGGTGCATATGAAGTATTTGTTGAATGAATAGGAAAGGATGGGACTTAGTTTTCTAGCAGTTTTAGTAACTCTGCAAGCCAGAAGGCTTATTTTTATTTTTAGCATATTTTATAGATTTTTACAGAGAGGAAGGGAGAGGGATAGAGAGTTAGAAACGTTGATGAGAAAGAAACATCGATCAGCTGCCTCCTACACATTCCCTACTGGGAATGTGCTGGAAACCAAGGTACATGCCCTTGACCAGAATCGAACCTGGGACCCTTCAGTCCACAGGCTGATGCTTTATCCACTGAGCCAAGCCGGTTAGGGCCAGAGGGTTTATTTTTTATTTTAATATTTGTTGATTGATTATTTTAGAGAGAGGAAGGGAGCGAGAGAATCACCAGTGTGTTGTTCCACTTAGTATGTTCTCTTTGGTTGCTTCTTTGTGTCCTGACCAGGGATCCAACCCACAACCTTGCTGTATCAGGAGGAGGTTCTAACCCACTGCGCTGCGGACTGCCTGCCAGGGACCCTCAACAAAATCCCTCTGGCCTGCCCTGGCCCTGCTGTGGGCCAGAGCTCTTCTACCACAACAAAGGTCTGGGTTCCATTCTGTCAGGGACCTACTTAGGTTTCGGGTTTGATCCCCTGTCCCGGCTGACTGCTGCTCAGGAAATGACCAATGACCACTGAGGTCCCTGTGCTCTAGTCATTCGGCAGGGAGTTGGTGTTCCATTGCTGACATGACTGACTCTGATCCTGCTACGCCGGCTCCTCCATCGAGGGCCACTTCAACTTTGGCAGCTGCATGGTTAGGTTGCCCTCTTCCCAGCTTGCCAGGCCTGGCTACTGCACAGTCGCCCCTGGTAGCGGATTCCCAGGTTCCCAGGGAGAGCACCCTCAGCGCCAGACTCCCAGGAAGAGCGGGGTCCCGGGGGAAAGCATTTCCCTCCACCTCTTTTCTGGGCTCCTGGGTAGAGCAGAGTGCCCGTCCTGCATAGGGGTAGGAGGGGAGAGCCACTCCAGGAGTCCTCCTAGCTGGGTGTGAGAAAAGAAACTGGAGCCCTTCCTCCTTGAACCCAGTCATCTTCAGGTATGTGAATGTATTTTATTTTATTTGACGCAGCCTCATGTGCCCAGCTTCAGCACACAGCCATGCCCACCCAATCCCGGGGATGTTACCTGTGAGGGTGTCCAGGCTAGTTAGCATATTCCTCTCTCATTATATAGGACTAGGGGCCTGGTGCACAAAATTCATGCACTGAGGGTGGGTGGTCCCTCAGCCCAACCTGCCCCCTCTCACATACTGGGAGCCCTCAGGGGATGTCCTTCTGACTGCTTGCCTCTGGCAGGCTTTTTGTCCTTGGGTAGGGGACCTTGGCCAGGGAACCCCAGCCAGCCATCTCCCCGAGATCAGAGCTGATTGCTGCCTGGCCATGCTCCCAGCCTGGCCTGGCCTGAAAGAGGCTGGGGGTGAAAAGGCCGCTTGGCAAGGTCTTTTTGCCCCTGGCCTGGGGCACCCAGGGAAGCAGTTGCCCTGAGATCAGGGCTGATTGCTGCCTGGCCATGCCCCCAGCCCAGCCAGGCCTGCCAGAGGCCTTTTTATCTCCAGCCTGGGGCACCCAGTGAAGCAGTCTGCCAGAGATCAGGGCCAGTCACTGCCTGGCCACACCCCCAGCCTGGCCTGCTTGTGGAGACCTTTTTCCCCCCCAGCCTGAGGCACCCAGGGAAGTGGTTGCCCCGAGATCAGGACTGCCCGGCCCTGCCCCACCCCCCCACCTCGTGCCACTAGGCCCCTCCCCCTGTTCCTGATTGGCTGGTAGTGTAGCAAAGTGTGGTCAAATTTACATATTACTCTTTTATTAGATAGGATTACTTAGTTATTTTTTATAAATTCTAACATTGCAGGCTTAGCAACTTTCCATTCCAATATCCTGCCTCTTGTTTTTCTTGTAAAAACTGATTTCTTTAAAATCTTTATTCAGTTCTAATTCCTCTAATATAATTTTAACTCTCTTTTTCCTACAAATACTAAACTGTTTAATCATAAGTTTCCTTAGCCACAATCCTGTTGTGGGAGCAACAAAACTAGTTGAACCTAAGTTGCTCTATGACCACAGGTTTAATGTCTTGAAGGTTACCAGCCCTGATTGTAACTTTAAATGCATACCCATGGACACATTCAATGGGGTGGTGTGGCGTGGGGGTGGGGAGGTTGGTAGGGGAAGGTAGTAGGGTAGGAGTGGGCTTGAAGAGGTTAATGGGGGAAAAAGAGGACCTATTAGTATATAATATTTTCAAAAATAAAGATTTTTTTTTAAAAAAAGCTCATAGATTAAAAAAATAAGACCACTTAAGGCCTAATACAGTAAGTTTATGATCTATTTATTCTAGGACCTGAATTTTATAACTGCAATTAATTTAAGCTTATTTTGTCTGAAAATCCCCCTGTATCAGGCAGCCACAATTGCACATTAGAATCACTGGGAGCATTCTGGTACTGGCATTGCTCATTTCTGAACACTCCCTAGGTATTCTAATATACAGGTAGCATTGAGAAACACCGTTCTAAATCAAAAAGTTTTTAAAATTTAGTTCATTATAAAAATACCTAAATGTTTGATTGAAAATAATTGGGCTAGAAATATTGAATGATACTGCAAAAAACTCAATATTTGGTTAATAAAAATCTATAAATATGATAAAATAAAATAAATTTTCCCCTTTCCTTTTGAGAAATTGGAAAACCACTTATGTAGATGTAGCTAGGAGAATTAATTCAGCT
Organism: Antrozous pallidus; assembly: GCA_027563665.1. NCBI lineage: Eukaryota > Metazoa > Chordata > Mammalia > Chiroptera > Vespertilionidae > Antrozous > Antrozous pallidus. Next base: position 18,360,798 of record CM050522.1, read on the forward strand.
TAAATATGTTCCAGATTTATCTCATGATTATATTATTCAGCTTCTGCCACATCTCTTCATTGAGTTTCAGTACATTCCAGTATCACACCAATTTGTAGTGGGATAATTACTTCAGTACATCAAGGCCCTCATTCCTATTTAAAATTTTATATTTTTGCAATAACTCCAAGTTTTTATTTAACAAAGAGAGGGTTCATCTCCTTTCATAGAACTGAGGCATTTTTAGCATATTATTGACTTACATTTCACATTTGTGCCCTTAGACATTTATAGGGTGGGTTGGGAGGGGTGGGTCCTATAATTCTCCCCTTTGGAAGAATCATAACTTCCAAATTTTTTGTTAAAAATGAATTTACTTCTCTGTCCCTACAGATGAAACATAGTTGGTATGACACTGTCTGTAAAACATAATTTTGAGTAACTCATGCCTACAGATATGTGAACTCTCACTAAACTATTTTATGGTCAGTCTAATGTATAAGCACCAATTTTTTCCATTTCTTATTGAATATTAAAGTCAACTAGTGTATTTTTTGTCTTTTGAATATATATCTTTTTAAAATTTATCTTCCCATCTATTTATGACATCCCAGTTTGTTCTTGATATTTTCAATAAATTCTGATAAATTTATTTACATAAAATATTAGAAGGTAAATAAAGCATTCCTCCTTCTAGTGATATACTGGCCTCTTATAGACCAATAAAACTTTGATTGTCTAAAGAATTTATCTCTAAGAGTAGAATGTACTTGAGAATGACTGGCTAGTTAGAGCAGAGAGAGCTAATATTTTATGATGAGATTTTTTTCCCAAAACTCCTTAGACCACTTTATTTACTTATAAGGCTTGCCCTGCTTTAACTCAAAGTTGGATTCTCAAACATTTATAGATCAGCTAAAATATGACATGTGGTGAGAATCCATAACATACCCCTGTACTCTTATGTACCTATATGTAAAAATATAAATCAAATACAGAGATATGGCTCTGGTTTATAGGATATAAGACAGATAGATATGCCATCTAGAATTAGGGAAATATTTTTAGGAGAATATCAACCTAAAGTGGATTTTAAAAGGCAAACAAAAGAGAGGAGAAAGATTTCCAAGTGCATGAATTAATACAGCAAAAGCAGAAATACCAAAATCTGAAAGACATGCTACCATATAGGAGATACAAGTAGTTTGGCATTACTGAAATATAAAATGCAAAACAGAGAGTTGCTAGAAGTGATGCTCCTTAGGAGTATAATAAACTTCCCTGGCTGTATTAAATATTTTGACATATAATCTCTGTCCAGATTATTTTCAAATTGTGTCTTCTGGTGACCTCTCTAAAGACATCAACAATATAGTGAAATGTATTCTGGCTCCATGTCTTTTTTAACTAGACCAGCTGAGTTTCTATTTATTGATATTTATTTACATTGATACCTAGTATTTTACTTAACCAAAGCCTTTTGAAACTAAAAAAAAAAAAACCCAAAAATTCAAACTTATGCCATCATATCTAATAAAAGAATAATATGCAAATTGACCTTTGCTACACCCACAAACCCACGCCCACAAGCCACACCCACAAGTCAATCAGAATGAGTATGCAAATTAACCCAACCAAAATGGTGATTAATTTGCATATCCACAGTGTAGAAGACAGCATAGAAGGAAGCCAAGCACAGCAGAAGGGAGCAAAGCTGTGGAGAAGTAAGCAAGTGGGTCAGGGGAGAAGAGAGGAAGCAAGACAGAGGAGACAGGAGGGAGGAGACAGTGGAGATGGGAGCAAACAAGGCAGCAGAGAATGTAGAGAGTGAGGTAGTGGAGAAGGGAGTGAGACAGCAGAGAAGGAAGGGAAGGGAGCTTTGCTCAGGCCACAGGAAGCTCTATTCTAGTACATAAATAAAGAGCCTTTTAAAAAAAACAATAAGAGGCTTATTATTATCAGATTTAACTTTTAAGTCAATGTCTCTATTAGTTCTTGTGGATTATGAATTCAGGGCTAAGACTATTGGCTAGAAAATCAATTAGCAGGTCATGCCTAGAATATTAAATGACTTGCCTGAGTGGCCAAAATTACAACAAAAAAAAGTTAAAATTAATTTGCTGATTAATTACTTGATTGCCGTATCGCTTCCCCTTGTTTTGTAAAGGATATGCCCCTAGTGAAATCATAACTGAAGCAAGATAATTAATATACTTGTTAATGTAGTATGTATCTATTTTTATAGTTCTCCAATTATCAAACTCCCCTAACCAGTGACCAAACTAAGTGCTTGTTTTTTTATTGTTGAAAGTATTACATGTCTCCTTTTCCCTCCCATGAACCTCTCCCTGCCCACTCTCCCCGCAGCACATGTCCCCGACCACTACTGTCTGTGTCCTTTAGTTATGCTTATATGCATCCATTGAAGTCCTTTGGTTGATCTCTTACACCCCCCTCCCAACCTCCCCTGCCTTCCTTCTGAGGCTCAACAGTCTGTTCAATGTTTCTCTGTTTCTGGATCTATTTTTGTTCATTAGTTTATGTTGGTCACTATATTCTACAAATGAGTGAGATCATGTGATATTTATCTTTCTCTGGCTTATTTCACTTAGCATAATGCTATCCAGGTCCACCCATGCTGTTGCAAATGATAAGAGTTCTTTCTTTTTTTACAGAAGCATATCATTCCATTGTGTAGCTGTACCACAGTTGTTTTTTTTTAATGCACTCATCTGCTGATGAGCACTTTGACCCAATAATCCCACTTCTAGGAATATATACCAAGAAGTCAGAAACACCAATCAGAAAGCATATATGCACCCTATGTTCATAGCAGCACAATTTACAACAGTTAAAATTTGGAAACAACCTAAGTGCTTTTTTTTTTATTCCTATATTACTTTTACGTAGTTGTCTGGGTGCCATTTGGTCCTATTCTGAAGGGCTTGAGATGGGGTCTCCTGGGACAATGATAGAAACTGGGCACATTTCTCCAGGACTTAGCTGGCCAGCCCTGTTCTTCACCTGGCCCAGGGGCTCCAAACAGGAACTGAGAACAAGGCCCTGTGCATAAGTGGTTTTAAGCTTTGGTCTGAGTCAGGTTTGTTAATGTCCCATTAACCAAGTCAAGTTACATAATCAAACCCAGATTCAAAAGGTAGAGAAAAAGATGCCACAGTTTTACAGGGAAAACAATTGTAGAGGGCATACATTCAGAAATGAGAGGAAATTGTGGACAATTTCTTTCTTTTTAATTTTTTTTTTTGCATTCTATCACAGAGTATGTTTTGCCCAAATATTTTTTTTGCAATTACTTTTTTATTACAAACTCTCAGATAATTTTTTCAGTGTTTCCTGAGAGTACCTTAATATCCCTTGTTACGTGGACAGTAACATCATTAGTATGGCGGCACTGTTATCCACAGACCGTTTGTTCTGACTTCAGATGGTTTGCTTCACACTTTATTCAGTCTCTTCTAGGGCTTGACAGTGGCTGCCCTAAAATCAAGGAGCATCAACAGGCAAAGAAAACGTATTCTTTTTGAAACTGAATGCTATGTTTATATTGAATGCACAACCTGGACTTTATCAAACAGTATTCTCAAAACAATTAAAATAGCTGCCTGAAACAATAAATTAATATATTATCATAATTCTTGATTATTATTTTGATATCTGTACTCACAATAACAAGATTGCATTCATGCAATATTTAACAAAAACACATCTCAAACTGGATTTTTTACTAGGATCTTAGGGAAGATTCTTTAACACACTGCCTTCAAATTATACTGTTTTCTACAAAAAGCATCATCTAATATCCTCTCCTGGTGCGTAGCCTAACATGAGTTCCTGCATATATATGTTACATGTTCATGGAATTAGTAACTAATTGAATGTTGGATCTACAAAAAAATCTTACATGTAATATAATCCAAAATCCTAATATTTTCATGAAGAAACTAAGGCTTATGTAATTGTCTTATTCAAAGGCATGCAGATACTTATACATGATGCACAACTCTAACTTGGCGTTATTGTTTCCTTCTCTAGTGCTTTTTTCCTAAAGGACCTAGGAATTCTCTTTTTTTCTCAGTGGTATGTCTAGAAATAATGTATGCATCAAGAATGATTAGTTGGTAGTATAGTATACACACAAACACACAAAAAATTTAGTCTTCCAATAACCTACTGTATTATATATATATATATATATATATATATATATATATATATATATACACACACACACACTCTGGTTTTCCAATAGAAGATGCTTCCAAGACATTTGATGTTTATTTTGCTTGTAGCATATAAAATTAGTCCTTGTTTTTATGCCACTTGTTTTAAGACATGTATTTAACCAGAAATAAGTCCTGTAGGATTTTTTAAACTCCCATGTATTGTTGGATCTCTTACGTATCTGTATTTTGCTAAATAACAAAAAATCAGACTTCATGTACTCCAGATATTAATTTCCATCTCAGGCAACATACCTCAAAGTGTCTAGTTCAATTCTTATTGATAATCATGGGAAGTTAGTTTAAGAACATGTAAGTCACTCCTCTAGGTTGTCTATGATTCATTTTTGGATCGAGCTATAAATTCTACAAAGTTGGACCAGCTAGTTTTAGAGACCTACAGAACTCCCTTCAGTATTTTGCATTTTAGCGAGATGACAGATTTCTTGGAACATTACTGTAAGGTGCATTCTGTTGTATGTTGTAAGATTTTGCTAATTATCTCCTGTGTTGTATAGTGCCATTTTTTGATGAGCTCTGTAAAGAAAAATTATATTAGACCTAATTGCAAGAAAATATGATTTCTTTGAATGACTAATTAGAATCATGTACCTAAATATACTTCCCTTTTTTACTCTAACTTTCAAAAAAAGTTAGAGCAAACTATATGACTCCATGACTTACATAAGTCCTTAAGATCTGTTCAACTGTGTATTGTTCATCTCTCCCCAAGTTGTCCTTCATTTCTTGACCTGTATTTTTGTTTCCCCAAATTTGATGTCCTATATTTAGTTTTAATTCTGATAGGCTGTTCAAGTTCACTATGGAAAGTAAAACTTGAAAGTATGAAATGAATAAATACATACATGCACGAAAATGTATTTGCTTTGAGTAAATACTATAGTCAAAGTATTACCTTATATCAATGGTTGACAAACTGCGGCTAGCAAGCCAGTTTGCGGCTCTGTTGACGAATGAGTTTGCCGACCAATGCCTTATGTCATTATGTTATTTTTCCTCAAATTTTATAAAATAGGTACTATTACTTTAGACAAGAAAAATGGAGCTTAAAAGAGTTGAATGGCTGATCAAGTTCAGATGAGGTTTTTTTTTTAAGAAATCAACACTAAAAGGCAGGACTACTAATTACAATGCAATTCTCTTTTTGTTCTATCATGATGCTAATAAAATTTCCCATGAATTAGAGGTAAAATAAGCTCCTGAGATTGAATGCTTTCACTAACACAAATCCTCTGAACACCACTTTGACTAGGTCTAGTAGATGGGTATCTGCTTTCTCTGCATAGCATTAGTTACATTTAAAAATGTTGTTGGATAAGATGTCATAGAATGTTAATATTATTCTATAAGTAATATGGCCAAAGTTAATTTTATGTTTTATGTTTCTCAACCTGCCATTAAGAAATATATGACTAAAACAGTTTCTATTCTTAAAGAAAAGTACTAAATTATTTTGTGATTTTTTGTGCAACTTACTGATTTATTAGTTAATCTTTAATCTTTTATAAGAAATTATGTTTTTCTTAGTTTAGCCATCTAGTTCTTGCTGATTAATACCAATGGTAATGGTGATGGTGATGGTAATAATTGTAGTTACAGTTTCCTTTGTCACAATAATTTATCACGTATTTTCTCAATTAATAATTCCAAATTATCAATAGACATAATGGTTACCTAATGTTCTGAGAAGAGCAAATATTTGCTTTTGCATGTTTCTGACTCAAAAAATCCGTATTCAATACGTTACAACTACTGCTACCGCCACAGCTACCACTACCATCAAACATTACACCATGCTTATTCTAGACAGAAACTGTCCTCAAAGATTTATGTACACTAGGTACATTAATTTATTTAATACTGAACATAATCTTAGATAGCCCCAGTTTACAGAAAAGGAAATATGGTCTCAGGGAGTTAAATTAACTTGTGCAAATTTATAACCTTTTAATCACACAACCCATACTCTATCCCAAGCAATCTGCTCAGAAGATATGCACTTATCTACCATGTTAAATTCTCTCTCTATTGCAGTTATTGCTTCTCTAGTTTGCTTATCAATTGTTGTGAGTGATTTCTAGAAATTTGCTTCTCATTTCATGAGATGGAGCTCATTTAAACGTCACCTGATGAAATCACGTTTAAATTCCTCATTTTTTATTGTCTAGTGTTCACGGTGATTTTATTTGTAAATATTGTCAAAATCTAATGGTACAGAGGCCTGGAGGAAAGAACCTGTAGAAACTGTACAGCTTCTTGTATACGTTATTAATGGAAAAGCACTCTCTGTGACACAATGTGTGATTTATCTTGCTGAATTTTAAAGGTCATACTTCGTGTTTGGCAAAAGGTAGGTTTCCAACAAATTTTCAAGCTTCACATTTGAAAAAGTGCCTCCCAGGCAGCAAGTACACAAAACACTGTTGAAAGTTGACTGGCTGTCATTTAAATGTCCCTAAGTTTGATGAGAAGGAAGCCATAAATTAATTTGATAACCAAGAGCAAAAAAAATTTCAATATGTCCTTTCAATAAAATTTCAGATGACTAATACATTATTAAAAGTTTTGTGGCTTTGTAAGCAAACTTTCTTTATGTAAATAATAATTTGGGAAATTAAAATTTGTTACCTAAAACCCATAATTTATATTTTTTGGTAACATCTGATCTCATTTTCTTTCTTGATTACAAAGACTATAAATCATGGAGGAAAAGGTAATAATTTTTTAAAAAGTTGAACAAAAATCCAAAATATAATAATGCTTATAACAGTGTTTTCAATTACATAAATAAATATTGAAAAAAACGCTTGTAAGGAAATTAGCTAAAATATGAAATGAGCTCTTTTTCAAGATGGTAGTAATAGAGTTTTCTTTTTGTTCTTTTCTGTTTTATTAATTTTATTTACAATAAATAAGTATTGTATTTATAATCATAAAAGAGTTAATGTTCATTATTTTAGAAGAAATGTACATTTCATAGGCTAAGTTATACAATTGTAAACTAAGAGTCCACATAGCATTTCTAGAACCAGATCCTTTAATACTGTGAATAAAGTTAAAATTTTATCTTGATTTCACACAGGAATATAATAATATAACCCTCTCCTGGACTAATTTTTAATTAATATGTATGAGAAGAAAATTTAAACATAAAAAGTACAAGGGATAATAAACACCATATACTCACTTCCAAGTTGTAATACATGTTAATGTTTTACCATATTTATTTTTTATTTATCATAAAATCTTACAGATAGAAATGATGCCTCTTGCTTCCTATTCCCCAGCTATTTGCCTCCTTATTTAATGGTTTCTCTAGGGATTACAAAAGGCATACTTAACTTTCACAATCTATTTAGAATCAAAATGGTACCACTTCAATTGGTATACTTAGCACTAAGTAAATTTTCTTAATTTCTCTACATAATGCTGTAATTATTTTATGTTATATCTACATATCTGGAAAACCATTTCAGATAAACCTATATATTTTGCTTTCAACTGTCAAATGTATTTTAAAGAACTCAAAAGGAAAATAGTTTATTAAATTTATTTTGTTTTGCTTTTATTCTATTGCTCTTCGTTTCTCATTTTCCAAATGTCCTTCTGGTACCAGTTCCCTACTATCTAAAGATTTTTCTTTGTGTAATAATAACAAATTACCTTAGCTGTCCTTCATCTGAGAATGTCATTTCAATTCCTGAAGTATGATGGCAATGCAGTCCTAAATTCAATTGGAAGTTCAATTCTAAGACATGTAAAGAATAGCCTTTTATACTTAACCTCCCATGTTAAAATCTATGATTTGCAGCAAATATTTCCATGTGTACTTCAAGTGACCGATTTGCAAATGGCAGCAGTCATGTATTTCGAAAGCCCCTTTTAGGTCTTAATCAGATGACTTATATGTTTGACAATAGCAATTAATTCGTAGTTCTTTGACTCCCCACCCTTTGGGGAAAGAAATATCCTGTTCTGTTACAACTATGTTACTGTTATGCTTTTGGACCAAATGGAGCATATTTTTGAAAAGGCTGGAAAAGTGGCTGATTATGCATCTCAAGAGCCCTTGTTCAAATCTGACTTCTTTGAAGTGCAGGACATACAACCACAGCAGATAGAGTTATTGAGTAGAGACCCTGCTGAGTGAATAGCCTCTGCTCACAATGGCTAACCCATTTGGCAGGCACAACAGTCTTATTTTCCTTCATAAGCCTAAATTTGTCCCATATGGAAAACAAATAGTAGAGCTCTATCAATACAGAAAATCACCTAATCATGCCTCTTGACAACTAAAAAACAAATCACAGAAATGTGTGGATCAATTTGGTATATTAAATTTCAGTTAGAATCATTGAGTACTTATTTGTTTTTCAGAATATGTTTAAAACAATTCAACATCAAGGAAGAATGAATACTCCAGATAAGAGTACCTAATGTTTCTTTTTATAATTAATATTATAAAATTCATGCACTGGGGATGAGTGGTCCCTCAACCCAACCTGCCTCCTCTCACATACTGGGAGCCCTCAGGGGGTGTCCAACTGATGGCTCACCCCCAGCCTCGCCAGAGGCTTTAGACCTTGGGCACCCAGCCATCACCCTGCTCACCTCAGCCCTGGCTGCCTATGACCACCCGGCCCCAGGAGCTGGATGTTTACCACCACTTTCCCTCACAGAGCCCAGGGGCTGGGCACTCGCCACCACTGCCATTTCATCTCCACCCCTGGGGCACGGCGCTCATGCCACTTGGCCCCGCGCCTGCTCCTGATTGGCTGGTAGCATAGCCAATCAGGAGCAAAGGTACGGTCAAATTTGCAGGTTTCTCTTTTATTATATAGGATTTTAAAACCCGATAGATCTTATTTAGTCTTGCATATTTATGTATGGAAGTTAGGAAAGTCATCTTCCACAGTGAGGCAAAAATTATTTTTTAAATACAAACCTAATCATATGTATCTCTTGTAGCACTTATAAGGTATGCTAGATAAAATCTGTGTTTCTTGTATGGTATGTAATCTGTCTATTGAAAGATCAGCATTGCCATCTCTGAGTTTATTAGAAATGCATAATATCAGGCTCTTTCCCCAAATTTTCTAATCATGATCTTCATGGAATCTCAGGTAACTCACACACACATTAACATGTGAGAAACACTGTAATATAGAACTCCTTATAACCTTTACCTAATCTGCCAGTTCTTGTTTGATATCCAATATTCTTTCTTCATGTTTCTTATCCAAAACTGAGTGTTCTAAAGCCTAGCTCACTAATCCAATATTTCTTGGAACTGTCCTTTTTCAGTGCCTTATTATTTACTCCTTTATCACTTGACATTCTCTTGCCAAGCTCAAATGTCACCTTGCCTTCCTCTGAAAGAATTATTTTCTTCAGTTTCTGTATGGCTCTGGCACTCTTATACCTCTATTATTGCCATAGTCTTGTGCTGATGCAAGAGGGACGCAGGATGGTTTGATGTTTGAGTGGAGCTTTGGTGTCAGTGAGTCTTGAGTTTGAATAGCAACACTTAGTCATGACTGGGGAAGTCATTAAGCTCTGTACGTTTTAGCTTTTTTATCTAGAATATGTGAATAATAATAGCACAAAACTCATTGGATTGATTTGTAATTTTTTTTGCATTTCTAGAAATTTTATTTGCTCATTAAAAAAAAAACGTGTTACATTGCATTTTTAGAGTTTTTAGTTTCTATATATACTTAAAAGTGAATAATTTATTTATTTTAAAATTTTATTGTTTAAGGTATTACAAATAGTAGTACATATATCTCTCCCCCCCCCCCAACTGACCTCCCCCGGGTCTCTCCTAGCCCCTCCGTCTCCCTCTGCCCCCAATGTCATGAGTCTGTTGGTTATGCTTATATGCATGCATACAAGTCCTTTAGTTGATGTGTAAAATTTATTATGAATACAGGGCATATACAGTGCATATCACATAATGGGAATTGAATAAACTCTCATGCACATCGTGACTGAATTTATGTGACTGTATCTCCACTGGACACCAAACTGTGAGTTCTTTAACTGCAAATGCTGTATGTTAGTTTGTTGGGGAGCATAAGAGACTTGGTTGGGAAGTTGTAAGGAGGACATTCTGAGAAAAGGGAAGTGTGTGGAAGGCTGTTTGCCCTGTTTATCAGAATTCTGACTTAGGGGAGACTTAGGGGAGTGTGAAAGGCAGTGCCCCTAATTATCTCTTGACCTTTCCAAACAAGCCTGTGCATGTACAGAATCTGGGGTGTTCACTGGAATCCTTATGAATTCCTAAATGTCCTTGCCTAGAGTACAATGTGTCCTCCCAAGATTATTCACCCTACTGATTATACCTGAAGATAAAAACTACAATAAGAGGCTAATGAGGCAGGCAATGGAGGCTGCTCTGGCTGCTGGAGCCGGGAGCCCCTTAGCCCTTTCTTTCACAGTGAAACTGTGTTGGAGTAATCTGTCCATCTGTCCTTTATTGGCTGCTGGTCGTCCTCGGCCTTAGCCATTCTGTTAACCATTCTCACCCTGTTCCTAGTACACAGTAAACATTTTAAAAGCGAGAAAAATGAGGAACCAGTGACTTGCTCCGAAATTCAAATCCAAGAGAATAAGTATGGCTTACATTTATTAAACACTTTTACTGCAGGCCAAAAGCGGTCTGGGTTCCACTGATTTTTCGGGGCCATAATTAATATATATTTTGTTTTTTAAAAACCTAAACAGATATTGAAAATTTCAATTAAAATCTAGGACCATGGACTTTCAATTAATCTCACTAACTGTATATTCTCTTTTAAAGACTGAGAAATCTGAGACCCCAGCAAAAGAAGATATTCATTTATATTATTCCACCTTATACACTCAACAGACTTAGAATAATAATAATGCCACCACCTTTAATATAATTACTGAAAAGAGATTAACAATTCTTATTTTAGTCTCAATCCTGACCATGATTGGAGCACATGCAGGAGGCAAGCAGTTGATGTGTCTCTCTTTCATTGATGTTTCTGTGTCTTCCCTCCTTTCCACTCTCTCTAAAAATCAATGGTAAAATATCCTCCGATGAGAATTAATAAAACAAAACAAAAAAATTATTATTTTAGGCTCTAGTCAGGTAGCTCAGTTTGAATGCCAAGTATGCCAAGATTACGGGTTTAATCCCCATCCCAAGTCAGAGGACATACACATAAATAAGTGGAATAATTGAAACAATAAATCAATTTCTCTCTCTCTCTCTGTCACTAAAAAAATACATTTTAAAGATGAATTTTTATTCTATTTTTTTTATTCTCAGGATATGCAGGCAGACTATTGTATCTTAAAATCATTTAAAATAACTTCTCTCTGTGTTCATGCCACAACTTCAGAGACCGACTTACTTATTTCATTATGCTTTCATTTTATGGATTTTTTGTGTACATTTAATTTTTTATAAAATTATTCAAAATATTTCTATAGTTCCAGAGTCAAACCTGAAGTCAGTTACACTCATTGAAGTCAAACATCAAGCCTAATCAGCCCTTTCTCCTCTACTATGTAACTGTTTTCGTTCCAGCAGAAAACCATTCTTATTTTTGGCTTTGTTTTTTAAATTCTTCAAAACAAAATATTAATGCTTGTTTCACACACAGGCACATATTTGCATTCTTCCTGTTTTTAAATAAATAGTACCTTATTATGTACATCTTTGTACACCTTGTTTTGTTAAACTTTCTATATTTTATTTTGTGCAATGGAGAAAACAGGACTTTAACTCCTATTACTAGGTTGATGTGGGAATCAAATGAAATAATGTGCAAATAGTGCCCCAATTAATTGACATAAAACAGCCATTTAGTGACTATTAGTGAAAATTGAATATAGAGGGACACTTTATGTCTATTTTTGACATGATAAGGTAGAATGGATAAGTATCAACTTTGTCCTCAAATTTGGTGTGTGGTCTTGACAAGTCTTATATGGGTTACAAGTGTATAGTGCCATCCTATAAATAAAAATTATTAGGGAACTAATTAATCCAAGAGGAGACTTTATGAACTGTAAGGAAACAGATCAAAAGGATAGATCAGATTCTTCTAAATCTAGTTTCTGCAGTACTCTCTTTGGCCAAATTGTCACCTCTAATCTGGGAAACCAAGCCTACAAAAAGTTGTCAGACAAAAGCTGATTTCTGGGCAATAAGATGAGTCTTTTCTTATCCTTCTTTATAATAAAAGGCTAATATGCAAATGAACTGAATGGTGGAATGACCAGTCGCTATGATATATATACATTGACCACCAGAGGGCAGACGCACAATGCAGGAGCTGCGCCTTAGTGGTTGGTGTGTTCCCACAGGGGAGCATCGCTCAACCAGAAGCCAGGCTCACAGCTGGCAGCACTAAGCCATTAGTCGGACATCCCCCAATGGTTCCCAGACTATCAGAGGGTACAGCCTGGGCTGAAGGGACCCCCTCTGAGTGCTCTAATTTCATGCACCAGGCCTCTAGTGTTCAAATGAGCATGCTTCCTTTCCACAGAAATCACTGACATTCTCTACTTCCTGAGGCAGTTGATTTTAAGTGTTCATAGTGTCCGTATTTCTAATAGAATGGAAGGAAGAGACTATGCACTTGCCTAAACAAGATTGATGTGTTTGGGTTTTCAAGACTAGTATGTCTAGAGTGGAGGGAATAAAAAATATTAAGTGATGATGTCAGTGAATTATGCAAGAACCAGGGAAAGTACTGTCCAAAGCCATGGTAATATAGCATTTTATTTTGATGCTCTTTCCCTAGATCTTTACAGGTTACTTTTGTTCATTTCTGGGTGGAGCATAATAATGCACCTACCCCAAAAGTACCCATGTTCTAATCCCTGGGCCCTGTGACTGTGTCACCACACGTGGCAAAAGGAACTTTGAACATTTATTAAAATTAATAACTGAGATGGAGATTTACCAGAGAAACATATAATAATAGAAAAAGGTCAGAGATATGCGTTATGATAAGACATCATCTTTTGGCTTTGAAGACAGATGAAGGGGGGTATGTGTCAAAAAAATATGAGTGGTCTTTAGTATCTAAAAATGCAAGGAAACAAACTCTACTCTAGACACCTTAATTTTAGTCTAATATGACCCATGCCAGACTTCTGAACTGTAGGAGAATAGCAATGTATTGCTTTAAGCCATTAAATTTGTGTCAATTTGTTTTAACAACAATAGAAAACTAACATAACTTTATTTAGGTCTCTGAATAATATCACCTCCTTAAGTAGGCCTTTTGTAGTATATCTACAATAATTCCTATTTTTTCACTCCCTATCAATTTGTTCTGTTTATTTTGCTTCTTAACAACTAACGCCACCTGAGATTATATCACCTGCATGTTTTTTCTCTTTCCAACAAGTGAAGATAAACTCAATGAAGGCAGTGGCTTTGTCAAGTATTCTAGATACCACTCACTACCTAATGTCTGGCACATGCTAAATGGCACTCATAAACCATTCATGCACTTATTTATTGATGTAAGGTGCTCTGAAGGTTTGTGACAAGAAGAACCACCTAGTCCAGTGGTCGCCAAACTCATTAGTCAACAGAGCCAAATATTAACAGTACAACGACTGAAATTTCTTTTTTTTAAATATATTTTTATTGATTTTTTTGCAGTATAACTTATAATTAATAGTAGTACACGTTTTCCTTTCCCCCTCCCCCTTACCCTCCCCCCAGCTTCCCCTACCCCCCAGCACATATCCCCACCCTCCCCCTCCCCGCCCCAGTGTCTTTAATTCATTGGTTATGCTCATATGCATGCATACAAGTCCTTCAGTTGATCTCCCCCAGCATCCACCTCCCATCCACCCAAGCCTTCCCCCTGTAGCTTGACAGCCTGTTCAAGGCCACCCTCCTCTATATCAATCACTCTCCCCTGTTTCTTTTCTTCAAAAATATCTTGCCTCTGCATACAAGAAATAAATGTATAAGAACAAAAAATGTTTGAGTCTCAGTGAAATTTCTTTTGAGAGCCAACTTTTTTATACTTAAATTTCTTCTAATGCCACTTCAAAATAGACTTACCCAGGCCATGATATTTTGTGGAAGAGCCACACTCAAGGGGGCAAAGAGCCGCACATGGCTCATGAACCAAAGTTTGCTGACCACTGACCTAGTCTGATGATTCCAGTGAAGTATGTTGGAGCCAGTAAATTTTATATTGCATTGGGTATTTTTATTATGTATAATTATGTCAATGCCAATGTTAAATAAAAAAGTAAAAGATACAAAAATACTCTTCATTCAGACAAGCACTGTTGTTGTTTTCTTGAAAATAATACCTAAGGTATTAAAAGATCCAAGTGTTTATCGGATGAAAAGAAGTAAAACAAAAGCTGTTAGAATAAGACTAAAAATTTAAACTGACTTGAACTACCTGGTTAACAGTTTTCTGTGACCACTGTTAACAGGTTAACAACCTATTTTCCTCAGAAAGGTGTTTGGCATTGCAGGGACATGTGAGTTGAGTTGTTATTCTTGCAGGTTTCCTTCCATCACAATGCCTGAGTACATGTTACTGATGGGCTAAATGTTGGGCTGCATATGAGCAACTGCTAGACTTCCCTCATCTGCCTCCTCTTTGCCACTACTCTTGTTCTTTTCTATTTACTATAATGTCTATGCTCCATTTTAAGCAGTTGCTCGTTAATTCTGCCAGAAGGGAGTTTGCTATCTATTTTTACCATGCATGACAGTCATTAACAAAAGCAACTGATTTGTATTGACTTAATACTGTTTTGTTTATTATGTGCTTGGTGACTTATGTTCTCTGATAGCACCATGTGGCTGTTCTTGGGTCGGTGATATTTTTATTCACACACAAAACAAAAAGTCATTTTAACAAGTACCATCTAAATTCTCTCAAATGTGTATCACATATAATCATTCAAAGTCATTTTGGTTATTGTATTCTTTTATAATCATGATGCAGTTACTTGGATGTTTTCACAAGTTTTTTCGTAACTATTTATTTGACCACTTTTGTAATATCTGAAAATAAGTTTTTAACTTTAAACTGTCAGTTGATAGAAAAGTTGACAGTCTGCCGAGACCGGTTTGGCTCAGTGGATAGAGCGTCGGACTGCGGACTGAAGGGCCCCGGGTTCGATTCCGGCAAGGGCAAGTACCTTGGCTGGGGGGAACATCCCCAATAGAGGGCGTGCAAGAGGCAGCTGATCGATGTCTCTCTCTCATAGATGTTTCTGACTTTCTATCACTCTCCCTTCTGCTCTGTAAAAAATCAATAAAATATATTTTAAAAAAGAAATAAAAAAAACTTGACAGTCTATTTTATTTTAATAGATGGACAGGCTCTGAAATGTACACACAGGACAACATCTTGAGTGTCAAGCTAATTCTCAGACTTGAACAAATACACATTTCAAGAAAATGAAATCTAAATTTAAAGAATTTATAGAAGAGAAAAAAGTTTCCTGTATGATATATTCTAATACTATTCTTCACACAATTTGGTCACATAATTGATCAATCATATGATGTGTATATTTTACTATTATTTAATTAAAGTATTTATTTTAAGGTAATTGTAGATCCACATACAAGTGTAAGAAATAACATAGAAAGCACTGGCCCAATAGCTCATTTGGCTAGAGCTTCATCCTACTACAACAAGGTTGTGGGTTCAATCCCCAGTTAGGACACATACAAGAGTCAACCAATAAATGCCTAAATAAATCAAACAAAGTAATAGCAAATTTATGTCTGTCTCTCTCTCTCTGTTTCTCTCTCTCTCTCTACCTGAGCTCACCTATCATCTTTCTCAAACAAATAAAAAAAGAAAGCATACAAAGATATTTTGAGTACACTTTAGTCAGTTTCCTCCAATGCTATCTACAGTACAATATTACAACCAGGAAATTGAAATTGATAAAATCTATAAATTTTATTGAGATTTGCCATCTTTATATGTATTCGTATTTGTGTGTGTCTGCATATAGTTCTAAGCAATTTTATCACATGGTCAGGTTTGTGTTTCTTCCTCCATCTTCAAAACAAATCATAGTTTCACTGTTGCAAGAATCCCTTCTGCTACTCTTTTACAGCCAAGACCATCTCCCTTCTCCAGCTTTAGGCCCATCTGATCCCTGGACTCACTAGTCTGTTCTCTGTCTGAATAATTTTGTCATTCAAGGATGTTATAAAAATAAAATCATACAGATATAACTTATTGCAGTCTTTTTCTCTCTGTATAATTTTCTTCAGGTCCATCTAAGTTGTTACTTATGGTAATAGTTTGGCCTTTTATTGCTATTTAGTATTCCATGGAATGGATATACCACAGTTTATTGAAGAATTCACTTATGGAAAGACATCAGAGCTGTTGATGGCTATTGGGGATATAATTGTTATGAATTTTTTTTATGTGAACTAGTTTTCATTTATGGTAGCGGCCTGTTTTTAATTTTATAAGAAACTAGAGACCTGGTGCATGAGATTCGTGCATGGGTCCCCTCAGCTGAGCCTGCACCATCTGCAATCTGGGACCCCTTGGGAGATATCAGACTGCTGGTCTAGGCCAGCAGTCATACATTCCTCTCACAATCCTGGATCACTGGTTCATAATTGCTCACCTGCCTGCCTGCCTAGTTGCCCCTAACTACCACCCCTGCTGGCCTGATCGCCCCTCAACTGCCTCTGTGTGTTGGCTTGATCACCCATAATTGCTCCCACCCCCAGCCAACCTGGTTGCCCCTAACTGCCCCCCACTGCTGGCCAGGTCACCCCTAACTGCCTCCCCTCGGCTGGCCTAGTTGCCCCTCATTTCCCCCTCCAGCCTAATCACCTGCAACTGCCCCCCACTGCTGGCCTGGTTGTCCCCAACTACACCACCCCATGGTGGCATGGTTGCCCCCAACTGCTCCCCCTGCCAGCCTGGTTGTCTCTTACTGTCCCCCTTACTGGCCTGATCCCCTCCCAACTGCCCCCCTCCAGCCTGGTTGCTCCCAATAGCCCCCCTGCCAGCCTGGTCACCCCTCAGGGCCCCCCTGTTGGTCCTGGTCACCCCACTCAGCCTGCTTGGTCAGTCATTTGGTCATCCCTCAGACCGGCCCTGGGCGAGGCTGAGGGGCCTAGGCCATTTAGATGGGTATGCAGAGCTATGACATTGTGGTTTTATTTTTCATTTGGCTAATGGTAATGTTGAACATCTCTTTATGTGCTTATTTGTCATCTGTATAACTTTTTCAATGAAATGTCTGTACATAACTTTCATCCATTTTATATTTGGAATTTTATTTTACTGTTGTGTTTTGAGAGTTCTTTATATATTCTAGGCACCAGTCCTTTTTGAACATGTTGTTTGCAAATGTTTTCTCTCAGTCTATAGCTTATTCTTTTCAGCCTCTTCACAGGGTGTTTGGAGAAAACATTTTAAATTTTGATGAGATCCAATTTATCATTTTTCCATTTATGGATATGGTTTTGGTAACAACTTTCAAAAGCTCTTTTCCTTTTCCTAGAGTAAAAGTTTTATAATTTTATGTTTTATATTTAAATCTATGATTCATTTTGAGCTATTTTTGAATAAGTTGTGAGAATTAGATCAAGGATTTCTTTTTCTTTTCTCTTCTTTCCTTTTTTCCTAACTTTGTTCTTCTATTTCAATGTTATATAAGCTATTCTAGGACTTCCACCTCTCTGTATAAACTAGAATCAGTTTATTGATACGCATAAAATAACTTACTGCAATTTATATCAGGATTGCATTGAATCTCTAGGTCAATTTAGGAAGAATAGACATTTCAATAATATTGAGTCTTCCTATCTATTAACATGAAATATCTCTCCATTTATTTAAATCCTTGATTTCATTCTATATGAGCAAAACTAATGTTGATATAGAGCTTGTGCATAATTTTTAGGTTTATACCCAAGCATTTCATTTTGGGGTATGCTAATACAATTTACATTGTGTTTTTCATTTCAGATTCTACATTTTAGTTATTGGTATATAGCAGTGGTCGGCAAACTCATTAGTCAACAGAGCCAAATATCAAAAGTAAAACGATTGAAATTTTTTTTGAGAGCCAAATTTTTTTAACCCTAAACTTCTTCTAATGCCACTTCTTCAAAATAGAGTCGTCCAGAGCATGTTATTTTGTGGAAGAGCCACACTCAAGGTGCCAAAGAGCTGCATGTGGCTCTCGAACTGTAGTTTGCCCACCACTGGTATATAGGAAAGCAATTGACCTTTGTATATATTGTATCCTGCAAATTTGCTTGTTATTCCAAGTGGGGTTTTGTGTATGTGTGTGTGGGGGGGGGGAGGTGGAGAGGGCGGGGTCAATTTTGGCGATTTTCTACATAGATAATCATATCATTTTTGAACAAAGACAGTTTAATTTCTTTACTAGAGGCCCACTGTAGCTTTGTCCAGAAGGACATCTGGAAGGATGTCTGGTCTAATTAGCATATTATGCTTTTATTATTGTAGATTCTCAATTTGTATACCTTTTATTTCCTTTATTGGCTTATTGAATTAGCAAGGGCTTTTTTTTTCTTTTTTTCTTTTTTTTGCTTCTAGTATGATGTTGAAAAATAATTATGAGAAGGGACATCCTTACCTTATACTTATATGAAAGCTTGTTTCTTGCTATTATAATGGTAGCTATAGGTGTGTTTTCTTAATTGTCATCAAGTTGAGAAAATTTCCCTCAATTACTAGTTAGCTGAGAGCTTTTATCTTGAATAGATGTTAGCACTGCTATCTTTACAGATTATTGTTTGTTTCATAAGCACTGTTCCTACCACCCTTGAACTTCTATAACCTATTTTTTACATTTCATTTTTTAATTCCAATTGACATCCAATATTCTATTAGTTTCAGAAGTACAGCATGGTGGTTAGAGAATTATTTAATTTATGGGGTTATTTCCTCCAATCCTGATACTTCTAGTATCCATTTGACACCCTACATAGTTATTACAATATTAGAGACCTGGTGCACGAATTTTGTGCATGGGTAGGGCCTTGGCTGGAGATCAGGGCCATCTGTAGAGTGACCACAGGGCAATTGGGGGGCCCCAGCTGGCACCCACCTTGGTTGGCCTGGGGCATGCAGCCTGGGGGAAGCTCATGCATTGAGTGTCTGGCACTTGGTGGTCAGTGTGCACCATAGTGACCAGTTGTTCCACTGGTTCCACCTTTCGGTCAATTTATACATTAGGCTTTTATTATATAGGATGCAATCTATTTCTAAAACAGATACAGAGTGATACTGGTAAAACTAACATCAAAAGCCATCATTCAACACCCCTAACAAGTTTTCATCTCATTTACAATAAAACCCCCAAAATGTATAAAACCCTAACAAGTCCTAAATAATTTGGTCCTTTCTCCAGGTCTGGTAAGACATTGATCTTATCTCTTTTTATTCTTTTGAGTACATTCTAATATAACATCTCTAACATGCTGCCTGTTCTTCAGATAACCCAACCATTCTATTTATCCAGGGTCTTTGCTCTCAGTGTCCCCTATGTCCGGAATGACCTTCACTGAATACCCTCTTTGCTTCCTCCCTCATTTGCTTCAGATTTTGTTGTGTTGTCATTTAACAAATACTTATTTTAAATGCAAGGATTGATGGTCAAACCTGCAAATTTCCTGTAATCCATAATATGGCTTCAGAATTTTATTCAAAAGTCAACTTCTCACTAAAGCATTTCTGGCCGTCCTCTTGATTATTTTCATGTTGTGTCTCATATTTACTGTTTCTCCTTAACAATTTCCATTATGTAATGTATCACATGTGCCAGTTATCAATTTCCATTATGTAATGTATCACAGTGCTGCATAACAATAAACACAAAGCCTCAATGGCATATAATAATGAACACTTATTGTTACTCATGACTGTGGGTAGCCTGGGTGGTTCTGCTGATGAGTCCTGAATTCAGCTGTCATGTCTGGGCTCACCGACTACCTGAGGTCTACTGTAGGCTTGGGTGGGAGCACTTGGTCCAGGAGGGCCTCTCAGTGTGTTCTCACGGGAGAGGGAGCATTCCGAGAGAGTAGAAACGGGAAAGAAATGTTTTAGGCCTAGGTTTGAAATACACTATTATTTCCATCACATTCTGTTTTCCAAAACAAGTTTAAAAAGTAGCCCAGATTCAAGGTTTGTGCAAAGCCACACTGCTAAGGGGCTTGGATACAGGGAAATAAATAAGGACAGATATGTCCTCAACCCACCACAGTACATGTTTGCTTATATACTTCACTTATCACCAGTCACCTTTATCAGAATATAGGCTCTAAAAGGCTGAGAATTATTCTATTTTATTAAATGCTTTATTCAATAAAATTACATATGCCTGTAATTTTACTGGCATACTAAGAGAACTCAATGATTACTTGTGAATTGGATGAATGGAACTGCTGTGATCAACTGCCCTACGTAATTCCTTAACAGAGACCCTGAGGTCTTACCAGTAATTTTTTTAAAAAATTCCATAAATGAAACAAAGCTAGACCTATAAAGGGGATATAGTAAATGTATTTAGGATTAAAAAATGAATAATAAATGACAATAGGTCCTAGATAAGAAATTTAAAGAAAAGGAAATTTCCTTCTAATGATATTACCTTGTGATTTTAGATGTTTTTTTGTAAGTATTTTCCTCTGATTCAAGTAACTTTTTTGGAAATAGTGTTTCTAATACATAATGGAGCTCATGGAATCTAAAATAGTTTTGGCAGCCTTCAAGTGCATATGGCATATAAAGATAAGAAAACAGCATCTGCATAAAGCTATGAAGGAAAACTATGAGCATTAAAATGGGCTATGTACACTTAATTGGGGATATTAATTGCAATTGTAGAAATTAAATTATAATTTGGATTTCAGGATTGTCCCTCAAATTTCATTATGATCAGAATTACTTGCTCATAATTGTTTCTACCAACATGGCATTGCCAGACTGCCCAATGAAAGAGCTATAGGCTTGGTTTAAAACTAAGTTTCTTAGAGACAAATGAGCTAGAGAGGTATCATTATTTTTATTCTAAACTATCCTGGAGATGATTTTAATATTGCTCAATTATTCCTTGATTTTCATGTTTAAGGAAAGTAGTTTAGGAAAGCATGATATATATGTTGATATACCTATCTATCTATGATACTTCAAAAAAATAATTACATATTTTAATAAATATTTCACATTTCTATACAAACATACTAACACATGTATATATCATGTTTTAATAAAATATTTATTTTAAAATCTAAAATATTATTTAATTAAAACACTTGAGAAACATCACATCAAATTTTGAAACTTATAGATGTGCCTATTCTAATTCCCATGCCATTTTAAATGTGTTATAAATCTAGACTTGTATTACATGAAAAAACATTTGAATGTTCCTTAAACTTTTTTAAAAATCTCCTTCACTTTGAATGTTTTCCTGATTTTCTACATCTCCCCGGGCCTTCATTTAGCCTAATGAAAAAGTCTGCGGTACAACTTAGCGATTTCTTCATATGTCCAGTCAGTTTTTCCTACCATAATGAAGAAAATAAATTAAACCTAAAGTTAACATTGGGAGATTTTATATTTTATTCTCTATACTATTTGCATTAATTCACATGTAAAAACTGATATATTTAAGTTTTGTAAATCAACATCCTACATTATTCAAGAGGAATTTATAAATTGCCCTCAATGCATCACAAAATCAGTTTGTCACGATGGGGGGAATATCACATGACAAGTAGACTGAAAACACCATATGACTCCACAATAATTTTTATCCACTGCTGTATAAATATATCTCAGTGAGGGACTAAACAATTGGCCATGCAAACAGTGCCATGGCACTGAGAAATTAGTTTTCACTGACCACCAATGTTTACATTAAA
The DNA here is from genome assembly GCA_027563665.1 of Antrozous pallidus. Classification (NCBI taxonomy): domain Eukaryota; kingdom Metazoa; phylum Chordata; class Mammalia; order Chiroptera; family Vespertilionidae; genus Antrozous; species Antrozous pallidus. The sequence goes on from CM050522.1 coordinate 18,382,956, forward strand.
GTTGCAAAAAGAGCTTAAGAACTGAAGTAAGACAGAGATGAATTCATCTGACTGCTCTGTGACAATGGCATAAACATGTAACCTGTTATTCAGACCAAGAGCTACGTTCCCAGTTCACGAGCTAGCGATTTCAAGACAAAGCAGAAAGAAATGTGTTAAAGATTAGACTTGCAAATCTCAGAATATATAGTGTCAGTCTTGGGATGCTAAAACATCCATTTAGAGTAAACTCTCCGAGTAACTGTGGCATGTTACAAAGTGGAATCATGAATATGCAATCAGCAAATGGTTCTGGAGCCCCATCACCTTCTCTGTCAATTCTCGCTGTCACTTTCCATGGTGGCAACTTGGCACTTTGACAGTGATTATACCTTTATATGATGTATTACAGATAGTATGCTTCAGTTGTTTACAAATAGAATCATATCTTACTCTTTCAGTGGAAGAATAGAGTGTTTTAAGTAAGGAAAATATTCCTCGTTATAAATTTTCCATGCAAGTTACTCATGCATGATCAGACTGGAATGCCATATGAAGCCATTACTTGCATGACAAAAGCAACCTCTTAAACCTCTGTTTGTATCACTCCCTAAAAGTGAAATAATATGCAGCTTTTTTAAGTTAATCAAAAAGAAACTGCATAAAGGGTTACTTGACAACATAGCACCCATCACTCTGAAGGGGCAGGCTAGTCACAAGAGAAAATGGTTTTCAAATAGGAAGCAGATTCTAAGACAGAGGTATTGGTGCCAATCAAGACAAAATGATCTGCTTGAGGTATAGTTTGGCTTGTTCTTTTGCCCTACCAAAAATCAGTTATTAACTTGTTTGTGCGTATTAACTTGGTCTAAAATTTAACCTCAAGTGGTTTGCTTCAGGTGGTACTTTCCTTTGATGTTTAGTTGCCAAAATTTTAGGTAAAGGTGTCAGGGAAACTAAATCATATAACTCTTCAGTTTGCCACTTAATTTTATCTATGCGTCTGCATAAAGAAAAACTCAATATTTAAGGCTGCTATGAAGTTTGCAAACCTATTCAGATACCTCTAAATATCTAGGTTTTTGTTATATATAAAAATAACACAGCTAAATGTTAGATTTAGTTATTTGTAATTTTCTACTTACATAAAGTTTTATAGATTTAACACTTTGTTTATCCATTAATTCAGGATGCTTAGAAATTCATAGCTATGAAACACTTCAATGAAAATAAACTATTGAAATTGTATGTTTTAAATCACTTTACTTTCACTACCTTCCTGAACAAACATTTTCAGGTAAGAATCAAATTCGCTACAGGTCACACATCTAGGGTCAAAACCAGATCTTCATATCAGAACTGTGGTTTCATAATCAAGTGTTATTTTCACCCAAACCACTTTTTTCATTAGTTTAATGTAATGGAATAAAGAACTGATGCTAAAGGGGAAGGGATATTTAAAAAGAAAAGGGAAAGTAAGTTATGGGACTGTGTATTTCTGGTAAAACTAAAGCCTTAGCTCCTAACACATAATTGTGGGATGCTCTTTATCTTGAAATGTTCCCTCACAACAATGGAATATTCCTCCCAGACAAGGTGAACTAAAGCCTGGAATGGGACACTAAACAAAACCTTAGGGAAAAAATGAACAGAATGCAGAGCTACTAAAAATAACTACCAGCATGTCAGTTCATCTTTTTCTGTTGCATAACCTCTACTAGGTTGTAGAATAGTCATAGCACACAAAATAACCACTCACAAAATAGTGCTCATTGTGGAGGAATGGTTTATTGTCCAATGAGAAGAGAAGGAAAATTAACAGGACTGCTTCAGATAAAAGAGAAAATGAAAGCTGCCTCACAAACCTGAATAATATAAAGAATTCTACTTCAAAGATCGCTAAAAAGGGGGAAATTAGAAAGAATATACCATGCAAAACATAGACCAGGTACAAAACTCGGGAGAAAATATTCATGAATTAAGAGTTATTACTAATCACTTAAAAAATATAGAACAATTTAGTAAGAATATTTAATAATATTTATTTCAAGCACTATATTAAGAAATATATTTATTGGCAGTGTCCTTTGCTGTGTCAAAGCCATTTGGTTTGATATAATCCCATTTATTTTTATTATTATTATTTAGTTAGTTAGTTAGTTAGTTATTCTTTAAAGTATTACAAATAGTAGTACATATGTTTTCCTTCCCCCCCACATTGTCCTCTCTCCAGCCTCCCCTAACCCCCAGCACATGCCCTCACCTGCACCCCCCCCCCCCCGGCCCAGTGTCTTGTATCCATTGGTTATGCTTATATGTATGCATACAAGTCCTTCAATTGATCTCTTATAGCCCCCGTCCCCTACTCCCTCACCCTCGCCTGCCTTCTCCCTGTAGTTTGACAGTCTGTTCAATGCTTCTTTGCCTCTGTATCAATCTTTTTCCCCTGTTTCTTTTCTTTAAAAACATCTTGCATCTGCATACTGGAAATAAATGTATAAGAACAAAAAATGTGTGTGTGTCAGTTTCAATGTCCAACTGTTCTGAGTCCCAGTTTTAATGTCAAATAGTTAATTATGTGTGCATGTTAGCAATGGTATCTGGATGGTGGGCATATGGTGGCAATGCAAGTTCTACCCTCTCTTGTTTGGTCCTGGGCAGCCTGCAGTGATGCATCGCTGCTGACTGCTAGAATGGCAAGGTGTCATCAGTGTCTTCCATCTCTGAACTGTCTTCGCAGTTGGAACAGACCTGTCAGTTCATCTTTGTTGCAGGAATCTACATGGTCTTGGAGGTGTTTTCTGAAAATATACAAACATATTTTTGACCAAAAGTTAATAAAGAGATCTGTTCTATAAATTAGACTTGGGATTCTTTTTATTTTTGCCCAAATGATTTTCCTTTGGCTTATATTGACACCATGTGTGTTTTTCATGGGTGTCCTGCTGTTGGCATTACAAATGGAAATTAATTTTCTGGAGTAAAAATTTTCTAGATCTAATTTACTTACAGGATATTTTTCTTACATGATATTACCCCACTATACTCTCCTTTCTTTTGATTAATGGGGGCTTTTGGAAATTTTATATTGCAGTCTTGGTAACTTTAAATTTTAACTTTTGCACAAAAATATGACTGCTTTAGGTTCTTTGCATTTTAGGCAATTTTACGATGAGATGAACTACTAACATAAATTTTAGTTAATATTTGAGGAACAGCTTTTTGTCCAGTACACTTAAATTTTCTTGAGTGTTCACTTAACTCACTTGGCCAATTTAAATTAATCTGAAAACTTGATTACTATTTTACTATCAATTTTAATACTTAAGCAAAAATCTTAGTTTACCCTATAAATATTAGTGGAAAGGATTATTTGCATTCTTGAGTAGGCCCTGAGCATTCCTGGTACTAGACTGAATTTAGATATAGAGCAGCTATTGCTGGCTGAGTATCTGTCTGTAACCTGGGTCCAGATCTGAGCTGTGCATGGGAGGTGAGGCAGCCATGAGGGCAGGAGACCTCCCTCAGAAGAGATAAGAGTTCAGTCCCTTGCAAAGTAAGGGGGTGAGGGTCTGTGCCCCACCTCTGTTGACCTTTTAGTTCTCTCCTATGGGCCCCTCTGCTACTGTGCCTGTCTTAGGTTGTTCCTTCCCTGAGAAATCTTACCCTTCTCTGGCTACCCAGCCATCCTCTTGGGGCAAGCAGGGTGATGTAAGGTTCAGTTCTGTCTCCTTGGTAGTCTATGCCCCCGTGGCCTCCAGGCCCAGCACCTGCCTTGGGATCCCCGTGCCTGCTAGGGGGTCCCATTATTGATCACATATTTTGGGGGACTCAGGTTTCTTCTACAGGGAGGACCCAGGTCACACCATTGGTCGAGAGACAGATCCATGGTGCCAGCCACCCAGAGGCTTCAGCCACAGCTTGAACTGAGAGCTCAGGCAACAGCTGTGTTCACTTGGATTGTGAGAAGAAGGTCCCTCTTGGCAAAAAGGGCAAGAGGGGCCAATATAGAATGCTCAGATGCCTTCTACAGTGCCTTAATTCTTTTTGAAAGGGATTAATTCCTTTCCTGTCCTTTTTTAAATTGCTGCCAAACATTCAAAGAATTAGTTTGTAAATTTCTTTGGGATAATTGTACAATATGCTGTTGTCAAATATCAAATATTATAATGACATTGTAGAATAATATCATGTAAGGGTATTATGGTGTCACAGGAGGTTAAGGGGGTCCTAGCCTAAGGAATGATGCCCATAGGAGATGACAAGCTCCAGGCCATGTCAATTCAATCTCAAACTAGCTGCCATTTTTTTTGGTAACTTTATATAAACGTTGTCAGGGATGTAAAAACACAAATTACTTACCTTAGTTCAAGAGGTCAAATATATTGACTTTCTCCTTACTCCCACCCCCCCTACCCCCACTTACCCTGAGGTTTGACATTACGATGGACTTTTCTCAGTCTCTGGATCCATTCTTGTTCATCAGTCTATACCGTTCATTATACTCCACAAATGAGTAAGATCATGTGATATTTATCTTTCTCTGCCTTGCTAATATCACTTAGCATAACTCTCTCCAGTTCCATTCATGTTGTTACAAATGGTAGAAGCTCTTTCTTTTTTACCACAGCATAGTATTCTATTATGTAGATGTACCGTAGTTTTTCAATCCAGTCATCTGCTGAAGGGCACTTAGGCTGTTTCCAAATCTTAGCTATGGTAAATTGTGCTGCTATGAACATAAGGGTGCATATATCCTTTCTAATTCGCATTTCTAGTTTCTTGGGATATATTCCTAGAAGTGGCATCACTGGATAAAATGGGAGCTCTATTGTTAGTTTTTTGAGGAAACTCCATACTGTTCTCCACAGTGGCTGTACCAGTCTGCAATCCTACCAGCAGTGCATGAGGGTTCCTTTTTCTCCGCATCCTCGCCAGTACTTGTCGTTTGTTGATTTGTTGATGTAAGCCATTCTGACAGGTGTGAGATGGTACCGCATAGTTGTTTTGATTTGCATCTCTCAGATAATTAGTGACTTTGAGCAGGTTTTCATATGTCTCTGGGCCTTCCTTTTGTCTTCTTTCGAAAAGATTCTATTTAGGTCTGTTGCCCCTTTTATTATTGGATCATTTGTCCTCCTTTTATTAAGTTGTATGAATTGCCTGTAGATGCTTGAGATTAAACCTTTATCACTGATAACATTTGCAAATATGCTCTCCAATACAGTGGGTTTTCTTATTATTTTGTTGATGGTTTCTTTAGCTGTGCAAAAGCTTTTTATTTTGTAGTCCCATTTGTTTATTTTCTCTTTAGCTTCCACTGCCCTAGGAGCAGTATCAGTGAAGAAGTTCTTTCGGCATATGTCTGAGATTTTTCTTCCTGTGAATTCCTCTAGTATTTTTATGGTTTGCCATCTTATGTTTAAATCTTGTATCCATTTTGAGTTTATTTTTGTGTATGGTATAAGTTGTTGGTCTAGTTTCTTTCTTTTTCCTTTTCTTTTCTTTTTTTTTTTTTTTTTTTTGCATGTATCTGTTCAAATTTCCCAACACCATTTATTGAAGAGACTGTCTTGACTCCATTTTATGTTCCTTTGTCAAATATTAATTGAGCATAGTAGTTTGGGTTAATATCTGGATTCTCTATTCTATTCCATTGGTCTATATGTCTGTTCTTGTGCTAGTTCCAGGCTGTTTTAAGAACAGTAGCTTTGTAATACAGCTTGAAATCTGGTATTGAAATCCACTGACTTTGTATTTTTTTCTCAGGATTGCTGTGGCTTTTCAGGGTTTTTTAATCCAGATGAATTTTTGGAGAGTACTTTCTCTTCTGTGAAATATGCCATTGGTATTTTAATGGGGAGTGCATTAAATTTGTAGATTGCTTTGGGTAGTATGGAGATTTTAATGATGTTGATTCTCCCAACCCTCAAACATGGAATGTTCTTCCACCTGTTTATGTCTTCCTCTATCTCTTTTTTCAGTGTCCTGTAGTTTTCCGTGAATAGATCTTTTACCTCCTTAGTTAAGTTTATTCCTAGGTATCATAATTTTTTGGTGTGATAGTAAATGGGATTGCTTTTTTGGTCTCTCTTTCTGTAAGTTGACTATTGGTGTATAGAAATGCCATAGATTTCTTGCAATTAATTTTGTATCCTGCTATGTTGCTGAACTCATTTATAAAGACTATTAGTTTTTTTATGGAGTCTTTCATGTTTTTTATGTACAATATCATGTCATCTGCAAATAAGGATAGCTTTACTTCTTCTTTTCCAATTTGGATGCCTTTATTTCTTCTTCTTGTCTAATTGTAATGTCTAATACTTCCAGTACTATGTCAAACAGGAGTGGTGAGAGTGGGCATCCCTGTCTTGTTCCTTTTCTGAGGGGAAATGGTTGTAGTTTTGCCCATTGAGTATTATGTTCGCTGGGGGTTTATCATATATAGCTTTTATGATGTTGAGGTATGATCCTTCTCTTCCCACCTTGTTGAGAGTTTTTATCAAGAAAGGGTATTGGATTTTGTCAAACGCTTTTTCTGCATCAATTGATATGACTATGCGATTTTTATCTCTCAATTTGTTTACAGGATGTATCACATTTATTAATTTGCGAATATTGTACCATCCTTGCATTCCTGGGATAAATCCTACTTGGTCATGGTGTACGATCGTTCTGATGTACTGCTGGATCTGATTTGCTAGAATTTTATTGAAGATTTTGGCATCTATATTCATGAGGGATATTGGCCTGTAATTCTCTTTTATTGTGTCATCTTTATCTGGTTTTGGTATTAGGGTGATGCTAGCTTCATAGAAGGAGTATGGAAGTCTTCCATCCTCTTGAATTTTCTGGAGTAGTCTGAGGAGGATAGGTTTTAGTTCTTCCTTGAATGTTTGATAAAACTCCCCTCTGAAGCCATCTGGCCCTGGGCTTTTGTTTACTGAAAGCTTTTTGATGACTGCTTCAATTTCTTCCATTCTTATTCGTCTATTGAGCTTTTTAGATTCTTCTTGATTGAGTTTTGGGAGGTTATATTTTTCTAAGAATATATCCATTTTCTCCAGGTTGTCCAGTTTGTTGGAGTAGAGTTGTTCATAGTATTTGATAACAATCCTTTGTATTTCAATGGGGTCTGTTGTTATTTCACCTCTGATTTTATTTATTAGGTTTCTTTATCTTTGCTTCTTGGTGAGCCCGGCTGGAGGTTCATCAATCTTGTTTATCCTTTCAAAGAACCAGCTCTTGGTTTTGTTGATCTTCCGTATTGTTTCTTTGGTCTCTATGGCATTTATTTCTGCTCTCATCTTTACTATTTGCTTCCTTCTGCTTACACTGGGCTTTTCTTGTTGATTTTTTTCTAACTCTTTGAGTTGTTGGGTTAGATAATTTATTACCATTGTTTCTTGTTTTTCGCAGTAGGATTGTAGAGCTATGAACTTCCCTCTCAAAATTGCTTTCACTGTGTCTGATAGATTTTGGATTGTGGTGCTATCATTGTCATTTGTTGCTATGTTGTTTTCTATTTCTCCCTTGATATTTCTGTTAACCCAGTCATTGTTTAATAGCATGCTGTTTAGTCTCCATGTGTTTAATTTCTTTGGATTGTTTTTATTGTAGTTGATATCCAGCTTTATGTCACTGTGATCTGAGAATATGCTTGATATGACTTCTATCTTGTTGAATTTAAAGAGACTTTGCCTATGACTCAACATATGATCTATCTTTGAGAATGACCCATGGGCACTTGAAAAGAATGTACATTCTATGGCTTTGGGGTGAAATGATCTGAAGATGTCAGTTAATTCCATCTGGTCTAGTGAGTCATTGAGGATTGATGTTTCTTTACTGATTTTTTGTTTAGAGGATTTGGCCAGTGGTGATAGTGGGGTATTAAAATCTCCTGCTATGATTGTATTGCTGTCAATCTCTCCCTTGATATCCTCTAGTAGTTTTTTTTTTTTTTTGTATGTATTTGGGTGCTCCTGTATTGGGTGTGCATATGTTTACCAGAGTTTTTTCTTTTTGTTGGATTGCTCCCTTTGGTATTATGAAGTGGCCTTCTTTATCTCTTGTTATATACTTCACTTTGAGATCTGATTTGTCAGATATAAGTATTGCTACCCCAGTTTTTTTTTCCATTTCCATTCGCCTGAAGAACCCTTTTTTCATCTTTTCACCCTCAGTCTGTGTCTTTTTTTCAGAGGTGGGTTTCTTGTAGATAGCAGATATATGGGTCATGTTTTCTTAACCAATCCGTTACCCTATGTCTTTTGATTGGAACATTTAATCCATTTACATTTAAAGTTATTATTGATAGGTACTTATTTGTCGCCATTTTTGTTCTTTGCCCCTGTGTTCCTTCTTTGCTTCCTATTTGTTTTTACAGCAGACCCTTTGGCATGTCTTGCATTGCTTATTTGGTGGTAATGAATTCCCTCAGTCCTTTTTTGTCTGTGAAGCTCCCATTTTGACCTTCAAATTTGATTGATAGCCTTGCTGGGTACAGTATTCTAGGATTCAGTCCCTTTCTTTGCATGACTTTGTAGAGTTCATTTCATTCCCTTTTGACCTGATAAGTTTAAGTTGAGAAATCACTTGCTAATCTGATTGGGGTTCCTTTGTAGGTGATGTTCTGTCTCTCAGGCGGCTTTTAGGATTCTGACTTTGTCATTGGTGTTTGCCAATTTAATTATAATGTGCGTTGTGTAGGTCTTTTGGGGTTTCTTTTGCTTGGCACCCTGTGAGCTTCTTGGATTTGTGTAGGTTTTTCCTTTCCTATATCAGGGAAGTTTTCTGTCATTATTTCTTCAAGCAGGTTTTCTATTCCTTGCTCAGTTTCCTTTCCCTCTGGAAGCCCTATTATGAGGATGTTGTTTTGTTTCATGTTGTCCCAAAGTTCCCTTAGGCTCTCCTCCAGTTTTTTTTTTTTCTGGAAGCTGCTCTACTTAAGTATTTTTTTCCTACCTTGTCTTCTAGCTCACTGATGCGGTCCTCCACTGCTTCTAGTGTACTTTTGATATTTTCTATTGAGTTCTTTACCTCAGCAATGTCACTTTTCATTTCTTCTTTGCTCTTCTTTATTTGTTCTTGGGTCTTCTTCATTTCCTCTTGGTTCTTTTTCAATTCCTCTTGGTTATTACTCATATTGTCAACTGTATCTTCCATTCTTTTCAACCACCTTATGACCATTTCTCTGAATTCTTTCTCTGACAGGTTTCTTGCTTCCAATTTGTTTACCTCTTTTCCTGTCGAGGCTTGTTTTTCTTTCACTTGCAGGCTGTTTCTTTGTCTCCCCATGGTCTCTCTTCTCCGTGTGTCTAGTTATGTAGTTCTCACTCTCCTGTGTTGATTTAAAGGCACAAACTACAACAAACCAGGTGAAACACACCAGGCACTGAACAGGAATGTATTCACAGTATTGGTAACTGCAAATTAAAGGTGATTGCCAGAGAAAGGCAAATTAGGTGAAAGGTGAAAAAGAAGAGAGTAAGAGAAAATACACACACACACACATACACACATGACACTCACACACCCACCCACACACAAAAATAAATAAAGAAAGGAATGACAAAATAAAATTGGGGAAAAGATAAGAAGTAAAAAGAAAGAAAAGGGGAATATACTATAAATATGGAGTGAAAATTCCTATATTAGCCACTGATCTCAACAAAAGCCAGCAACAAGTACCTGGAAATTGATACAAACTACATACAACAAGTAATATCAAGGGAGGTGAGGAGACACAGAAGCATAAATCTATAAAAAAAAAACAATGCAAATGACAAAAAACAATGTAAAAAAAAAACACAAAACACACCAAAAGAAAAGAATAAACAAACCAATCTCACAAACATGCATAAAATATTGATATAATCAACAGTCAAGTAAACAACAAAAACAGGACAGAGAGAAAAACAATTTAGGATAGTGAAGTCAGAAAAGCAAGAGGTGTGCATGGACTTGGAGCAGGTGGTTTGATATTAGATATATAAGTGGGGTGAAATTTTAACAGGGGCTAAAAAGAATGAATAAGGAAAATCTAAAGCAGGACAATTGTAAGGGAAACAAGACACTAAATAGGGAAAGGTTAGCAAGAGAGTAGTGGCATAAAGGTGAAGTTGAGGTAGATTAAAAAATACTAAAGAGTAGATGAAACTAGACTGTCCCAAACACTAATCCCAAAGTAGAATAAAGAGAAAATAAAATGGCACTTTAAAAAAGGTGAAATAATAGTAGAAATAAAATTGATTGCTTAATTTGTGTTACACAAGAGTCAATCTGTGATTCAGCCCCTGGGTGGCAGTGTTTCTGGATTGATCCCCGGGTCTATTGGTCCTCTCTATCCTGAAATAAAATCCCACTATCCCTGTGGTATTCAATACTGATTTGTGGGAATGGGCTGCCCCAGAGCTGCCTCTCTAATGGTGACTGCCTACTCTTATCCCCAGGCTCCAGAAAAACAGCTCTCCCCTGCACTCTCCCAGGATATCGCCCAGCAGGCGATCCCAGGTTCCTGGTTTAGCACTCAGAAGCTCGGATTATGAGAGGGAAAAAAAATGCAAGTGCGCAAACTCAGGTTCCGCACATATGTCTGCGCCAATCCTCTTTCCCCCTTGGGTTTAGCAGCCAGGACCATCCCAAAATTTTTGGGCTTCCCTCCTCTGTCAGGTACAAATGGGTTGCTTTCTAGGAATGCCCTATGCCACCAGCTCCAAGGGCCCTCTTCCACTTTTACCAGTTCCAACAGCCACGAACTTTTTCAGGTGCAGATCTCCCCATTTTGCCAGCTCCCTGGGTCACGCACCCAACCTAACAGAGAGGAAATCTGACCTTTCTGTGGCAGAGCACAGAGCTCCTCCAAATCTGTGTCTGCACCAACTGGGAACCAGTGTTTTGAGTATCTCAGCAGGCTAGTGGATACTGCAGCTAAATATTTTCAGGCCCTTCCCCTTCAAGATGATGCAGTCCGCCTCTGAGCCGGTGGCTCCATTAGAGACCCATTGCACCGGTGGCCACTGGGTCAGGGGAGGCCAATCCAGCAATCCCCCTCCTTCTCCCAGAGCCCAGCTGTCCCCCAGCTCACCAACAAACACTCCCCATGTTTCTCCCTCCATCTGCCCTGGTAAAGATTCAGAATGCATCTGTCTGTTCCACCATCATATTTTTTTTCAATCCCATTTATTTTTGTTTCCTTTACTTTGCATGCCTTTGATTCATAAAATCTTCTCTAAGACACAGATCTATAAGTTTAGTACCTATGTTTTCTTTTAAGTTATTTATTGATTCAGATCTTATATTTAGGCCTCTGATCCATTTGAATTAGTTTGTGTGCATGGGACAAACTTGAAAATAACATATCTGATAGCAAATATCCAAAATACATAAATAATTCATGAATTCAACACCAAACAACAATCCAATAAAAAAATGCACACGCTGCTTCGAAGAAAACATACAAATGGTCAACAGATATATTAAAAAATGCTCAATATCACTAGCTATCAGGAAAATGCAAATCAAAATGGCAATGACATACATCTCACACATGTTAGAATGACTATTATCAATGACACAAATAATAACAAGTGTTGGAGAGGTGGTAGAGAAAAAGGAAACCTCATTCATTGCTGGTGGGAATGTAAACTGGCACAGCCATTATAAAAAGCAGTATGAATTGTCTTCAAAAGATTGAGAATAGAGTAACCTACCCTATGTCCCCTCTTCTGGTTATCTACTTGAAAATTTTAAAAAACATTTGTTTGCCAAGATATATGTACTCCTATGTTCACTGAAGCATTACTCAAGGAGGCCAAGATATGGAAGTCACCAAAGTGTCCTTCAATAGATGATTGGATAAAGAAGATGTGGTACATATATAGAATGGAATACTACTCAGCCATAAGAAATGATGAAAAATTGCTATTTGTGAAAACATGGCTAGACCACAGGGCTAGAAACTGATTGGGCAATGGCGCTCTTCCTGTGCTAAAACAAAAATGATTCAGTCAGAACAAGTTAAGAACAATATGATTTCACTCCTATGTGGGATATAAACCTGAATAGCAAATGAACAAACAAGAAAGAAAAACTCATCAATGCAGACAACAGTATGCTGGTTATCAGAGGAAAGGGTGGTAGAAAGATAGTAAAGGGAAAGGGGAACACATATCAGATGATGGAAGATGATTTGACTTTGGGCGGTGGGCAGACAATTCTATATATAGCTCATGTATCATGGAAATGTGCATTTGAAACCTATATAATCTTATTAATCAATGTCATGGCAATAAATTTAATTAAAAAACAAAAAGAAAATGAAGAGACAAAGTACAGACTTGGAGAACATATTTACAAATCAAAAATTTAATATAAGAATAGAATTTCAGACTATACAAACAATTCTCTAATCACAAATATATATAATAACATATATATTTATTATTTTTAATATATTTTATTGATTTCAGAGAGAAAAGGAGCTAGAGAAATATCAATGATGATAATCATTTATCACCTGCCTCCTGCATGCCACCTTCTGGGGTTTGAGCCTGCAACCCAGGTATGTGCCCTGACCAAGCATCAAATGTTGGTCGACATTCAACCACTGAGCCACACTGGCCGGACAATATATAATTTAAAATGTGTTAAAACTTGAAAACTTTACAAAAGATTATCTAAGAATAGGAAACAGGTCCATGAAAAATAATAACATTATCCATTAGAGAAATCAAATTAAAATCACAATGAGATACCACTAAACACTTACGAATTGTTGAAATGAAAATACACTGACACTCCTAATGACTGATGAGAATATGGAGCTACCGTAAATCCTTTTCTTTTTTTATTTGTTGGTGGGCAACAACATGCTTCAGCTTCATAGCAGTTTCTCACAACTAACAAATGACCTAGCAATCCCACTCATTTGTCTTTTTTTCCAACAGAAATAAAACCTGATCACACTCGATCTTAGACATGGATGTTGGTAGAAGCTTTATGCAAAATCACTCAATAGGAACTCACCCATAATGGAATTCTCTTTCAGCAAGTGAATGGATAAACTGTGGTACATCCATAGAGTAAAAATCACAAACTGTAGATATAAACACACAGCAAAGTGGTTGGACCTGAAGATTTTTCTCCAGAATGGCAAATGCCAACCTCCAAAGTTGCATATTCTGAAAAGATAAGATTGTAGCAATGGTGAACTGGTGAATAGTGCCAAGAGTAGGAAGAGCTGAAGGGAGATTTGGGAGGATGTAGACTTCAGTGATGACAACATGCATATTTTATCATATAAAATTTGTATAACTATACAACAAAAAGAACTAAAGAGTTAATTTCACTGTATAATTATTTTTTTAAAAAATTACACCTTTGCGAACGTGCAAAATTATTTTATGGTTTAAAAAATTTTAAAGGATGTTGAGTTCAAGGAGACTTAATGAACTTTGTAAAGGTTACTTTCCTGGCCCTTGCCTTGGTTCCTTTACCTAGAGCTTCTCCCCAGACAAGAGCACTGTCCTGACTTCCTGACAAGAGGATGACCTCACTTCCTGACAAGAGCACTGACCTCACTTCCTGACTTTGGAGCCCAACAGAAAGGGAACCCTGGGAACCAGGCAGTTACATTCTATAACTGCCCCTACGCAGGTCATTTGACCAGAGACAGTCATACCGAAGGGATGCCTTGCTATTGTTTGCCCAAGATGAGACCACTAAAGAACCAGTGGTGACAGCCTGTTCCACACTGCAAGAGCAGCTGGGTCCTAACAGCCCAGGTTTCCTGTGGCCCTTTTCATGGGGGAATCCAGAGATAACAGAAGGAGGTCCAGGGTGGTTCTGTTTGGGCCAGGCCATCACCCTGATCCCACGTGAGCAGTCCCATGTCCCTCCATGCATGTGTGTGTGTGTGTGTGTGTGTGTGTGTGTGTGTGTGTGTGTGTGTAAGGGGAGTCATGTGGGGAGGGCCTTCCCTGAGAATAAATGAATAAACAGGCCAATAGGAGAGGGTCAGAAGCCTGGTGGGCCTATTGTGTTCAAATCCCAGATCAAGCTTGGCTGGGTGAATATAGACTGTGGCCTGCGACCTCTGCTTGAGACTTATCCTGACCCTGGAGGTGCAGCTCATTTCCCCTGGGTGGAGGTTTGTGCAGACACAGGGCTGGACCTGATCCAGGAGCAGAAGGTCCAGGGGGCAGAAGCAACAGTGAGTAGGGAGTGGGAGGGCTTGAGGCTGCCCCAAACAGTGGCTGGTCACCAACATTGCAGAACTCAACCCAGGACACTAGAAAGCAGTGGATCAATGAAGACCCTGCCCCATCGCCACCAGTGCAGGATGGGTGCATTATACCAATGAGGGCCAGAGGAGACTCAAAATGAATGTTCCCACCTGGGGACCTGGGGCACCAGAGCCCATGGACGGCCAGAAAAGAACTCCTCCCCCAACGCCGCTCAGACTCCACAGGCAGCTCACTTTCCAACTCCAAGCTGGAGTACTTTGTTATCCACTGTCAACCAACAAGGACAGAGGACATGCAATCCATGCAGGCAGTGCCCAAGGGTGAGAAGGTAGGGGATGAGGGAGTGGATAGGGGTGGAGTTGAATATGAACTTCTGGGAAGGGGTAGGTGCCAGGCATACAGGGAGCACTCCAATGGCTGACCAGGAAAAAAGACCAGCCTCAGTCCACCTATCTGCTGGACTGCTGGTGCGAGGGGACATCATTATCTGCAACTCTATTCTGTCTTGGGAAAGCGGGGAGGGGACACATGGAAACGCAGGCATGTGGATGACTTTTCCTCAACTTTCAATTTCCGCAGCTGCCTAGGTGGCAGAGCTGGCTCTTGTTATACATCCCGAGGAGCCTGATGCAGGGACAGACCTTGAGGCTGTTCAGTATCTCCAGGGCACCCACCTGCAGCAGCTGTACCACTGCCAGCAACCTCTCTGGCTGCAGTCTTGGAGCTGGGGCTGTCTGAGCAGCATCTCCTGACCTAACCGAAGCCCCAGCACGCCTGCCTGAAGAGACCTCACTGAACTGGGTTCCTGCAACAGAGGACTAGCTCCCTCTGGAAGGTGGTTCAGGGCCAGCTCCAGAGCCACTTGTTGTTCAATCCGCTCTCCCTCTCCCACCAGACGTTGCCTCTGATCTCCTTGCAGAATGTTCCATCACCCCCAAAGGAAACCCCGTACCAACTGTGCTGCCCAGTCCTCCTGCCCCTGGTCAGCTTTCTGTCTCTGCTCCTTTACTTATTAAGGATGTTTCCTATAAAGGAAATCTTAAAATAATGGGTGTCTTTTTGTGTCTACTCACATTTTTGTTTGCCTATTTTTATCTGGAATAGCATTTTAGTTATTTGAAAGAGTGTGGGGACCCCAACCAGAATATGCCGGATGTTAAAGGCCCGTCTGCCATATGCATGTGCAAAGGCAATGACATAGCAGTTTTTCTGTATGCACTGCACAGGTGCACCTTTCTATAACCCAAATATGTAACTAGTTGTTGTAACACAGATGTAACTATTTGGCATGAAGCCTCTTTTGTCTGAATTAGTATAAAATGTGCTACTGACCAGCCGGTGGCTGGCTGCTTTGTTTGCAATAAAGCATGTCCCATCTACCTGCAACTGTTGCTCCTCTCTTCTTCCAGTTCCCGGCTCCCAAGGAGGTCCTGTCCCTTGCAGAGGGCCAAGGATCCAACAAAGAGCAACCCTAGATGGATTAGAGATAAGATTTAAGAAAAGAAGCCTTTTTAGTAAATGTGTGCATCATCCCAGGGTAGAGACCACTGTACTAAGTGTGACCAAAGGGCCAGAAGCTGGTTGGGCAATGGCTGGCTGCTCCTGTGCCAAAACAAAAATGAGAAAAGTGCAGACATCTGGAAAGACAAATCACAGGCTGGAAAGAGTGCATCACAACCCATGGCCAGAGAGAGGTGTAACATCCGTGTTGTGCACAAAATGCTCAAAAGTTGGTTTTGAATAAGGGGACAAAGGGCAAACACAATTCCAATGAGCGGCAATACATGTCAGAGATGTGTGACCACCCTGATGAGGACAAACACACTGTCAACATCTGGAGACAGTCCTGTCACCATCAGGCTGGCAGGCTTCTGTCTGGTGGCTATCAGCTCGAAGCCAAGGGAGGAAGCAGAGGCCTCAGCAGGTCATCTGGAGAAAGGGAGAAAGGCCCCTCCCTTGCGAGAACAGTGTGCAGGATCCAGCAAAATTTCACAGGTGCACGCCACCACCTGGAGAGCTCATCCTAGGAGGTTACCCCATAGAAATTTGTGCAGTTGTTCAAATACATGTTTTTGAGACTACCCATCAGAATACTGATGAAATAGCCAGGAACCAGTAAAAACACAAATGTCCATGGAGAGGGGATGGGATCCACCAATCGTGGTCCATATGGACCAGGGAAGTTGAGCAGCTGCTAGAGTGAGAGCAAGCGTCTCTCTGTGCCAACAGACAAAGATCTCAGGCTCCTCTCATGTGAGACAACATGGACAAATCTCCAGTACCCTGGATTCTACCTGTTAGGCCACATGCAGACATATGTGCAAAATGAGTCTGCATATGACAGACGAAACAGTCAAAACAGAATGAGAGAGGCAAAGCTAGAGAAGTACTCATTGAACCCCTCATGATGGTGACACTGGGGTGGGACTTTCAAATCTCTTTGAAGTTATATCCAGCTTTTTATAATGCATGTATAACTTTGATCCTTATAAAATACGAGAGGCCCAACACATGAAATAATGGATGGGGAGGCTCCCTAGGCCTAGCCTGCGATCAGGGCCGTATTCTGCCTGCACACCAGTCCCAGTCCCACCCCATTATCCCCCCCAGGTTTCCCATGGTTCCAGATTGCAACATGGCTCTGGTTCCCCGGAGCCTGTGGGCCAGGGGAAGGGACCAAGAGGCCAGTCCAATCGCAGCAGGGCTCTGGTCAGCTGCTCACCACTCACCATGGTTTGCCATGGTTCCCCGTTTGCAATGCTACCATCAGAGCCTGTGGGCCAGGAGGAGAGTGGGGAGGGCATAGGGACTGAGAGGTGGTCAATATACCTCATGGCCACTTGTGAGCAGTTATTCTGGTCATTACACTTATGGTCGCTGGCCTTTTATTATATAGGATTGAAGTCATGTTCAGTGTTATGCATGTATCACTCACCTATGGCATAAAGTACATTATTTAGTTTTTATTGTTAAGGAACTTCAGACAAGGAAAATAAAAATGTATTATAGTATAATAATGACTTTGAAAGAACTTCAGAATCAAGTAAAAAACAAAGTCCTCCCAGGGAGGAGAGCCCCAACCCAGGTGCTCACAGTCCCAGTCCTTTTGCTTTGTGTGCATGTAGTGTTGGCATTTTCACTTATGTGTCATTATTTGCAAATGACCTGATGCTATATATAGTAAACCATAATGATTCCACCAAAAAATAGTACCAGAACTGATAAGTGAATTCAATTTATTAGCAGAAACAAAATACATATTCAGAAATTGGTTGCATTTTTATACATCAACTAGAGGCCCGGTGCACGGATTTGTGTACATTGAAAGAAAATTAATTAGAAGGTGGCTGGTGGGGTGGGACTGGGAAAGATGGGATGGACATGCCTTGGAGCCAACCTCCTGTGGTCCCTCCCCAGCCGAGCACCTGGGGCAGCACTGGGGCTCAAAGGGCATCTGAGGAGTTAGCGGGATCCCCCCAGTAAGTGTCGTCCCTCTGTTTGGCCTATGGTGATTGGGCAGAAACCTGCAGTCTGACGTCCTCCGATGGGTTCTGGAGTGTGAGAGGGCACTCTGCAAAGTTACTGTCACTTGGCAGCTCCTGTATTGAGTGTCTGCCCCCTGGTGGTCAGTGCACGTCATAACTACCAGCCATTCGGCCAGTTGCTTAGCCTTTTGTATATATAGAATATATAAATAGTGACCTCTCAGAAAGGGAAACAAAGAAACCCGTTTACAATTTTATCAAAATCAAAATAAAATATGTAGTATAAAAATTTTGCTCCATAAGCATGAGAGAAAATGGCAGGGAAAAAAAAAACAGAAATAGGAATTAAAATCCAAATATTACTTTTTGGGGGGTTTTCTCTTTTAAAAAATTTTATCTTTATTGTTGAAAGTATTATAAATGTCCTATTATTTTTCCCAATGACCCCCTCCATTCCTGCATCCACTATTCACCACACTATTCACCACACTATTGTTTGTGTCTATGGGATATGGATATATGCATATAAGTTACCTGGTTAATCTTTCCATGCCTACTTTCCACCTCACCTGCTCTCTGAGATTTGTCAGTCTTTTCTATGCTTCTACGTTTCTGGATCTATTTTGTTCATCAGTTTATTTTGTTCATTAGATTCTATATATGAGAGAGATCATGTAAAACATGTTCCTCTGACTGCCTTGTTTTATTTAGCATAATATTCTCTAGATTCCACCACGTTGTCTCAAAGGATATTTCCAGATCTTAGCTATTGTAAATTGTGCTGCTATGAACATAGGAGTGCATACATTCTTTCTGATTGGTGTTTCAGATTTCTTAGGATATATTTCTAGCAGTGGGATCACTGGGTCAAATGGCAATTCCATTTTTAATTTTTTGAGGAAACTCCATACTGTTCTCCACAGTTAGGGTTCGGGTTAGGGTTAGGGTTAGGGTTAGGGTTAGGGTTAGGGTTAGGGTTAGGGTTAGGGTCCCACCAGTCTGCATTTCCACCAGCAGTGTACTTTCTCTATATCCTTGCTAGCACATGCCATTTGTTGATTTGTTGATGAAAGCCATTCTGAAAGGTGTGAGGTGATACCACATTGTCATTTAAGTTTGCATTTCTCTGATTATTAGTGACTTTGATCATTTTTTCATATGTCTCCTGGCCATGTATGTTTACTTTGGAGACGTGTCTATTTCTCGCTTGCAAAAATTTTATACTACTACAGAAGTTGAAATAAATCAACTAAATTAAGTTTAATAGCTAAGACAAATTTATGCAAAAATCAGATTTATGGGCCTATCTATATTGAAAGTATAGGAAAAAATGACTATTACATTTACAAATAAATCCTAGTTAAAGATTTGGGACACTTAGGCAAGAACTGGCCTAAATTTTTCTTTTACCCTTTTATTTTTTACTTAGTAAACAAGAGATAATTATTATACTATTTATATAGACCACTAACTTTGAATGAACCAATAAATGTATAAAACAGGCATGTTTTTACAAGTCTACAACTGATGTCATAGACTGTAGTTATATGTGAAGTTTTTGATCTGCTGATAATACTATGCTTTTAAATCATACTTCTAATAACAACAATCCATGTCCTCTGAAGAATTTCTTCCTGATTCACACAGTCCTGTCAATAATGGGACCATCGTCCACTCCAGCCACAACAAAACAGCATCAGGAATCCATCCTGACAAGGAGAAATCACCTTTCTATTAAGATAAATAAAAGCACAAGTAGACTAATCTGCTGCTTCCCACATACACCCTCCAGTAGCAGGGAAGGAGACCCTTCATGATAAGAGAAAATCAGACCAAACCTCAAAAACATAAAGCTTCTGGAGAACCAGATCCAGCCCAGCCTGAAGCCATTCCTAACCATTCTGAACTTCTCAGTTCCATGACCTATATATTTCCTTTTCTGAGTTGGATATCTGTCATTGTTTAGGAAAGAGGCATGCTACTCATAATTTATTTATATCCATTTAATAAGCAAATCTCTAGAAAAGTCTATTATGTAATAAAATATATTTTTTAGAAATGTAAGTAAATAAATAAAATAAAACCTAATAAAATATATAGGAGTAAATTTACCCAAGGAGGTAAAGGACCTGCATTCAGAAAACAATGGCATTGAAGAATTAAATCAAAGTAGGTACTAATAAATAGAAGCATATATGGCATCTGTCTCATGGATAGGAAGAATTAACATTATTAAAATGTGTATACTGCCTAAAGTAATGTATAGATCGAACATAATTTACATTACAATATCAATGACCTATTTCGCAGAACTAGAAAAAAATAATCCAAAAAGTTGTATGGAAACACAAAAGACCCCAAATAGTGAGAGAAATCTTGAAATTGTGCAGAGATTCTTATTTAAGTACTTTGGATTTGTGGCTTGGGAATTGGAATTCAAAAATCACCACAGGTGATTCTAATGGCAGCCTAGGTTGATGCCCACGAATTTTTATACTTCTGTAGTCTGTTGATTGTTCCCCCAAAACTTAAAAAGATAGATTTTCATTAATATTTAAAAATGTGTCAAATCTATAATTAAGCAGTCTTCAGGTTTTTAGCATGATGTGGACTGTATAAAAGAGAACTCATTCTCACCCAAATGAGAAACTTGCAGAAGAAAGCCGCTTTGAATAGTTTTATTTGATTTTCTTTCCGTCCTGTAATCATATCTCTTCTGTCTGCAATTTATTATTTCCTCTTATCTATTCATTTCTAGTTTTAGATTGTATTCATCACTTCTTTTACTGTCCCACATGCATTATATGTATTTTGAATTAATATTCATTAAATTTAATTCCAAAAAATCCATTTTATTTCCTCCAATCTCCAAATTGTCCTTTTCCATGTAGTTTTTATAAGCCTATTGTGGTGGCAGTGCTAAGTTGGATTTTTAAAGTTATTTATTATTTATGCAACTTCCCTTAAGATAAAAATAATTTAGTTTTTCTAAAATGCACATTTTCCTTAGAAATAATCCACATTCCCCACTCTAAGTAGTCAAATGAAATTCTAAGAGACTAGTTTTGCAATGCCAATAAGAAAAGTAGCTACTACTGCCCTGACCTGTGGGGCTCAGTTGGTTGGAGTTTTGTTCTATACACCAAAAAGTCTCAGGATTAATTTCTGGTTAGGGCATGTACCCAGGTTCTGGATTCAATCTCCAGTCCAGGAGTGATTAATGTTCACTCTCACATCAATGTTTCACTGTCTTTCTCCTTCCTCTTTCTCTAAAGTCAATGAAAGCATGTCTTCCAGTGAGGATTAAAAAATATAAAAAACCCACTGCATTAATAATACACAAAGTCCACAACAAACTGCATTTTTCTAAAAGCTTTACTTTCAGCAAGTTGAATTCCTTTTGAAGTTAATAGTTCTACATTTGCAAATACACACAATTACACAAAATAAGCTATCATGGCATCACTAGTGAACCTAATGATTTATTTTTGATCCACCTTGATATCTTCCAAGATTGCTAGCATTTCAGAGAAGCTGATTAGCTGAAAACAGAATGCATCTAGACTCCATTACAAAGGAAATGGTCCAGCCATGAGAATTTTTATGTTTATAAATCTGGTCCTTATTACCATTGAATGCACAATCAATAAAATTAAGAGAAAAATCCTATTCCTCAAATAAATAAATGATGTATACATATTCTAACATAGATAAAACATGTCCTCTTAACAGGAACAAATGATTATTCTAACTAGCAAGTTTTAGAAAAAATAACTTCTGCTTTCTTTAAGATTTCACTGATGTTTCAAATATGACTAAAGTAAAACAAAGTGGTTTTGATTTGAGCTTCTAAATACCTGATGAATACACACTTTAGGTGAAGGGTTTATTTTTATACATGCAGGCATATTATCAATTATGAAACTAATTTGCTTCCAAAATACTCAGAATAGCTGCTAAAATTTGTATTTATTTTTTCTGTAGGTAATTGAATCATGAATTTTTAATTATTTTTATTATGCTTTTCTTTGTCCTAATTGTCTACAATACTATGTATTTTCATCAGAAAAAAATGGAAATGTTATTTTTAATATAAACAAAAACAATTTTATTCTCTAAGGTATAAATTGTATTGGTAAAAATATTGGCAATAAAACCTCATATCTAATCACACATCTCTTTTTTATATCTATCTATATTTTATATATATGTGATATTCATTTGGAATTTATTATTATTGAACTGTATTCTTAAAAAGACAAACATGCCCCTTTATTTAAGCTTTTGAACATTTATAAAAATATTGTATTTAAATTGATTTTAAGTTAAATTTCTAATATCAATTTTAATCCACCATAAATGACAAGAATCAGTTTTGGAGAGGAATTTAACAAATCTATTAGTACAGTTACTTCTACTTATTTCTATGACTATGAAATTTTATTTTCTAAAATTTTATTTTAGAACTTATTTACAAATAAGACACATCTTTAAAAGAAAGAACCTGAATCAAAACAAAAAAAGTTGCAGGATACTGTAAGGTTCTACTCCACCGTGAGACAAACTGCGAACAGGGAGTCCGAATAAGTGAGCGAATTGATCAGGCTTTATTGGGGGTCTCCGGGCTGGTTCACAGGCTCGGAGGGAATGGAGCCAGGGAAGCCTCGCCCCGTGACTAGGGCTAGGGCTTTTTATATCCCTCCAGGTACGGTTGGTGGGTTTTCCTTTGCTTTTGTGACAGTTTGCCCCACTGGCAGGAGTATGAGGAAGTTAGGGACTTCTCAAACAGGGTGTGTAAAGGTCAAGGAAATACCAGGGCAGTCAAGCATTCCATGCCGGTTTGAACCAGCAAGGCCTCAGGGCCTCCCTGGTCGGCCTGGGCCCTCCTCAGGACACTGGACAGATACAAAATTCATCTAAAAATTCACTATATTCTTATAATACTAACAATGAAATTTCAGAAAAAGAAATGGAAAATATTCTTTTTCCAATTGTGACAAAAATGACAAAGTATCTAAGAATAAACTTAACAAAACAAAGCATTAGACGGACCTATATGCTGAAAACTACACAGAACTAATTATTAAGAGAATGAAAGTGACCCAATGAAATGGAGAGATATTGTGTTCATGGATTAGAAGAATCAATGTAATAGAAATGGCCATCAGGCATTCTCTTAACATTGTTTTGACAACCTAACAAGTCTAAGAAAAAGAATTACCAAGTATCAAATTTGAAACATGTGACAGATTACATTAATGGCACAAATTCTCCACCCCTCCCCATATCTCTGCATTTTGCATTTCACTTGAGTTCTCTTCCACTCTGGATGGTATTATACCCAGCCCTAAACATTATAATTAGCCCTG
The DNA here is from genome assembly GCA_027563665.1 of Antrozous pallidus. Taxonomy (NCBI): domain Eukaryota; kingdom Metazoa; phylum Chordata; class Mammalia; order Chiroptera; family Vespertilionidae; genus Antrozous; species Antrozous pallidus. The sequence goes on from CM050522.1 coordinate 18,406,038, forward strand.
TTGCCAAGAACCAGCCATTACCTCATCTATAGAAAGATGTGGACAAGGAATCTGAAAGGCTTAGTCAACCTTGAAGCTCTGAAAGGTCAAAGCCAACCACTTCCTAGCGAATTGAGATAAGGATGGCGAAGGCAACTTCGCCACGGGATAATCCTGTGAATCCTTACTGTAACATAATCTGTTTATTTCCTGCCTAAGAGCAATGGGTGTATTCCCAGAACCTAAACAAAAGGAATGGCAAGGCCAAGGCAAAGGGTAGGCCTTCCACTAGAGATGGGCTGCCCCTTGGCCCCCCATTTTTCCAAATTAATGCTTTTCTGAGTCTTTATTCATTTGCGTGCAGCCTTCTCCAGAACCCGAACCCTGAACTAGAACCCTGAACCACGCGGGACGTGAAAAGGATTCCAACACCCTGTGATATGCCAGTGTGCTGTTAGTAAACAAGACACAAGCACAGAGTTTTACTGTTTTTTGTTTTTTTTTCCCTTCACTCTCTGTTTTCACGTGACAACTCGCCTGAGTTATTCTGCTGGACGGAATAACATGGAGCTGGCTCGCACACCACCTGACAGCCAACCCCCTCAGCAAATAAAATAGCCAGGCAACTCCAGATGAGTGAGCTGATTCAGCAAAGACCAGGAAAAAAAGAAAGAAAGAAAGAAAAAGTTCTGAATCTCTGACTTTCAAACTCACAGTTTAAATATTTTTTTGGGCCAGTGAGTTTTAAGGCAACTTTCTATATAGCATTATATATGAGTTCAGATAGAGAAAGAAAATAAAATCATCTTTATTCCAAGATGGTATGTTTCTATATGTAGAAATTCAAAAGAGTCTACAAACCATTAAAATTCACAAGTAGATTAAGAAAGTTGGCTCGATTCAAGGTTAATATATAAAATTGATTGTGTTTGTAATATCCCAGCAAAAAAAAAAAAGTAAATAAAACATTTAAAATGTCAAAATACTATAAAAATACACATACTAAGGAATGATTCTAATAAAAGTTCATAGGACTTATTTTTTGAAAATTACAAAATATTACTTAGACAAATTAGAGAATAGTTAAATTAATGGAGAATTAAATAAAGAGTGCCCTCGGTGGTCCAGGATCTGTCTCTTGCTTCAACAGTATTTGGATGGAACAGACCAAGGGATGCCCCTTCTTCCAGCTTTAGGCCACTCTGCTGCCTCTTACCCAGTCACCACCTTCAGAACCACCTAAGGCAGTGGTCAGTAAACTGCTGCTCAAGAACTACATGCGGCTCACAAGCCACGGTTTGCCACTCTGTTGACTAATGAGTTTGCCGACCACTGACCTAAGGGACCAGCCAACACACAGGCTTTTTTTCTACCTTAACTCCTTATTGCCGAACAACCCTGCCCTCCCAAATTCGTCAGAATCATAACTGCCTGGCCCACCTTCATCTGCTGGAGGCTCTGGGGGAGTGGGAGAGGGGAAGGGCAGAAGAGGGGGGCACAACTACCTCTCTCTGGGCTTCTGTTTCGCTCTTGACAATGTAGCTCTCAAGGGCATGGACCACTTCTGTGAGTTGGTAGAGAAGAAGCCTGAGGGCACTGAGCATCTCTTAAAATTGCAAAACATTCTCTTCTAGGACGTGCTAAAGCCTCCCAAGAGGAGTGTGCAAAGCTCAGAACCAGGGCAGCCGCCCTGGCCTTGGTGAGGAACCTGACCTAGGCCCTTGTGGAGCTGCAGGTCCCTGTTCTCCCCGCACAGACCTCACTTGTGTGACTTCCTGCAGAACCACTTCCGGGTGAGGAGGTGAAACTCATCAAGAAGATGGGCTACACCTGACTCACCTCTGCAGGCTGGGCTGGGCGAGTATCTCTTCAAAAGGCTCACCCCCAAGCACGACTAGGAGTCTTAGGGATCCAGAGGCCTTTGCGGGGCCCCTCTGCATTCCCCTGGTGTTTACTAGCCATTCTTTTAACCATCCAGAAGCCCACTCCCATGCATTGGACCAAATGAAATATAAAGCTTTTTTCAGAAAAAAACAATAATTTAATGAAGGATCATTATTAAAATGTCATAGAACCCTAAATTGATGTGTAAATTCATTGCAGTTGCAATCAACATTTCAGCAAATTTTTGGTATAGGTTGATGAGCTGATCATGCAACCTAAGTGGAAATGCAAAGGTCCTAGGTAAGTTAAGTCAATCTTAAAAAAATAATAATAATAAGATAACATTAAAGGTCTTATACTCAATTTTAAGACATTTTAAGGTTATATTAAAGGAATTAATTGCATATGATAGACAAATAGATCAATAGAAGAGAAAAGAACACCTAGAAATATATCCAAACAGACACAGTCATCAGATTTAGTTGCCTGATTAATAGAGGGGAGGATGGCCTTACCTATAAGTGATACCAGAATGATGGGTGAACCTATGGAAAAATGACGAACCTTGAGACTTGATATCATACAAAAAATTAATATGAATTTTATCTTAGACCTATATCTAAAACTAAACAATTAAATTTCAGGAAGCAAACATTTCTTCATGAGCTGGATGTGGGCAAAGATTTATTAAACAGAACAGATTAACAACAGTAAATATAAAAATGACAAACAGAATTTTGCTAAAATTAAAAGTAAATAGTGGTAAGTAAAGCGGAGTGGGAAAGGATTTTACAAGTATGTGATAAAGGGTTTGTATAAAAATATATAATATACTCTTACAAATCAATAAGGAGAAGACAAAGAATCCAACTTTAAAAATGATAGATACTTGCCGAGACTGGTTTGGCTCAGTGGATAGAGCGTCGGACTGCGGACTGGAGGGTCCTGGGTTCGATTCCGGTCAAGGACATGTACCTTGGCTGCGGGCACATCCCCAGTAGGGGGCGTGCAAGAGGCAGCTGATCGATGTTTCTCTCTCATCGATGTTTCTGACTTTCTATCATTGCTTTCTTCTGCTCTGTAAAAAATCAATAAAATATATTTTTTTAAAAAATGATAGATACTTCATAAATTAGGATATATAAATGACCAATAGGAATATGAAAAGAAACTCAGCATCATTACTATCATTACTCATCAGGAAAATGCAAATTAAAATAAAACTGAGATTATAATTATGCACTCACCAGAATGTTTAAATAAAAAGTAATGACAATATTCAGTATCAGTGAAGATGTAGAGAATATTCCATCTTCATACATTGCTGGTGGGAGGAAACATGTTTACAACCAGTTTTGAAAACACTTTGACTTATCTACTGAGGTAAAACATAGTCTACTGTGTGTTATAACAATTCCTCTCTTTTCACTACATACACATGCATAAATCTGTGCATGTGTCCACAAAAGTACATGTACAATAGTGCTAATAGCAGTTTTATTCACAATAGTCAACAACTTAGAAGCAATTCAATGTCCAATGACAGGAGAATAAATAAGTTGTGGCATTTTCATACAAAGCAATAATATTAAAGAGCAGAAACTGCTGATATAGTGAATAACAAAAGTAAATCTCTAGAACACTGGATATGCAAAAGAAATCAGATACACAATAAAGGTGAATACTTTATTATTCCATATATATGCATTTGAAAGGCAGCGACAATAACCAAATCCTATTTTATCATCTTGTCCCCAGATAGTAGCCCTCTAGCAGGCCCTGACCCTAGGTTCTCAGTCTTTCTGAGTGTCCAGATTAGCAACTACCCCATGGAAATGTGGCACAAAATCATCAGTCACTTCACCACTCCCAGGAGCACTTACAACTCTTCCCTATTGCTCCTCCTACCTTAAGAGAGTATTTTGTACCTAAATCCCATGAGGCTGTGAAGCACTCAATTATACTTTTTGAGTTGAAGTTTAATTCTTTAACCTCTCACCTATCCTAGCTTAAAAATGAAACAAAATATCTTAAAAGGGAAAACTATCTCTTTGATTCCTTGAGTCAATTCTCCAATTTTGTTACTCTTTTTTTTTTTTTTTAGTGAGATCATCAAAAGCTCCTCTAGTTTGTGTGTTTTGTTTGTTTGTTTGTTTGTTTCATAAGGGTTCTCTGCTGGCCTAGTCTGGATTCAAAACCCACATTAGTATTAGAATGACCTCAAAGAGATGCAAATCCTCAATTTGCATCTTAACATTTCTTCTTTCTCAGTAATTAATTTTTACTCCTCTAGTGCTCTTTGCTTCCACAGCTCATTGAACATTGATGCTTTGAAATATTTTGTATTTATTGGGCTTTTCTGGAAATGTTCAATGGAAGCACTCTTCTATTTTCCTACCTTTAAGCCATCCCCACACTTAATAATACAAAAAGTTTGAAAGCATTTGTTTTAAGACCAAAATCAAAACTCTGATGCCCTTATGCCTTCCTTAGGACACCTGGTCCTGTATAAAGAGACTATGTGACTACAAAAAAAAAAGGAACTCTTACCCCTTGTGACAGCATCGATGGATCTGGAGGTTATTATGCTAAGTGAAATAAGCCAGTCAGAGAAAGACAAATGCCATATGACCTCACTTTTATGTGAAATCTAGTGAACAAAATGAACGGACAAACAAATGGAACCAGAAGCATGGATACATGGAACAGGTACATGATAAATGTCAGAGGGAAGGGTGGGGGAAATAGCTAAAGGACATGTAGGCATCCCCATGAACACAGACAAGAGTGTGGTGAAGGCCAGGGAAGTGGAGGTGGGGGTATGTGGATGTGGGCAAAGGGGAAGGGGGAAGGGAACATCTGCAATAGTGTCAACATTAAAAATTTTAGAAAAGTAATTAAAACAACAACAAAGGAGATACCTTTCTAGAGATCTATGGAGGAGTTAAGCCATACAGAAATGGGAATTTGCTATAAGTAATTAATTTATAACTAGGAGCCAAAATACCCCATGATCGGCAAACTACAGCTCGCGAGTCACATGCGGCTCTTTGGCCCCTTGAATGTGGCTCTTCCACAAAATACCACGGCCTGGGCGAGTCTATTTTGAAGAAGTAGCATTAGAAGTTTAAGTTAAAACAATAAAGTTGAATACTTTGGCTCTCAAAAGAAGTTTCAATCATTGTACTGTTGATATTTGACTCTATTGACTAATGAGTTTGCTGACCACTGCCCTATTCCAAGCCAATTTGTTGAATACATTTCGGTGAACTGAATTTAGGGAACTGTTACAGTTTCCTGTAGCTAAAGGCAGAATATTATGAAGACCTATACTAAAAATCCAAGTGGCCTGTAGCTTTATTACACATGCCACCTGATTGAATCTTGAGGGGCCGTCTGTCTTCAACAGTCCTGTATGCTATATCTCAAACTACAGTGGAACGAAATTAGGGAACTATAAAAATGAAAACTAACTTCATAAGTTACAGCTCAGAAAATAACAAAAGGAACTGTCATGTCCCTTCGCAGCTTTTCCTTTAATTTTTGAAGGTTTATTTGTCTTAAACCTTTGAGCCTTGATATTGTCTCTGTTCTACTCAAACCAGGGCGTTTTTCTTTAGTGCAAGTCTTGGAAAAGATACATGATCATATTTGTGCTGATTAGAGGGGAACCTGCATGTACAGATAATTCTTGTAAGACCATAAATTGTGCAAAACAGTATACATGAAAACCCAAGAAACATAGAAACTAAGAATGAGTATTAATAAAGTGTTAAATAAGTGTACTGTATAATAAACATATGAAAGAAAGGCCTGACCCATTAACCTGACATCAGAAGGCCAGTTAGTAAAATTGTGGCTAAATGTCATGTTTTGGATGGGTAGAAATTACTGTGTACTAACCTCCATATTTGGAAGTGTATCTCAACTATGAGAACATTTTGGGGCTAATAATTTCTTAAGGACATGTGTCTTAAAGATTTTTATTCAACTATATAACTATTGTTTTATTTTAAAACATGTCTTTTGTTCAATCTCATAAAATTTTTGTGTCAAGTTTCTTCAGATATATTCCCGGAAGTGGGGTAGCTGGGTTCAAATATTTTAAAACTAGAATAAATTAGTGTGATGTGGAATAACATTTAAAAATCTCAAAATGTTTTGCATATTGATTAATACATGCCAGAAAAGTAGAATTGTATTGGCTAGAAAAGTAAAATCATAGATAATTTGGACATTCCCCCCAAATAAATGTCTTATTGCCTTTATCATGGGCAGAATAAAATATGATTGCGTTTGCTTTGAAAAGAAGAATCTTCTCACTAAAAAAGTTAACATTTTTAAAACCATAGTTGTGTGTTTTTCATCAATTCTAAAATCTTAATCATTACATTTTCACTACCTGTTTCTGAAATGGATGTTCAAAATATTCTATACATAGAAAATGGTTTTAATGTTCACAGTGGCATCAGTTGATTAAGATGTGATATTATTTTCCCCCGAGTGCCATATATTTTTTATGATTGGTTTAATAGTAGGTTGTCCTTAGTGTTAATCTTGCAAAAATACCCAGGGATGTTTTAATGCTTTTGTTTGGTTGGTTTGGTTTGAAATTTCTTTTTGCCAAAAAACCATTCACTCTATTAGACTTTATTAAAAGGAAATGGAAAATCAACTAAAACAATATTTAATATGTAAACATTTCATATATTAATCTCTTTATATATGGTAAAATATATTGATTTTAGGTATTCAATGAGTTTTAATGAATATATCCACTCTTATAACGAACTCCCAATAAAAACAACCCATGAAAATTCTATTATGCTATCTTCCAATCACTCCCCATACACAGGCAGCCACTGTTCTGATTTTAATCACTACAAATTAGTGTTAGCTAAACTTGAACTTCATATAAATAGAATCATAGAGAATGTCCTCTATTCAGCTTCTTTCATTCGACACAACCTTCATCCTAGTTGTTGTCTGATTAAGGAATTTGTCCTTTATTTACTGCTGAGTAAGTATTCTCCTATTTATGAACATTTGATTGTTTCCAGTTTTAGCTTGTATGAAATTAGAATATGCCAGCTCCAAATATACCACTTTGGCATTAGTATTTTTTTTGAGCTGGAGGCAAATCAGAATCAACAGCTATATAACAAAGCCTTCTTACAGCTTCTCTTATTTCACTAAAAGCAGAAACTTCTGAGAAATCAGAGTTGTCATTAATCCCTTCTCCTGAGCAAGTTTTATGGCCGGAAAGAAGTCAGAAAATCAGTTCCCACTGAGAGGGACTTGCACAGACATACCTTACTCCAGTACTTTACCTCACAGCTAAAATCCTTTGTAGTCTAAAACCCTTCCATTGTCTTACCACTTCTCTACAAATGTATTGTTCTTTATTAAGATGACACATATATAAACTCCAAGTTCCAATCTCCTTCTTGAGTTACTCATCACTGAGACTTCTCTCATGTGATACGTGCTACACTCACTGATATACTCTGTTTCCTCTTGTTAATCTGTCTCTTGTCAGTCTTAATTTTCCAGGCCTCAGTCAAAGAAACTAGGACAGAGGATAAAAGGCAAGCTCGCCAGTGGGCTGTTTGCTTCAAAGATGTTATATACGTTTTTAGACAAGTTTTTTTGGGGCACATGTGTATTCCCTTCTGCTGGGTAAATACCAAAATGTAACTAACAGTCTAAGTATTTTAAGAAATTTCCAGTGAGCTGTCCAAAGTGGTTAATCTATTGTATACTCCCACCAGCCATATAGAAGAGTCCCAATTGTCCATCATGAACATTGATGGTTGTCAGTCTTTTGAATTTGATCTGTTCTATTAGGTATGAGGATATATCACATGGTGGGGAATAAATTGCAATTTTTTGGAAACTATATTGAAGATATTTTCATGAGCCTACTGTAATTTGTATGCTTTCTTTTAAAAATTTTCTTATAAACATTATTTGGTTTTGTTTAATTTTCACTGAGTTAGAAAAATTATTCTTTTTTATGTTTTGATTACATTTCCTTTAATAATACATGTATATGTAAACAATTTTTCTCCAAGTCTGGGTCTTGCCTTTTCAATGTTTTAAGAATATTTACAATTATGTTTTCTTTTAGAAATATTAGAGTTTTAGCTTTTACATTTAGATATGAAATTATTCCCACACTAGTTGTTGAAAGTGTTCTCTTTAATCTGTTTAATTACCTTGACCACATACCTATGCACAGAATCTTTGTTCTGTTCCATTAATCTCCTTATCTGTTCAAAAGTCTATACTCTACTGTCCCAATTATTGTTGTTTTGACTTAGATTTGAAATTTAAGAAGTTAATATCTTTCTACTATTTTTAAAATTTTATTGTCTTTTCAAAGTCCTTTGCATTTCTATATAAATTTTAGAAACAACATCCAAAATCATGTTAGGACTTTGAGTCAAATTTACTCAAACATACAGATCAATTTTATGATAAATAGATCTACACAAAATTGAGTCTTCAATTTATAATTTGTTAAATCTTTAATTTATCTGTTAGTTAAATATTTAATTTTACTCAGATTATTTTGTAGTTTTATTGAATAGGTTTGTAGATTTTGTATTAATGGTATTCTTAAATATGTTATATTTCTTTTGGTTTGTTTTTCAATTTCATATTCTAATTATTTGATGCTAGCAAATATCCATACAAATGACTTTGGTATGTTCACTGTATATTGTGACCTTACTAAATTGAAGTTTTAATTGCAGTATTATTTTTTTTTGCATACCTACGATATTGCACATAAGCAATCATGTTTTTTGTGAATATAAACTATTTTACTTCTCTCTTTTCAACATGTTGTTCTTTTGTAATTTTTTATTGCTTTCATCTGCTGGTTGTGACCTCTAGTAAAGTGATAAATATGAGTAGTGAAAGGAGACACATTTATCTTTTTTCCAATCTTGGGGAAAGAGCATTCAATGATTCATTATTGTGTGATACCAGTTGTGTATTCTTGTATGGTTTTTTTATCTGGTTGAAGAAGTGGCCTTCTAATTCTTGTTTTGTGATGGTTCGTATCATAAAAATGCAAAACTTTGCCAGATAATTTTTATATATATTTTGGAATGATCATGTGATTGTTCTCTGTAATTCTATTCATTGGTGAATAATATTGACCAATCTTGACTCTTCTCATAAGTTCTACTTTATGATAATGTGGCGGGGTGTTTTTTGTTTGTTTGTTTGTTTGTTTGTTTGTTTAGATCTTTTGAAGTGGGTCAAGTTTTCTTGGAATGCAAATTCCTGGTCTCAGACGTCCATATTTAGTTAAACAATATTAACTGTGTTTCACAATCTGATTTCATGGGGCACAAAACTTGGCTTAGAACATCAGAGAGAGTGGTACACATCACATCCCATCTACTCCCCCCACCACTTTCACCACTCCTAAAATTAAGCAGGACTACAGAACTAATTTTTTGATCAATGGGCTGTGAGTAGAAGTCACCTATGTCATTTTCAAGCCAAAACATATTTTGCTGATGCTTGATCCTATAGTTCACTTACTTCTCCTCTGCATAGTCAGCCTGGTGCTCTCCTGGCTGCAGCGATAGGATGAAGGTGTTCTTGTCAACCCACTTGCCAAAAAATTCTGTGTGGTGCAAACCTCCCATTCGCACACATTGTATATGTAATAGCAACAGAAAATAAACTGTATTCTATGAAGCCACTGAAGCTTTGAGATTGGTGGTTACTGCTGCATAGGGCAGGCTATTATAATACAGTATGAAACTTTGGTTTGTGACATTCTTATCACAAATGAAATTAAAATAACTGATCTTTGCATAAGTTAATGAAGGTGTGTGTTTTTTATATAACACATGGGTCAATGACACCTACTAAATAAATATCAACAAGAGCAATGCATGAGATCCAAAGCATAGCTGTGAAAATAAAATGGAGCCATCCCTTGGTATATATGGGGAATTGGTTCCAGGACCCCCATAGATATAAAACCTGTGGATGCTCAAGTCCCTTATATATAGAATGGCATGCATAGTATTTACCTATAACTTGTGCACATCCCCCATATACTTTAAATAATCTCTGAACTACTTATAATATGATGTAAATGCTGGGGAAATAGTTGACTTATTGCATTATTAGTGAATAATGACAAGAAAAAAAACTCTGTACCTATTCTGTACAGATGCAACCAAACATAGGTCTAACTACATAGAACACATCAGCACAATCAATATTTTTTTAATATTTTTTACCTGCAGTTCGTTGAATCCACAGGGGTAAAATCCATAGATATGAAGTGAAATTGTCAAGGAAAACAACAGTCAATGATATTGTCTCCATAAAACAAATTAAATTATTTTTTTATGTTTTTCAACATGTATTTATTGACGGTGTACTATATTCTAGACTGTTAGAGAAACAAAATATTTAAATTCTTACCCTCAGTTATGAATACTTAGTGATATAAATAGTAATACATCTGCATTTAAATGGAGACCAGTAATCATGTATAGGAATGATATGGATACACAAGTTCACTCACATTTGGCTTTTCTATTTTCTCCTCACCATATTTTGAAAACTTTAACCATTTTGTTCCTTTTCTACAAGAAACAGTCCTAAGACCCAATGAATTTGCCAAAAGACAAAGAACCAAAAGAAGAAGAAGGCAACAATGGTTAACACTACTCCACTGTGTAATCAGTTCTTGGAAAAGTCAATTCACTATAAATTGAAAACCTGAATTAAAATGACCTTCTAGAACAGTGGTTCTCAACCTTTTTAAGGCCCGATCCCTTAATGCAGTTCCTCATATTGTGGTGGCCCCCAACCATAAAATTATTTTCGTTGCTACTTCATAACTGTAATTTTTCTACTGTTAATAAATCGTAATGTAAATATCTGTGTTTTCTGATAGTCGTAGGCGACCCTGCTAGCGGTTCTTGACCCACAGGTTGAGAACTGCTGCTGTAGAGCCTAAGACCATTGGAAAACATAAATATTTACATTACAATTCATTAACAGTAGCAAAATTACAGTTATGGAGTAGCAACAAAAATAATTTTATGGTTGGTGGTCACCACAACACAAGGAAGGGTATTAAAAAGGTTGAGAACCTCTGTTCTAGAAGCAGTTCTCTCAGTCATTTGCCAAAGAGTACAAAAATCAAATACAAACTTTCACAAATTTTACCTTTAGATGAATTAAACTACCCCACCTGGCATGTGGGTAGAAGATAAATACCTCTGATTAATAACTAAATTGAGTTCATTCTAGTATTAACTCATTAATAGAGAAAGAAAAGCAACAATTCCAGAAAAGAAAATGACAAAACGTAAGGATGACACTTTTCTGTTATTGTCTTAGTTCATTTTATCACTAATATAGTTTAATGGCAAAAAACGTCCCCTACTTATAATACCTTATAGGAGTCCCCTACTTACAATATCTCTGGTCCTGCTACAATGTTAGAAAAAGAAAAAGGCTCAGACTATGGCAGATTGCTAATCTATACAAACCCTCTTCCCTCCAAGTTACAGACATTTTTTCTGCTTTTGTTAGTTGCCTTGGTAAAGACACTCTGTACATGTACGAAATCCATGTTGTGCCTATTTGTAAGCCTTCAAATGGTGTCGCACTTGATAATTCATGAACTGTTTATCTTGGTGTTTATGCTCCAACAAAATGATGGCTGTTTTGCCAGCCAATTGTATGGCAGATGTTATTTACTCTGAGAACAACTGTCAAAAGACCAAATTGGCACATCAAACAAATCAAAATGTACTGCATTCAATTGCATTTCATAGGCAGCACCCTCTATCATCTAGCTATAGGCTTTGCATCATAGTAATGATGGAAGGGGCAGCATCATTGAGTATAATAGCTCATCAGAAATCTGCTTGTCAAAGTAAGTAGGATTAAAAGAGATGCAACTGAGTATATCCTACCTGGAGGAGAAACAGGGAGCTGTCAATTAACATTTATAAAATCCTTCAAATTTGCTAAAATTTGTACTAAGCATTCACCAAGCCATCCCATGAAGGCAGATGGGGAAGAGAAAAGACCCATTTTCTCTGTTCATTGACTGAGCCGTAGTCAATGAAACATTTTTCCCAGCAAATTTATCTACACTAATAAAAGAGAAACATGCAAATTAACCATCACTACACCAACCAGCCAATTAGGAGGAAATATGCAAATTAGAAGGAGAAAGATGGCGGCCACCCCAGCTGCTCCAGGCATGGAGTGGCTGGGCAGGCCAAGACATGTGCTATGAGAGGGAGGGCAGGGTGGGGAGGAAGGAGGTCGAAGGGATCTACAGGAGCGGCACTCTGGCTGCAGTGAAGATGAAGACTGCAGACTCTGGAGTCTGTAGCAAAGACAAAGATGGCAGACTCTGGCCAGAACCTGCAGCAAAGACAAAGAAATCAGACTCTGGCTGGAGTGAAGTCCCCGGGTCTAGGGTGCTAGATGAAAACCTGTGCTAGAAGCCAAGGGAAGGAAGGCATATTGCATGGATCTCTTCATGCAGCGGGCCTCTACTAATACTATAAAGGTGAACACAATGCCTTGAGCTGGAAGGTTACTATAACTTAAATCTAGGAAACATGCTACAGTAAACTTGTTCTGTGTGTTGTTTAAACTTTTCTAAGCTTGCAGGAGCATTTTATTATGCCTAGCCCTTGCTTCAAATAAAATGTGCCAGAAGCTCTGCTCTGGCCCTTGTTTATCTAGTGTGCTGGAATCATGCCAAGGTTTTTAATAAGCAGAGAAAATAAAAACTCTTAAAAGTTTAAAGCTCAATAATCCAGGAACTAAAATCAGATTAAGTACAAAATAAACTTTCTACAATTAAATGATTCAGTAGCAGATAAAATGGAAGCAGAGCCTAGGAAGTAACACTTACCAGTTTAATTTTGTGTGCTCCCACAAATTGGGATGATGTCTTTCTACTTAGCACAGAAATATTGAGGAAAAAAAAAAAGGATCCTCATTTATTTTAGTCAGAATTATATTCCAAATAGAAAGATCAACTGCTTGCCTTTCTACTGGGGGTTATTTCTCTAATACCCCTCCATCTCCATAGCTTATCTATATGTCTAAAATCCTAAGTGACTGGTTGACCATTTGACCAGTCTCTATGATGTGCATTAACCACCAGGAGGCAGATGCTCAACAAAGGAGCTGCCCTCTGGTGGTTAGGGTGCTCCCACAGCAGGAGCACTGCGCAGCTGACCTATGGGCGCCAGATGCCAGGCTCACAGCTGGTGAGTACAGCTGTGGCAACGCAAGCCTCCCCCCTCCCCACCCCCCAGCAGCAGCACTAGTGAGCTGCAGTGGGAGCAGTGCAGTGCCCAGACCAGGCTTGGGCTCCTCCCCGGCCCCACCTGCCACTTTGCACATTACAACATCCCTCAGGGGATGTCCAAAAGACAGTTTCAGCCAGATTTCCACAGGCCTCCTAGGGGGTCCCAGATTGCAAGAGGGCACAGGCCAGGCTGTGGGACCACACTGGTTCATGAATCTGTGCACTAGGCTTCTAGTTTCTACATAAGATACTAATTTTATGAAGAAAGAGTAATTTATAAACCACTCCTGTAGTCCCATTTATCCAACCTATTATACTAGTATCTCTGGGAACAAACAAGATAACAACCTTGCTTAGCCAGGAACATGTTCGACCTAGGGTTTTGTCTTTTCTGGTACTTCTTGCAATAGGAACCTCATGTCTGAGACACAAGCATCTGCAGACTTAGAAAAATGGTCTTTCAGAAAAACAACATAGCAAATAAATAGTAGAGCTGAGGAAAGTTAGATTTCTGAGCATTTATTTTTATACTAGAGGCCCAGTGCACAAAATTCACGGGGGTTGGGGAAGTTGTCCCTCAGCCCAGCCTCTACCCTCTCCAATCTGGGACCCCTTTAAAGGATGTCCGACTGCCCGTTAGGCCTAAACGGGCAGTCGGACATCCTTCTCACAATCCAGGACTGCTAGCTCCAAACTGCTCACCTGCCTGCCTTCCTAATTCCCCTAACTGCTTCCGCCTGTCAGCCTGATCATCCCCTAACCACTCCCCTGCCAGCCTAATTGATGTCTGACTGCTCTCCTGCCAGCCTGTTCGCCCCCAACTTCCCTCCTCTGCCAGCCTGATCATCCCTAACTGCCCTCCCCTGCAGGCTTGATTGCCCCCAACTGCCCTCCCTTGCAGGCCTGGTCCCTTCCAACTGCTGGCCATATTGTGGTGGCCATATTCTGTCCACATGGGGTCAGGACCTTTGACCACATGGGGCAGTCCTCTTGTGTGTTGGAGTAATGGTCAATCTGTGTATTACTCTTTTATTAGATAGAGGCCTGGTGCATGGGTGGGGGCCAGCTGGTTTGCCCTGAAAGTGTCCTGGGTCAGAATGTAGGTTCCCTTGGGGCATGGGACAGGCTGGCTGGCCTGGGTGGTGTGCAGGCCAGCCACACCCCCCAGTGACCCAAGCAAAGGCCCTAGGATCTGGGATTAATTTATGTTCTATAATTGAAACTTTGTAGCCTGGAGCAGAGCCAAGCCTTCTGCTCACTCTGTGGCAGCAGCCATTTCTGTTGGGACATTTATCTTCTATAATTGAAACATTATAGCCTGGAGTGGAGGCCTAGGCTGGCCACAGCTGCAGAAGCTTGGCTTCTTCCATTGCCAGGGCAACCCTAGCCTCTGCTCTCTCCAGCTTTGTGGCTGCCGCCATTTCTGTTGAGATATATCTTCTATAATTGAAACTTCATAGCATTGAGTGAAGGCCTAGGCCAGCAATGGCAGGTGAAAAGCTTGGCTTCCTCCATTGCCGGGGAAACCCAAGCCTCCTTCCTGCTCTCAGTGGCCGCAGCCATCTTGGTTGGGGTTTATTTGCATAATTTGGTCCTGATTGGCTGATGGGCGTGGCTGTGGGCATGGCTTGATCTGAGGTATGATCAATTTGCATATTACTTTTATTAGATAGGATTCCAAACACAATGATAAGAATTTACTTAAGCCAAACTGTTACCATGACTTCCTTGTTCCTTTTTTTCCCTCACACTTCTCACATATATTATTTTATGATGACATAATTTGCTAACTACTAATTCTATAATCTGAAGTTATTCTGGAATTATGTGAGAAAGAAGTTAATTTTCTAACTTTACTGAGGTACAAGGTGCTACTTGAGTGAATGCTAATAAGAATGTGAAATATGTTTCTGATAATACTGATAAATAAAACCGGCATTTATAAATCATGTCCTTGACAAAAGAAATCACACCTTCTCTAGCATCTTACATTGGCCACTGCATTTCTCTAAATTTATCAATCCACCTAAGTCCCCTTCTACCAGATGGTGCTAATTTCTTGTGAACTTCAGTTGATATAAGCATGAAATTAGTTATAGCTATTGTCTTCCTTTCCTTTATATTCTTTTCACCTTCCTATAGGGTTCCAAAGAAATCCACTGTTATTATTCTTGTACCCCTGACCTTAGACTTCCTGCGAGACTTCTTTTCACGTTCTTTAAATCTTGCTCCATCAGCCAATTTTACATCTCTGGCATCATCTTTCTCTACCTCACCCCACTGTTCCCACCCTGATGATTGTTTGAATGGATCATTATAGGAGTTCCCTGACTTAGCTCTCTGCCTCGGTTTTGCCATCCATTCTTTAAAATGTTGCAAAAGGCCTTAAACCCTTTCATATCACCCTGACTTCTCTGACTTACTAATAGCAAAGAGAAATATATATGGCAGTTACTACCTAAACCAAATGATTAAAAGCGGCATCAGCAACAGTGGAAAAAATCTCATAGCACAATGCATCAAAGACAGTTCACCTGGTAGTTTTCTTGCCAAAAATGCATACTTAAAATCTAATTATGAGGAAATAATTTTTCAAGTTCACAATGTAAGATCCTATATAAGAAAACTAGCTGTTCCCCCTGCCCCCCAAAAAATCAATATTAAAAAAAAATTCTAATTACCATACTGCAATCTGGTTGTTTATAAGGAAGTGGGGCATGCAATTTGTTTTCCCCTTTTTGTTCCTTGCTCTGCAAACTATTAAATATGAATTTTTTTGCAAAAGGTATTTGTGTTCAAAATCTTCAGAGATATGCTGAGCGCTCAGCACGCAATCCTTACTGTCTGGAAGCAGTGCATCACTGGTAGTGTCTCGGGGGCGAAGTGCACTGCAAACATTTCCCACAACGGATGTTCTGTCACAGGGGAAACTTGGCAGGAGCATCTGTTAAGAGTCCTTTATGGCAGATCAGTATATAGGCAGTGTTGCCAGCAAGGGCTTTTCTTCATTATAAAACAACAATCTTCATTAGAATTGGAGTTACTCAAAGCAGGAAAACAGCTTGCTTGATGAAAGAGGCTACCTTTTCCATAGCCAAGAAATCACCAACCTGATGTGAAGTTTCTGCTATTAGTCTTTCCTCAGCTGTGCGTGTGGCAGCCATTCCAGGTTCCAGTTCAGCTCCCCAAGGTTACAGCTGTGAACCTGGGTAATGGCTGTGCTCATTCTCTGCCAGCCTTAACAGTCTTCAGGGGAAAGCTTTTCTTCTTTTTCTTGCTGCTCATTGAAAATCCCTCCTGGAGCAGATGTGCCTCTTCCTGACTTCTGTGGTTTCTGTTTGGGGTTAAGTGGAGCATTTTGTTGTTGTTGTTGTTGTTGTTGTTGTTGTTGTTGTTGTTTTGGTTGGTTTGTCGCCTGACTGTCTAACTGCTGATGACATAGCCAATTTCAAAGTTAATTTCGGTATATCTGATGCCACTTCTCCGGTCCCTAAAAAAAACATTCATGCTAATATCGATGTCAAATAGCTTATGCCTTGAGCATTATAAAACCACTGTTGTTTTCTCTTTTTTTTTAAATAAAAAGTGTCTTTTGCTTTTATTTAAAACAACAGGTACAGAATTTTCTATGAGCAAAATCTGAATACAAGTTAATGCATGTTTTCTTCTCTCACATACATGAACCCCATCTGTCATCATCTAGCATTGTCTTTTTAAACTTGAAATAAAAGAGAATGGATATAGATTTATTTAGTCTAATAAGAGAGGCATATCCTAATAGTCTTAAAACAATGTGTTTAAGAACTACACCTAAACTAGTATTCTCAAAATTGAAAATAGTTACCAAATCTACCCAACCTGCAGGAGATATCCGTGTGGTTTCCAAGTCATTGGTAGTCACCCAAATGGACCACAGTGTCCGCTATCATGCCTTAAGAAAACATTATACTATGTGTACTGTGCACATGTATTTTAAAGAAATAGAGAACAGTAGATAAAAAGAACAGCCTTTCAAACATCAGTTCCTTACTTAAGTTGTGACAGTGCTTATGGCTCCCTTGGAATCTCTTCACATAGCCAGTTACAAAATACCTCCAAAATTAAGCAAAATACCTCCAAAATTAGGCAAAATTCCATGGGGAATTACGTTGTTCAGATGAGTTTTCGATCCACTGGTTTTTAATTGCCATTTCCTGATTTACTAAGGAGTACAGGTGAGAATCATCCAACTGATGACAAAATAGAATAAGAAAGCAGGATAAATGGCCAGGGCTGCTTTGCGGTTTGGAGGCTGGCTGTCAGCAACAAAGCTGTAGAGGCTACTACAGACCAGGCAAACATCACGATCCCCACAAAATGCCCGACTACGAAGTTTATTGGTCCTGCCCTGGCCAAAAGTACCAGCCTCTGGAAAATCATTGTTCATTTAAATGGACAGCTTAGTCCCATTATTATTGCTACTTCTATATTCATACAAATTTCTACTGTTCTATTTCATGGTTTTGTTTATGTCATCTTTTTATAGTTTTGTTGTTGTTGTTGTTTTCTTTGAATTTTTTCACATTTTGTTCTTGTATTTTTATTTGTTTTCTATTGTCACTTTTGATGCACCCCTCTATTTATTTTATGTTAACCTTAAATAATTTATCATAGTTCAATAAAAAATAAAGCTATCTTATATGTCTGTTTTCCATAAAGTGCCCATAAAATTACAAGGTTGTTTGAATTTTTTAAAGCTGATCATCCCTCTCCCCATTTAATAAAAATTTTGTTGGCTGCTTTAATTTTTATTTATACACTAGGGGCCCAGTACACAAAATTTGTGCACTGGGGGTGGTGATTCCTCAGCCAAACCTGCTCCCTCACACATACTGGGAGCCTTCAAGGCATGTCCTACTAACCACTCACCTCAGCCTGCTCAAAGCCTAAAGCCTCTAGCAAGGCTTTAGGCCTTGGGCACCCAGCCATCGCCCTGCAATGGGGCCAATGGCGGGCTCCTTCCTAGCCACATACCTGCCCCCTCACACAGCCTGGGTCTTCGCCCCAGCCAGCTTGTGCCGGGATAGCACGGGCCCCAACCCTGCCCCCCCCAGCCCAGGCCTTCTCTCTGGCCAGTGTGCGCTGGCCGCCTCGATGCCGTCCCCCCTCCAAGGCCCTGGCTGCCTCAGCCCCACCTCCTCACTGCTATAGCCGCCTTGGCCCTGCCCTTTGTGGCCATGGCTGCCTTGGCCCTTCCCCCCAATGGTCCCACCCCCCTCCTTATTGACTAGTGGGTGTGGTTGGTGGGCATGGCTTGTGGGTGTAGCGAAGATACGATCAATTTGCATATTACTCTTTTATTAGATAGGACTAGTGGCCTGGTGCACAAAATTTGTGCACATGAATGGTGAGGGGGTTGTCTCTCAGTCCGGCCTGCATCTTTTCCAATATGAGACCCCTGTGGGATTGGGCCTACATTGGCACTTGGACAACCCCCTCACAATCTGCTCCTAACTGCTCACCTGCCTGACTGCTTGATCACCCCTAACCACTCTGCTTTCTGGCCAGATTGCCCCAACTGGTCCCCGCTGCCGGCCTGCTCGGCTCCAAATGCCCCCCCCCACCAGCCTGATCACCCTCAACTGCCCTCCCCTCTTGGCCTGATCACCCCCAACTGCCTTCCCCTCCTGGCCTGATCAACCCTAATGGCCTCTGCCTTGGCT
The DNA here is from genome assembly GCA_027563665.1 of Antrozous pallidus. Lineage (NCBI taxonomy): Eukaryota > Metazoa > Chordata > Mammalia > Chiroptera > Vespertilionidae > Antrozous > Antrozous pallidus. The sequence continues at coordinate 18,424,932 of CM050522.1, forward strand.
CCACCACCATGGCTTTGTCCTCAAGGGCTGGGCTGCGATCTGGGACCCCTGGTGCCTGGGGCTAAGCACCACATGGCCAGCCTTCACCACGGGCCGAGGGGGGGCCAGATCGCCCACTGAGGCTGGGGCTGGGCTGCGATCTGTGATCTCTGGCACCCGTGGCGAAGTGTCCGTGTGGCCGACCTTTGCTGCGGGCTATGGAGGTCCAGATCGCCCACTGGAGGATGGAACAGGCGCCGCAGGCCAGCTGGTACCACCAGCACAGCATCCACTCCTAGGCCGGGGCCCCAAGGAGGGACAGAACGGGCACCGCGGGCTGGCCAGGACCACAAGTGCAGCATCTGCTCTCCGGGCCAGGGCCCCGCAGAGCAGCGGCAATGGTGCAAGGGGCGGGACCACATGCCACTTGGCCCTGCCCCCGCTCCTGATTGGCTGGTAGCGTAGCAAAGGTATGGTCAAATTTGCATATTACTCTTTTATTAGATAGGATTAAATGATAATTATAGCAATATTGTCATTGTGATCTTATGTTTAGATTTACCAGCATATTTTTGCTCACTATTTCTCTTTGCATTTTGGAAGTTCAATCAAATCACTTTTCCTCTCTCTGACACTTGTTTTCCATAATTTTTTTACTAAGGAACTATTAGAAGTCAAATGTCTTTAAAAAAAAAAAGCTTTAATTTTTCCCTTATATACCCGGCATTTGGGGTATCCCAGGGCAGCTTTAAATAAAGGATACTTTGCCGGGTATATAATTTGTAAAGGTGAAAGTAACCTTTTCTCAACACATTTCAGATATTAATTTATTGGGTTGAAAATAAATTACCTACCAATATAAATTGACTACTATGTAGGTTTGTTCTTTCTCTTTGGTTGGTTTTATGACCCTCTCTTTGTCTTTGGATACTATTGGCTCACTGTGATTTGTCTACATGTGAATTTCTATTTATTTGCTATGATAGGAATATATTGGGCTTTCTGGCCCTTAGGTTGTGTAGCAGAAATTTTGGAAAAATTGCAGCTAATTTATCTCTTCAAATCATGTTTCTGTTCTACTTTCTCTATTATCATGGTCTCTACAGTCTAGTTGTTTTAATTCCTCTTTCATATTTTTCTTCCTTTTTTTGCTATCTTCTTAATAATTGTCTAAGATCCCAATTTCAGTTTATTAATGCTCTTTTCAACTTTGATTTTCCTGCCATTTAATATATCTTTCTGCCAAGACCGGTTTGGCTCAGTGGATAGAGTGTCGGACTAGGGACTGAAGGGTCACGGGTTCGATTCCGGCAAGGGCATGTACCTTGGCTACTGCACATCCTCAGTAGGGGGCGTGCAAGAGGCAGCTGATCGATGTCTCTCTCTCATCGACGTTTCTGACTTTCTATCCCTCTCCCTTCTTCTCTGTAAAAAATCAATAAAATATATATTTTTTAAAATTAAAAATATATATCTTTCTTTTTTTTAATCTTTAAATGTTCTTATTCCTATAATTTCTATTTGGTTCTTAGGCAAATATTCTTGGTCATATTTATAGTTTCTTTGTCCATGGTCACTCAGGAGCACTTTATTTCATTTATGTTAAAAATTTTATTGATTTTATATTCTTTGGATAATCTCAATGCAAGAAGTAGTTGTGTCTGATTCTATTATTTATGTTTTTCTGTTGGCTCAGGTTGATGGAGCTTTGTCTCTTTCTGGGGTATAATTAATTGTCATCAATCATGGATCCATAATTCTGAATTTGTCTACTCACTAAAATTTATTTGTAATTTTAAAATTGATACTCATGGTATTTTCATGGTCATACATAGACATGTGCAGAGCAGCAAAAATGTTGAATCACCTGACACACACATTCCCTGCTGAAGCTGAAATAGGTGACGATGCCCTGCTTTCTTATTTCAACTCCCTTTTTATAAATAAGCATGTAATGTGCAGCCAACTTTTTGCATTTTTGTACTCGTGTGCCTGTAAGAGATTATATAATTTAACATAGCCTCTATGTGTAGAGCTAAAGTTCTGTCTACTGTTCATAAACGTAAGATTTTGATGTACCAATAGAGAGAAGATGTGTGTTGGATTAATTTTATTCAGCCATAAATGATAGTCCTGTTGAAAAAAAGCTCAGTGAATCAATAATATATTAAATACAGTATCTTTAAACAAAAACACACCTAATAAAAAGGGATGTATTGGTTAGATGATTAAACTTTATGATTAGAGGCTCACAGAAACCAATGCACAAAATTCGTGCAATAGTAGGCCTTCCTTCCCCTGCTGCCGGCACCAGCTTCCCACCGGCACCCAGGACCTGGGCTTCCCTTGCAGCACTAGCTTGGTCTAGAAGGTCGTCCAGAAGGATGTCCAGTCTAATTAACATATTATGCTTTTATTATTATAGATTATTATTATTATTTCTATTAGGATCAATGAGTTACTATTTTCTAATTTAGTGTTCATGGTAATTGTATATAACAAATACCACAAATAATGAGAATATCTTGTATTTGGCTGTGGATTCATATTCACTGGACTTCATCTGTTGAATTATTTCATGGAAAAGTTATATTCCTCCAAGAATAGTTAGTATTTTCTTCTGCCAGTTGCCTAATAGCCATGTAATCCCAGGGCAGCTTTAAATAAAGCTATTATTTGCTTGAGGTTTTATAACCAACAGTTTGAATGAATTCAGGCCATACAACTTTGCAAAAAACTATTTATGTTTATAGATTCTCAATAGAGGTATTTTTTTCTGTCTTCTATGGATCAGATTGGGAAATTCATCTTTGTTTTTGTTAACATTTGCTCAAAAGAAATAGGACCTCGGAGGTCCCAGGTTTACATGGGGGCCTTCTATTTACATCCCTGGCTTGACCAAAAGATTTATTATCTCTCATAATATGCATAACTGCATAACTACTAAAAGTGAATCTCAAGGTTACCACTCTTGGCAAATTCCCTTAAGAGACATTCTGACTTTGGTACTTATTTCTATCCATGGATTCCATATATATATATATATATATATATATATATATATATATATATATTTGTAGCTGTATTACTAAGCATAAGATCAGGGACTGATGCTAAAAATATTAAAATAAAATTTTTGGCATTCTTATTTGTTTTCTTCAGGAGATGTACTCAGTATGGTAGAAACACAATTCCCCTTTCCTAGATGATTTATAATTACAAGCAAGGGCCAACATTTAAAAGAATTGTCAGCATAGACTGAAATCTCCCAACAAATCCTTTTCCTGGCTCTTTTTAACTCTGTGACTTAAGGTAATTTATATAATTCTTTTATTTTTTATATATGCATGTAAATACATATATCATAGCACTGCTACATGTTAATTGAAGAAGAGAATATGGCCCAACAATTTCAAATTTTGGAACAAGAAATATTTACATTTAATCATCTGGGAAGCTTCAAAGAATAAAGTGAGTGGCTATTTGCTTATTTCAAGGAAGTTAGATAAAATTTACATTTTTTCCCCAGACTTACATACACTTGATGCCTGATTTCTGTTTTTAAATTAAAAATTCCTGTTTCTAAATCTTGAATATTCTGCTCATATTAAAAGAATGTTGTTAATTCAATACTTAAACTTGAATGCCTTTATTTGACTGTCATGGCGACTCATTTTTGTTAGATTATCACCAATAATTGGTATAGTAAAGTTTGTTGTGCTTATTGAAATAATGGTAATATTAACAAGTGAATGTCACTGCCCAGTTTGCATTCATTATTCAATTTTTTAAATTTATCTTTATTGTTGCAAGTATTAGCTGTCCCTTTTGTGTGTTTTTTTCCCCTTGACCCCCTCTATTCTGCACCCTCCTAGTCCTTCAACACACTACTGTCCACATTCATGGGATATATACATATATTTTTCCCTGGTTCATTATTTAATATTTTAATGTTCAATAAAAACGTTATAGATGGTAACACTCTTGCATTACAGTAGGTGAGGCTGCAGTACAATTAGAACCAATTATATATGATCAGGCAAACAAAACAAAAGTTTATGTGATAATCACATTACCAGCCAACATGAATTTTCCTAGCTGTAAGGTGAGGTTTCTCCATGTGGTGATTCAGGGAGCCAGGCACTTTGCATCTTGTGGTTTTACCATCTCATAGAGACTTGATGATATTCAAGTCAGGAGACAAGATAGTCGTCAATAGCCACACCTTTTTTTTAAGCCTCTGACCTGGTTTTACTCATGACACTTTTGACACCAAATGTGTGGTGTTTTTTCCCAACACCAGGAAGTTCTCCAATTATCCAGATGCCGTCTAAGTCTACTACTATTTAATTCAACCCTAACACTAAGGACTCAGAGTTAATGCAGATCCCACAGGTCAAGGATTCAGCCCTACAAGATTCTCCTGACTTCAGATGCCAGTAGCAAGTTCTAGATTGTCAACGCACTTCTGACCAACCAGATATAATTCAGGGTTTCCATGATCTTTTCCTCAGTTTCTACAATCTTCTGAAATGTCTCACAGAACCCAAGAAAAACTTTACTACTTCCAGTATATTCCAAAGACAACTCAGAAACAGCTGGGTAGAAGAGATGCATGAGGAAAGGCATGGGGAAACAACACTCAAATTCTATACTCTCCGGGAGTATTACTCTTCCAGCACCTTAGTGTGTTCACCAACCAAGAAGCGCACTATACCCCATTGTTTAAGGTTGTTTCTGGAGTTTTCATTAGGTAGGCATGATTAACTAAATCATTGGGCATTGGTGATTTGCTCAATCTCTACTCCTTCTCTGGGGATGAAACTGAAAGTTCGAGATCAGGCAGGAGGATGTTGGTAATAAGAGCCAACATTCTAATCATGCCTTGGTCTTTCTGGCAACCAGCCCCCATCCTCACACTATCTAGGGGCCCACCAAGAGATTCCCCATTTGAACAAAAGGTGCTCTTATCATCCTATTACTTAGGCATTCCAAGGAATTTAGGAGCTCTGTCAGGAACTGGGGACAAAAATCAAATATATATTTCTTATTGGAACATAAAGCTCTTTGGCTTCAAATGGTGCATGCAATTTCTACTCATTTCTCTTTGGTTAGGACACATGATAAGGCCAAACCCAACTTCAAAGGAATCTGGGAATTTTAGATGATCAGTATATCTTAGAATAAAAGTAATTGTGTCTTTTAAAACAGCTGGTATTTTCCAACAATAGGTATTAATATCTAGAGTCAAAGCAAAATTCTGTTTTATTCCAATATCTGAAGTAGAACTAAACCATTGTTCAACATAGTCCAACTTTAAAATTAATGTATAATACACGTTAATTATTAGGAAAGTTAAATTTCTGCTTAGGTAGCACATGAAGAGTAAGTTTAGTATATGTAATTCATGTTTTATAACAATGGTAGCTGAATAAAGACTTTAGCTCAAAGTAAAGATTCTGAATATATGCATTAGAGCAATTACTTCAATAAGTGATTATAAGTTCTTCAAGAAAAACCATTTCATTGATGGAGTCCCCTGATCCAGGGTGTATGTGAATAAAATAGTTGAAATGACTCAAATGCTTGGTAGCAGAAACCTAAAAAAGTCCATTTAAATCAAATGCCAAGCACCACATTTGGGCACAAGTTCTTCCTGAGAGCAAAGAGAAGCAATATGACAGTTAAAAGGAACACAGTTTAATAATGTCAGGTTGCTTTGTCAGGGATGTCTTTGTAATGACTAAGAAGCAGCTTAATAAGATGATTGGAATGAAGGCTAAATATGACAAAAGTACAAAGCACTTTCCTCATGTCATTCCTCAGAGAAACGTGGGTGGCAAACATTATCTCTGTTTTGTAGATTGAAAAATGAAATACTCTATGCACTTAGAGATATTTTGCTGGCTTCTGATTTTTAAACAGGTGTAGAGTTTCCTTTTATAGATATATAGTCATTGTTACATCAGCTTTAGACTCCTGTCATATTTTCAAACAAAAGCATATCTAGGATTGTTGAGATAATCAAGGTGTAATTCTGTATTATTTTTCATAAAGCCTTTAACTCAGCTTAGGTAATAAAGTGCTGGACAAAAGTGAGTGTTATGGTTGACCTTAGAGAATCTGTAAGATTAAGAGTAAGATTTTTTAAAAGTATTTGCTTGTAAGACTATAAAACCTATAATACTCTTATATAATTGGAACCCAAAACAGGTACCTAAAACATTTACAATCTGCATTTTTTTTAGCTAAATGCAAAAATATTCAAGAATTTGGCAACTTTATTTACACTAAAATAGAAAATGAAAACATAGTCTTGAAAAGTCCCATGTTTATTTCTAAGTTCACCATTAAATATGGCATAATTCTGCATACAATTTTAATGAAACTCAAAGGGAATTACTGAGTTAAAACCTCAGTATCAGCAGTCAGAAGTTATGTAAGTCACAGCCTATTAGCAATGGCCTCCTCTTAAATTGATGAGCTACAGCATGGGGATCCTAGCATTCTTATTTCTGATCATAGCAATCTTTTCTTAGAAATTTGTTAAAGCTGTTCTCTTCTAATATTTCTCACCTAACCAGTTTACCTCAATTCTTACCTATAGTTATGAATATCAGAGCACTCTTCTGACTTGGAAAGAGAATTAGAATACTTTTTCATCAGCCCTAAATGACAAGAATATTTTCTATTATAATTAAGACCATATTCCATATTCTGTATCTATAATTAGCTAAAGGGTCATCAAAATCCTGCAAAACTTAAGCTGATTTGTACAAGTGGCCAAAATGTCACTTGCTTCTATCAGTATCCCTAGGGCAATAGATAGAAATGAATTTCATCAAAGTTTATTGCTACCCACTCACTTTTAGGAGTCAATTATATGACTGTAAAACTTTAACAAAAAAGAGTGGATTAATAGCAATTTACATATGGCAATTTAAAAATAAGTTAAATTAATTAAAAACTCAATTACATTATTTTGTTGGCCTTTATATCCCACCTGAAGCAATTAATAATCACCCATCTTTATTTAAGAAATTAATTCCAATTTTTTTTATTTTGTGTTAAATATATTTTATGAATACGCAGCTTAAGAACTTGACATAATTTTAATAATAAATTATGTGTTGCCTTATAGAGAACAAAAAAATGATATCATATATGTGATAAATATTTAGCCCTCAATATTAACCTCATGTGCTTAAGGCTAGTAATTATTAATTAAATTATTTTCACAAACAAATTAATTTTTAATATATTTAGCTTTCTGGATTCCATAACTACTTTTTCCCAAGTGATATTTATTTCCATCCTTTGTCCATTGTAATTAGCTCCAAGAACTCAAAGTTTTATATATTGCATATGTGGATAACCTGTTTAGATTCAAATAAGCAGCATTTGTGTCTTTGATCTTTATATATCCTTATTTTATATGTTGTATACAAATTTTATATTAATTAACAGGCATGAAAAACTGGTTATAGTAACTGGCTAGTACTCATATGCCAAGTAATTTAATATTTATTTTAAACAGATTCATAAATATTCTTTACCTTTTGCTATTTTCTACTATCAACACATAAGTCACATGGTTTATAATTAATTTAGAATAAACACCCCCTCAAAAAATACAGAAGCAGTCAATGTTGATCTTGTATTCCTATGTTTTTAAAAATGTTATTGAATTTATTGGGGTGACATCTATACTAATAATAGAGAAATATGTAAATTGTCAGGGATGCCATCACAGTAATGACTGATCAGCAGGCTGCCCCTGTAGCAGGCACAGGTGGGGACTTGCAGTGTCAGGGGTGGGGCCACAGCAGGGGCCTCCATATGCTTGTGCCAGGGGACCTGAGGTGCGAAGAGGTCCACAGGCCTCCACCACGGCCTGTCCCTGAATTGGGGCCATGGTGAGGGCCTCCTCATGCCTGCGCTGGAGGTCCTGAGGTATGCAGAAATCCACAGGCTTCTGCCATGGCCTGGCTTGGGGGTGGGGCTGCAGCAAGAATTCCCATGCACCTGCACTGGGACAGGGCCTGATCAGGAACCACTGTGGCTGGTGCGAGGCCTGGAGACAGAGGCAGAGCCTGATCAGCAGCCACCGCAGTCTCAACGAGGCCCAGACAGAGAGGCAGGGCTTGCTCAGCAGCCCCCGTGGCTGCTGTGCCATGGGCTCAGGTCTGGGCTCATGCAAGAGGCAACCAATTGATGTGTCCCTCTCACATTGATGTTTCTCTTTGTCTTTCCCTCTCTCTTCCATGCTTTCTAAAATCAATGGGAAAATATCCTCAGAGAGGAAAGAAAGAAAGAAAGAAGAAAGAAAGAAAGAAAGAAAGAAAGAAAGAAAGAAAGAAAGAAAGAAAGAAAGAAAGAAAGAAAGAAAGAAAGGAAAGAAAGGAAGGAAAGAAAGGAAAAGGAAAGGAAAGAAAGAAAGAAAGAAAGGAAGAAGAAAGAAAGAAAGAAAGAAAGGAAGAAAGGAGGGAGGGAGGGAGGGAGGGAGGGAGGGAGGGAGGGAGGGAGGAAGGAAGGAAGGAAGGAAGGAAGGAAGGAAGGAAGGAAGGAAGGAAGGAAAGAAAGGTCATATCCTATGAAAGAGACGTCTTGAAAATGCCTAAAGAAAGTTGGCTTTTTTTTTTTTTTTTTTGTAATGAAGGGACTGGAGTCCATGTTGATGAAAACACCTTGGTGGCTACGAGGGCCAAGGGCCAGCAGCTGTGGCAGCAGCAGTAGCAGGGTGATTGGGGTGGCGCCTTCCCCTGATCAGCCCAGTGCCCTCCCTCAGAGGGAGGCCAGACTGTGGCTTAGGCCGACTCCCCTCAGAGATCTGGCCTAAGCCATCAGTAGGACATCCCCTGAGGGCTCTTGGTCTGTGAGAGGGAGCAGGCTGGGCTGAGGGACTCCCCCCAGTACATGAGTTTTTGTGCACTGGGCCTCAAGGCTATATATATAAAAGCCTAAACCACTGAGTGACCAAATGACCTGTCAACCAGTCACTATGATGCACAGTGACCACCAGGGGGCAGACGCTCAAAGCAGGAGCTGCCCCCTGGTGGTCAATGTGCTCCCACAGTGGGAGCAGCCACCAGGTGGCTCCTGACAATCAGCACGATTGTTAGTGGGATAGATCCGAATCCTAGGCCAGGAAGAGCATCTCAGGCCTGCTCGGAGGGCTGAATTCTTCCCAGCTCCCAGCCCTCACCCTCTTTAGGACAGCCACTAGACATAGAACTCATGACTGGTGAGCACTACTGCAGCAGCACCAGCCTTTTCTGGTGGGAACTGACTGGGCATGACCCTGTAGCATGTGTAGTGGGGCCAGGATGAATGGGAGCAGCAGGTAGGCGTGGCAGATGGCATTGGACTGCCAGTTTTGGCCTGATCCTACAGGCAACCACAAGAGACCCCAACCACGCATGAATTTGTGCATCAGGCCTCTAATTGGTTAATAAAATTATACTGGTTTTGAGTGTACAATTCTATAATTGATCATCTGTATATTATACTGTATGTTTACCATCTAAAGTCAATTCTTTCATTAGCATTTATTCCCCTTTATCCTCTTCTATCTCTCCTCACTGTCCTTTCCCTGTGTTAATCACCATACTGTTACCTGTGTCTCTGTGTTTTTTTTTTCTGCTTTGTTTAGGCCCTTCATCTTTTTCACCCTGCCCCCAACTTCCCTTCCTATGACAGCTGTCAGTCAGTTCTTTTTATCTATGACTATATTCTATTTTGTTTTTGTATTTTGTTCATTAGATTCCACATATAAATGAGATCATATGCAATTTGCCTTTCTCTGACTGGCTTATTTCACTTAGCATAATACTCTCTAGGTCCATCCATGCTGTCACAAAAAGTAAACTATCCTTATTTTATATGTAAATGTACCACAGCTTGTTTTTTTTTAATATATTTTATTGATTTTTCACAGTGAGGAAGAGAGAGGGATAGAAAGTCAGAAACATCGATGAGAGAGAAACATCAATCAGCTGCCTCCTGCACACCCCTCACTGGAGATGTGCCCACAGCCAAGGTACATGCCCTTGACCGGAATCGAACCTGGGACCCTCTACCACTGAGCCAAACAGCTTCGGCTGTACCACAGCTTTTTTATCCACTCACCTACTGATGGGCACTTGGGCTGCTTCCAAATTTGGGCTATTGTAAATAACACTGCAACGAACATAGGGGCATATATTTTTTCAAATATATTTCTTCAAATATATTTCTAGAAATGAAATCACTGGGTCATAGGGCAGTTTAAACATACTGCCACTATCCCCTTATTTAGGTCTGCCAATTATCTCTCTTTAACTTTGCCCAGAGTAACATCAGTCACTCTTCCTTCTAATTACAGCCAGAAGTTATATTTAATTTCTTCCTTCCTTCTTCTTTTCTTCTTCTTTTCATTATCTGCCATTCCATCTCTTTTTCCTTCAATTTTTTCTTTACTTTCTTCTATGCTGTATTGATAATAATCTAGCCACTCCGTGTATTTGTATCTCAAATGTGCACCAAAAGTATTCTAGCCTTTGGCTGGAGATCAACCACCTATTTGCCTTGAGCTTTCTATCAGCCAGTGCAAAGGGGAAAACTGATCAGGTGCACAATTTACAATATATGGTATCAAATAAATGTGGTACTCAAGAGAAGCAGGAGTGGACAGATTATTATGTGTTCAGTGATCACAATAATCTGGCCACTCAGTGTATTTTAAAGCCAATATTATATTATACTTAGTGAAAATAAAGGAAAATATACTCATATAAATGAAAAAATAAAAAATATAATCACAAATTAAAACCATGAAACAGATTCAATAGAAGTTTTGGAACCAATAATATTTAAGTTAGAACCTAAGTTAAAAATTCACTTGATGAACCCTACAGAAGAATCCTATATAATAAAAGCATAATATGGTAAATGTACTGTTGTCTGATCAGCCATTCAACCAATCAAAGCATAATTTACTAATGATATGCTAAGGCAATCAACTGCTTGTTATGATGTGCACTGACCACCAGGGGGCAGAGGCTCCAACCAGGTTAGCTTACTTCTGGGTCTGACACATTGGGACTGAGCAAAAAGGGCCAACATAACACTGACTAGAGCCCTCCCAAGGTCCCTTCCTGGCTGACCAACCTCCCACACCCTCTCTGGCCCTGATTATTCACCAGTGCTGTCCCTCAGCTTGGGCTGCACCCTCTTGCAATTTGGGACTCCTCAGGGGATGTCAGAGAGCAGGTTTCAGCCCAATCCTACTGGCCAGGCTGAGGGACCTCACTGGTGCACAAAATTGTGCACCAGGCCTCTCTTGAAGATATAAAGCAACATAGGTCTTGAAGATAAATAAATAGAAATACTCAAATCTGAAGAACAAATAGAAAATAGATTGGAAAAAAGTGTCAGTCTCAGAGTCATGTGAAATAATTGTGAAACTTTAACATGTATAGAATTGTAGTTCCTGACAAAATAAGAGAGAGACAATGGTGGAAAAGGTATTTAAATACATAGTAACTGAAAATGTCAAGAATTTATACTTACATATTCACAAACACATTTAGAGCACTACATTCTGGAATGTTACTTTTTAGCATCTGTGAAAATAATTACTTATCCTCCCTTACCAAAATAATTTGTGGATATAGAAATCAGATAATTAAGCTTTGTTGTACTCAACTACTTAATTGACAAAATTGTCTTCTCTTTGATAATTTAGTCTTTGCAGGAGAAAGACTAAATGACATATAACACGAATAAGGAGAGTTATGGTTATGACCAAATGTCTAAAAATTATAAATACTTGTTTTTGAAGAAACTAAGACTTGACCTCTCTTTGGGGAGATTATGTAGTCTATATAGCAGAAATATTATAATGCAGAAATTGGTTGTTTATAAATATTGTATTATGCAGTGGAAAGACAGAGAACCTAATATTTTTAAACATACAGTTTATTCTTGACCTCATGCTGAGATTTTTTTCTTTACCTCTCTATATTTTAATCTTCAGTTATCAGGAGAGAAAAATGACATTCAATGAGCATAAACCAGCACAAGTGGTGAGAGCGTTAGTCAGTCTGACTCTAAAGGCTTTCATTTCTCACATGTAACAATGCAGAATAAATAAATGCATACTTATTTTCTACAATGAAAATAACAACAATGAAAATGTAGCAAATGCCATCACAGATTGCAGAGTGTAGAAAATGACATGCCTAGAGCACCACTGCAAAACCTGATTAATGCAGGAAGCATAAATGGATTCCTACCAAATATCTATTTCTGCATTTTTTTTGTTTTTAGTACTATTAACCAAGAGACATTATAGTGGTCTCTACAACACTAAAAATATATCAAGTGATTTGCTTGGCAGCTAATGTACTGCTATGAAGCATAGTTATTTTATGAATACTCGATCAAAGCAGGAATGTGTCTATTTAAAATAGGTAATTATCCCATATGTAATGTTTTCTCAAGTAGTTAAATCATAAGGTTCAAAACCTATTCATTCTCTACTATTAATAATACTGTTTAAAGTTATTTCTTTTTCCTCTAAAGTAGTTCTTAGAGGCTTGGAACCTCTATCTTACAGAGACTCTGAAATATTTTCCTATTCAAGAGAGAACATTTCCAGTGTCATTACCAGCAAAGCATAGTAATATTTGGGCAGACTGTGTTCTGTGATAGTAAGTTTATACATGACTAGAACACAAAAACAATATTTAACTTTCATCTCTGAGTTTAGTGAAGTGGAAACCATGCAATTTTTTCTGTCGGTGCTTGCAAGCTTTCCCAACTCTGGAGTAGCTCGTCCATAAAATGGGCTGTATGACTACTAGGGGAGTTTTAAGGAAGTAGCACTGAACTAGACAACCTAGTTATATCATTCTCTTTAAGAAGCGGAAGTTTTAATAAATATTCCTTTGAACACTAAACGTTTTTGTGCCGATGAATATTGATGTGCACGAATATCTAGTAATTTAAAAAATGTCACTATTCAAAACTTTGTATAGGAAGCCTACTATTTAAAGCAGAAAATTTCATTCTCAAAATGTAAAAGCATCCATGTATTATTAACCAGAATCAGTACATTACTTTTAAAACATTATTCCTCAAAATATTTTTAAGTTTTGCTCCTGGAGAAAACTATTTTGGATACATATTTTTTTAAAAAAGAATAAGTAATCAAGATTGATTTAGAACCAAGATTGATTTGTCATGGGATACAGAAATAAGTATTGCATATATAAACCTTGAAATTAATGGTATTAAAGTGACAAAGGCATATCCACATTAATGTACATGTCAACAGTTTTCCTATTTTTTACTTCATCATATAAGTAAACATGAGTTCTATGAAGTAGAAGGATAAATACAAGATTCAAGAATGATAAGAGATTTGGGAACTGGGTGGTAGGCATGTCATATTTTTTAACATCCCCAAGTCCCCACATAAAAATAAACCTAGTAACTGAACAGAAAAGCCATAACTCAATGGACAACCTTTCTAGTGAAAGAGGTAAAAAAGTAACCCTATGAATCCAAAGATATAGTTAATGGGAGGAAAAAACAACAGCAATAATAGCAGAAGCCCTGCCTAGTTTCAGTGTCTTTGCAGGAGAAAGCAAAAAGAGTAATAAGGAATCTGATAGGTCTAAGAACAATAAAACCCAAATAGCCAACATCTATTTACTAAAAATCACTACACATCAATCTGTAAACAGCAGGTAAAATTGGAAGGGGGAATAATACCTACTGCAAAATTGGGTAAGTGTAGGAGTTTGTGAGAAGGTATGGAGAAACCTCTCAAAACTGAATATTCAGGGAATCACTACAGAATTTGTCATTGCCTCTTGGGGCAAAAGCTAATAGTTGAAGCAAACAATAGACAAATCGAAAAGCTTGAGAGGAAAGGATAGGGAATGACATGTTTCTAGGAATAAGAGTGTAGGAAAACTTCCACAAGTTCCTGGGAATCTAAAATACCACAGTATGCCCAGGGCTGGCGACATGCTCAGAAAAGACCTATGAAGGCCCCAACAAAAGTGAATCTTGTGGCAAGATTGAAAATTACCTTCCTGAGTGTAGAAGTTGTGCCCTGATATATAATCAGAGCACAGCTGCAAATATTTGGAATTGGGTTTTTCCCCTGTTGATGAAGGTTTCACTGTCAAATTACAAGTTGAATACCATAAAAATGAAACAGAAAGTTCAAGTGACATATGCAACAAATACAAACATTACAAAATTAGTGTGAAAAACTCATTGAACAAACGATGAATAACTATAGCAAGCAGAACCAGAAGTCATTAGGAAGCAGAAGAATCTGTCACTGAGGTTTGCCACATTAAAATCTTCAAAGTATCTACTTTTCAATACAAAAATTATGACATATACAAAGAAACAAGAATGTATGATATATATGACCAATATAGAAGAAAATAAAAGTTAGTTTTCTCCAGGAGGAAACCCTGACATTGAACATACTAGACAAAGATGTTAAGTCAACTATTTTAATTACACTCACTTTGCTAAAGAAAATCATGGACAAAGTACTAAAGGAAATAATGAAAACAAATTTTAACCAATCAGAATATAAATGAAGAGATAGAAATTAAATAAAGGAATCAAATAGCAATTTTGGAATTGAAGAATATAATAGTTGAAATGAAAAAAAATACTAGTGGACTTCAGTAACATATTTGAGAAAACAAAAAAAGTATCTGCTAACTTGAAGATAAATCAAATGATTAGGAAATCAGAGGCATTCCTCTTAAGTGCACATAGAACATTTTCAGGTAGATCATATATTAAGAAATCAGAGTACCAGAAAGGAAATACAATAAAGTAAATGAGCAGAGTTTAAGAGACCTGTGGAACACCATTAAATATGTCATACTCATACTAAGAATCTCTAAAAGAGAGGAGAGAAGAAGAAAGAAATAGTTAGAATATTTGAATAAATACTGATTAAACTGCCCAAATTTGATGACAAATAAATATCTGTATATCCAAATAACTCAATAAATTTCAGCTATGATAAACTCAAACAGATGAACATTGAGACACATAACAATAAATTATTGAAAGCAAACAGAAAAGGGACTCCTGAAAATAACAAGGCTTCTCCATAAAATTAACAACTGATTTCTTATCAGAAACTATGAAGACTTGAATGCTGTGAGAAGCCATATCCAAAATGCTAAAAGAAAAAAAAAACTGTCAACCAAGAATTATATAGCTGGTAGACCATACAAAAATGAAAGATAAAGTAAGACATTCCCACATGAACAGAAACTGAAAGTTTATAGCTAGTAGACACATCCTACAAGAAATACTAAAAAGAGCCCAGGCTGAAATGAAAATATATTAGGCAGATACTTGAATTTACACTAAAGAATCAAAATATCAGTGAAGACAATTACATCAGTAAATATAAAAATTAAGCACTAATGTGATTTTGGTTTTTAATTTTCCTTTTTTCTTCATAATTTAAAAGTAATTAAATAAAAGAATAATTACAAATCTTTGTTGAACACAAAATGTATAAAGATTAATTTGTGACAATAACAACACAAAGGGGCAGCTGTATAAGAGTAGAGTTAATGTATGCTGTTGGATGTTATTAATTAAACAATATTGTTATAAATTAAGATGTATTTGTAATCTCCAGAGGAACCACTAAGAAAATAATTAAAGATCATTTAATACAATAAGAAAAATAATCAAAATGGCAACCAGAAAATAGTTATCTAACACAAAATAAGGCAGAAAATAAAGACATAGAAATCAAGTAGCAAAATGGCAGAAGTCCTTCCTTATTAGTAATTAAATTAAATGTAGATAGATTAAAATATAAATTAAAAGAGAAGTATTAATAGAAAATATTTTTAAAATGAGCCAATTATGCACTGTCTATAAGAGATTCACTTCACATTCAATAGCACAAAATGACTGAATGTCAGACAATTAAAAAAAACATATTTTATATCAACAATAATCATAAGTAAGCTGGAGAGACTACACTAAGCAAATATCCAGCAATCTAGACTTTAAATCTAAAATCGTTATAGAAGACAAAGATGAAACTACACTAATAAAAGAGAAAGATGCAAATTGACTATCACTCTGCTATGCTCCCAGCCAATAGGAGTGAGTATACAAATGATCCAACAAAGATAGCCACGCCCATAGTGGTCAGGTGAGTGGCACCCAGCAGCTCCAAGACCCACCATTGAGGTGCTGGGGCTAGGGGGAGGGTTTGGATCAGGGACACAGACCCGCAGGAAGGCCAGCACCTTGCAGCCCCAAGCCCCGTCATGGAGGCACTGGGGTTGTGGGGAGCGGTCAGAGACACAAAACATGGTGGTGCTAGGGCTGCAGAGGGCTGCATCAGGGACACAAACCCACAGGGAGGCCAGCACCCAGCAGCAGGGGCTGCAGGGGCCTGAATCAGGGACACAAACCTACAGGGAGGCTGCCACCCAGCAGCCCCAAGGCCCGCCACCACAGTGCTGGGGCTGCTGGGAGGTGGTGTGGGGGGGTGGGCAGCAGAGACACAAACCTGTGAGAAACATGTAGAAAGGGAGATAAACTATCATTAACTTTATTTCCTTTTCCACAAGTTGAGAAAACTCCCCCTGGTTTATTTAGTGATCTGGCCCACACCTTTCTACAAGCACAAGGTATGTTATGATCACTCCCAGGAAGGTCTGATCAGAATACCGTCTCCAGAGAATAATGCCACAGTGGCAAATCATCTAAGAGAGGAAACAAGCTTTTGTTGGGTTTATTCTGAAGGTCAGAGAACATGCCACCCCAGGTTATACTTTTAATAGGAACTTGCTGATTTCACCTAAGTTTTCAAGTTTATTGAAGGTTAGTAGGACTAATCTCATATATTTTAATATTTTCAGAGTATTCACTTTCATCTTTTTATTTCTAATGTTATTCATTCAGATTTGCCTTTTCTTTCTTTATGAGTCTTACAAACGGTTTATCTTTTTTTTTCATATTCTTAGTGAAAAAACAATTTATGCCTTTGATGACACTCTGTTGTATTGCCCCCACTAATTTCATACCTTACCTTTCTTATTTTAATCCTTATCTTTTCTGTTTTTTGTTCTTGGTCATTAAAAAATATTCTTAAGTTGATGAACAACTTAATTAACCCATTAATTTTTAGCCTTTCTTTTAATCCAATGAATATTTAAGGCTAGAAATTTCCCTCAAAAAATCATGTTGTTACAGTCTCAAAGTTTCGGTAGGTATTATTTTAACTATCATCATTTTTTCATTGTGAGTTCTTATTTATACCTGCTCAGGTTACAGACTTGCCCCACCCTTCTGAACAGCATGTGGACCAGTAAAATCTAGCTTCTCTGTCCCCAAGGACTATTGCTATTTCCAGAAGTGAAGCTGACTCCAACATTCTCTTAGCTTGTATAGTCGTTCTTGTTTTCTGTGTCCTTTAAGAAATTCCTTTACATTTTGTCACTTATTTGAAAATATTATGTTACACACTTCATAGTTGCTTTTTCAGAAATTACTCTGAAAAATTAATCCTTTGAATATCTGTGATTCTTTGCACTTCTAAAGGGCATAGTTGGTTCTTAAATCATTTTTTCTCAGTTGAAGTTCTAACACAGTGCATTATATTTTGAATTGTGAGTAAATGAATGAGTTAATGTTTGCTTGTCAAGTAATTAGAAACCAAATGAAGAAAATCTACATAATATTATCAACTAAAGTTCACTTATTTTATAATATAAACACATAATTTAAATTCTTTGCCCTGGTGGGTGGCTCAGTTGTTTGGGCCATTGTCTAGCACACCAAAAGTCTGTGGGTTCAATCACAGTCCAAGTGCTTATCAGAGGCAACAAATCACATCAGTGCTTCTCTCCCTCGCCTTCTTCCTCTTTCTCAAAAAAAAAAAAATCAATGAAAACATATCCTCAGGTAAGGATTAAAAGAAATTTTAGCATAATTTTAAATAAAATTTTCAGAATCTGATTTTATTAGAAGTGTTTTTTTTTACATAATAAAAAAGTAAGCCTGTCGAATTTTTCAAAAATTCCTTGAAAAGAGCAATAGTCATTCTAGTTTTAGTAGTTTTCCAAAGGCACTAGAGCTAAATATCATAAAAGCATTTTCTGAGTTTAGTTTCTTTACAAATGCAACTTTAGGTGTAAATTTCTGCCTTTATCAATAAGACATCGAAGAGAAATAAAATACCCTGACCAGTCAATAAAGTAAAGAGGTATACTTTTTCATAGCTTCAATACATAGTTTATTTAAAATACTTACACACACATTATGCATAACATAGACATAATTTCTTTTCTTGGAATCTGCCTGGAAGTGCAAATTTAACTCCTTTATGTTAACCTAATTACCACAGGGCTTGTAGGTAACTCACTGCCTTTCTCTTGCCGCTTTTAAGATTCTCTCTTGGTTTTACAACCTTTGGTGTTTTAATTGTGATGTGTCTTGGTGTGGGCCTCTTTGGATTCATCTTGTTGGGACATATTTAGAATTGAAGGTCAGATAAAGAGCTTCACAGGCAAGAGAAAGCTTAAAGAGTTCAGCTTTAAGAAGGAGAAAGAGGAGAAAAAGGAGGAGGAGGAGAAGAAAGAGGAAGAGGAAGAGGAGGACAAGGAGGTAGAGGAGGATGAAGAGGAGGAGAAGTATGAACTATAAAATAGCAATAAATACATACCTAGCAACAATTGAATCTAACAGTCAAAATAAATGAACAAGGAATCTAATGAACAAAATAAACTGATGAATAAAATAGAACCAGAAGCATGGAAACATGGAATAGACATGAATCTCAGGCTGTGACTCACAACTGACTAATTTTTACATACTCGCTAGTACATCTCTCACAACACTTTCCTTAGCTTCTAAGATCTGACAAATCAACTGGGTTTGGTTGCACAGTGGCTTAATTTACTTCTTCATATTCTCCCCTTCATCATCAGATTTATTGTCGATGTTACTAAGAGTTTTTCTAATTTTCCTATTTCAATCATTTCATTTTTATTTCCAAATACTGTAACTGTTTTTTCTTTCTCCATTTTGTTCTATGTTCTCTGAGGTCCTCTACAGTTGTTTGTTGTTAGCATTGAACTTCTCTGCTCTTTCCCTTATCAAGGTTCAATTTAATCGACTTGGTGAGAAGATATCCAAGAAAGATACCTTCTAAATATTGCTTCTTGTTGTCAGGCTAAGGAGAAAAAAACTGGATAAATCTCAGCTTTACCTATTAAAGGCTGTAATTTCCTTAGGAGCTTGAATTTGATCCCTTCAAGTTTTGTCCTAAAGCACATTCATTTCACTCCTAATTGATAAGTCTCTACATTGGTCAGAATTTGATTCTCCCTAGAGCCCAGAATAACTTCTCTCCACTTGACGCTGCCTTTCCATCACTGTTTATTCTTCCTTGTCAAAGTCATAATGTACTTTCGGCCATTGACCCCAGTTGGTGTCTCTTCTTTTTTCTTCATGATTTCCATGATGAGTAATGTTTTTTGCATGGGCCAAATCTTTTTTTTCCCCTCCTGCAAGAATAGACCCTAGGGATCTAATTATGGTGTCCACAACATTCCTAATAAATATGTTAGTTTTGAGCACAGTGTATGATGCATCTAGGAGTCTTCAGAGACAATTGAATCACCAGTTCTGTCCTGCTGCTGTTCCTTTAGGGGGCCACATTTCTGAACCTGTGCTAAAGAGTTCGTTTTAGTTATATAGTTAAAAGTGTTGTTTTAATGTTATATATTTTCCTATATGTCATACCATCTAACAGTAATTGAACATGTACCAGAAATTGTCCTAAATAGCTTACAATGTTTTACCATTTAATTGTTGCAGAGATGCTGTGAAATTGGTACAACTGTCCTCATTTTAAACCTGCGGAAGTAGAAGAACAGGGAGACACGTGGGAACACACGCCATTTGAGCCCTGGAGGTCCAACCGCAAGTCGTTGCTTTTAGTCATTATTCCATAGCTGCCTGCTTGGATAATCACGATGAGCTTGAATTAGGGAATTTCACATTTAAATAGCAAGTGCTGAGTTCTTTATTATTCAGTTAGTGGCCCTTCTTATCAGCTCTCAGGAATACAGAAAATATTGTCATTTAATTTAATGGCTGGTGAAAATTAAGCAGTTGATTTTAGGTTTCTTGATGTTCCCCAGTAATGATTCCTAATCGGCTGCTTTACAGACAAACAAACATTTTACTTCTCCGTATAGGATTAGGCATTTGGACTTCATTAAAAGAAGAATAGTCATTGTATCAATATTGGTACAATATTTTTACATTTTAGACTATGGAAAAGCAAAAATTAGAGAAGTCTAAAGAAAAATATATGTAGGTATTCAAATAAAACTGTAAACAAAAAACAGGGGAGTGAAAACATGCCTTAGGCACAGAACCCCCAAAGGAAGCTAGCACTGATAAAGCACCTGTTTTGTGGTGAGCACGGAGCAGGTACAATGGGGAGACTGCCATCGATAGTGAAGGAACCGGGTTCATCATGGAGTGCTTTAGGAACATCACTTTTGTATTTAAATGGTCATGCTAAATCTCTTCTCAGAGGTATGAGTGATGGCAAAGAGAATTCAAATAATCATGATGGAATGTCATTTAAAATAGACGACAATGTCCTCTTGAACATCAATTGTGGTCTCAGTGGCCCCGTAAACAGGGAGGGAAAAACACACAAATATGAATAGACTAGAAAAGAGAGCAGTTAAATGCAAACGGAAATTGCTAGGATGGCCAAAGCAAATGCACAATATAGAGAAGGTCAGATTCATTAAGCCCTCCATTAAACGGCTCCGCCGGAGTTGCTCCCACTTCCCCCCTGTTCAATGCAAGGGTTAGAATTTGACAAGGATCTCATGAGCATCCTCCAAATACTTGAACTAATGTTTATCTTAAGACTTAGAGTGTAAGAAAAAGAGATAATTAAATCCCAAAGTTACTTAGAATTAGCTGTGGAGAAGATGACTTTCAAATTTTCCTCTTAAGATTCTCACTCCTATTTGCTGCCATCCTGCAAGTCTTACAGTGGCTGAGAGAGAATGATTCTCAAGGTCACCTATTCCTAGACACTCAAAGTGTTTAGGAAAAGTGCTGCTCTCCCCAATTAAGCCAGCCACAGAGTTCCTGGAAAGCTCATTAACAGCCTAATCAAATGGTTATGGCCGTTTTGATTCTTTCCTGCTTGCCTTTTAGTGAGTAAATGGGACTTGAACAAGCATGCATTTGCAGTATCGTCATTAGCAGAGGGAATGTTGGTGCACTTGTTATTCCAGAAGAATTAAAAATCCCTGAATATAGCCATCTATGGCTACTCAGAGAAAGGCCGATGGAAAAATGAAGAGATTAAAAGTTGAGAGAAGTAGATAATTTTTTTTTCTTTTAAAGAAATAAAACAAAAATTGGAATATTGGCCTTAGTCATACAGCAACTTAACTCTACCTTCCTCGTTTCTAGAGACAGCGAAGGTAAGACACAGGGAGTCAGCCCATTCAGTCACAGACATGCACTGTCTTAAACCACAATGGCACAGGCAGACAGTTCACCAGACTCAATATGGACATGACCAGTGATAGCAAAGATAGAAAAGGAAAGAACCACTCATTCAATTGCTTCAGAAATCTAAAAAAAATAGTTTAAAAATAATTAAGGGCTTAACTCATACATGTGACTTACCTTCACATATTTTGAGATAACTGTCAGTCAAACTCAGTTATCCCACTTTTCTATGGCTAAAATCTTCAGTTTTCTAGGTTAAAGAACCCAACTTAAAAAAAAGATATTGTTCATGACATAGAGTTTTATTTTTTTAAATATATTTTATTGATTTTTTTAGGGAAAGAGAGTTAGAAAGATCAATGAGAGAGAAATATCGATCAGCTGCCTTCTGAACACCCCCTACTGGGGATGTACCAGCAACCAAGGTACATGCCCTTGACCGGAATCGAACCTGAGACCTTCCAGTCCACAGACCGATGCTCAATCCACTGAGCCAAACTGGTCAGGACGACGTAGAGTTTTTAGATCCTTCACTATCCTGGTCACTCCTTGGACATTATGTTCATGCTGAGTGGCTCACAAAAAGATGGTGTCCTGAAAAGTAAGAAGGATAGAAGCAACCTCTCTCAGCCAAAGGCAGGCATGACGGCGGCAGACAGGCCTCAGTGTTTCCAGGAGCTGCCCTGGAACTCACACAAGGCCATCGTGTTCTTCTGCTAAACATAAACAGTTGCACAGAATGCCAACATGAGACGAGGCCACTCTGACCCTGATGGAGTAAGCTAAAATAAGACTACTTGGTAGAATGAACAAGGATTCTTTATCCTAATATGAGTCCCTGCTTTTTTCCCTTCTTTATCAACTACTGTTTTAGCCTCAGTCTATTTCTCCTACTTGCTCAATAAAAATTACAGCCTCCTAATGTGGCTCAGTGGCTGAGCATGGACTTAGGAACCGGAAGGTCACAGTTTGGTTCCCAGTCAGGGCACAGGCCCGGGTTGTGGACTGGCTCCCCATTAGGGGGCATGCAAGAGACAGCAGATCAATGATTCTCTCTCATCATTGATGTTTCTCTCTCTCTCTCCCTTCCTCTCTGAAATCAATTAAAAAATAATAAATAAATAAATAAATAAATTACTAAGATACACAATCATAATGGTGGCAATAGGGTAATGGCAAGGCAAAAAAAAATAGCAATGAACAAAAGACATTTGAGATAGAATCCAAAGGCTAAAATAAAACAATAATAGTAGCAGCAGCACTACTATTAATGTTGCTATTAGTAGTACTACTAATGATACCATAATAAAATTAGAGCTATTACCTATTACCTATAGAAGTACTCATTAAGTGCTTGGTCTGGATTGTGGTTAGGCTGTGTGCTAACGTATTTACCTACGTTATTTCTTCAATGTGCATAATTCATAAGTTTAGTTAAACTAATTTTACAGAGTAGAAAAAAAGGAGGCTTGTGGAAATAATTAGCAACAAATCACTAAGCTAATATAATAATTCAGTATTGGAACCAGGATTCAAAATTTGCGGGAAGCCAGACATTACCTCACCAACAGAGATGTAAATAGAACAAACAAGAAACCTGGTCAAACCTTAATGAATCTGTTTACTCACTGCTTAGGTGAGACATTGGTAGCTAAAGCAGCTGCCCTGCTTTAGTCTTATGTTAAGTATGAACTGTTTACTCATTGTTTAGGTGAGACTTTAGTTGCCCCTCCTTTGGTCTTATGTTAAGTATGAACTGTTTACTCATTGTTTAGGTGAGACTTCAGTTGCCCCTCCTTTAGTCTTATGTTAAGTATGAACTGTTCACATATTGTTTAGGTGACACATTGGTAATTGTAAAAGCTTCCACACCTTTTGTCTTATGTTAATTCTTGCTGGTTGATTTCATTGTTGGAATTTCCTGACCTAAAGGACATGGATGTATCACTTGGCCCTAATAAAAGGGGATAGGAAAGCCAGAACTGGTGGTGTCCTCCCCCTAGAGGTGGACTCCCGCCTGGCCCCCATGATTCCCCAAAATGGATGCTTTTCGAGTCTCTCTTCATTTGTGTGTGGCCTTCTCCAGACGCTGAACCCTGACATGGGAACCCTGGACACGCAGGACGTGAAAAGGATTTCCACAAAAATTTACATACCAAGAGTTCATTCACTCAGCTTAAGTCATCGAGTGGGGCTGACATTCCTGAAGTGATTTTGTTTAACTAAAAGAAGGATGCCTTTTAAAAATGTGTTTGGCCAGAGGATATGCTTATCACAAGTGCTGAAAAAAGTGCCTGTGTGCCAACTATGAATCCTCTCAATGAGTGAAAAGCCCGTGCCAGTCTGGCTTCTTTAAAATATTTCCACGAAGTTTGGTTAATTTTTATTATTTCTATTAACTCAGTTCCAAATACATCTGTTAATGCTTATATGCCAAGTACCAACCAAAAGGTCGTTCTCTATCAGCCAAATTTTCATTTCTTTCTATCTTTCACTAAGCTTTCACTGCCTCATCAAAAGTTGGAAATATTGCCCTGGCCTGTGTCATTCAATGGTTAGAGCTGTGGCCATGCACTGAGGTGTCTCGGGTTCAACACTTGTTCGATGCCCAAAGATGAGTACCTGTGTTGTGGGTTTGCTCCCCACTCCTGGTTGGGGCAAGTGCAGGAGGCAACCAGCTTGATGTGTCTCTCTCACATCCACGTTTCTCTCTCTCTCCCTCCCTCCCTGCCACTCTTTAAGAGCAATGGTAAAATATCCTTAAGTGAGGATTAAGCAAAAAAAAAAAGTTGGAAATAATGATTAATGTTCTATTTCACAATCAAGGTTCTCATTTGTTTCCAGGATCTTACTCTGAACAGGAAGTTTATGCTATTTTATAAAATATTTTCCAGCACAGTTTTAGAAATTCAAATATTCTGCCTGATTATTAATATTGATTAATAAAAGATTATAATCTAACTCAAGCTTGTTAATATAGGCTAGAAGCAAAACTACGCACAAATACACATTTCCCATCACAAAAATTCACAGAATTACAGAATTACAAAAGTAATTAATGACACTTCAGTGTATTAAAAGTACTGATGTTAAGAAAGGACTTCAAGTCCTTGCTAAAACAATAAGGGTAATCTGTGTAGTTATCCTTTCCCAGAAAAGTAAAAAAAAACAAACTCAGTTAATAATTTCAGAAAATAGCTAATACAAGCAATGGGATCTTCTGAGAAAAATAAAAGAATTTAGTTGTTTAGATCCAAGTTACTATTACTCGACTCCAATTTTCTTTTAAGTGGTACCAGTCTGAAAGCTTCAGGAATGGAAATCATTTTTAACTCCTGGGTCATATATAATAGAGAGCAGTTTTTAGTTTTATTGAGCAATAACTGACCTAAGGTATACAGCATGATGGCTATATTTACATATACTTTGAAATGGTTACTGCATAGAAATAAAATTTTTAAAAGAGGTGGGGGGGAGGAAAAAAGTTTTCTCCTTGTGATGAGAACTTGGAAGATTTACTCTTATTAAAACTTTCCTATGTTATACAATATTGTTGAATATATTAATCATGTACATTCCCTCCTTAGTACTTCTTTATCTTAAAACTGAAACCTTGTATCTATTGACCACCTTACTTGAATTCCTTTTCACTCCACCTCTATTAACCACAATCCTATCTAATAAAGAGGAAATATGCTAATTGACTGCCACACCCTCAAAGATGGTAGCACCCACAGCCACAAGATGGTGGCACTCAGTCCCTTTAGCCCCCTCGCCACCCGGGGCTGGCCCGAGGGGCAGGCAAACCTTGGATGTGCTGCCCATGGCGTGCCGGAGGTGTAGGCAAGCCTTGGTGCTGGCTTCTCTGCCGCCCAGGGCCACCTGAAGCTCAGATAACCAGGGCCAGCTGAGGCTTGTGCTGCTGGAAGTGGCAGCAGCAGAGATGTGATGGGAGCATCGCCTTCCTCTGATCACTCGGTCGCCTCCCACCCCTGAGAACTTCTAAAGTGTGAGAGGGGGCAGGCCGGGCTAAGGGAACCCCCCTCCAGTGCATGAATTTTCATGCATCGGGCCTCTAGTCTAATATATTTTTCCATGAGTTTGTTTGCTTGTTTTTCAGATTCCACATATAAGTGAGGTCATACAACATTTATCTTTCTTTTTCTAATTTATTTCCCTTCAAAGTGCATCCATGTTGTTAACTAGAGGTAGGATTTCCTATTTTTTTATACTTGAATAATATTTCATTGCATTTATATACCTCAACTTCTTTATCCATTCATCCATCAAAAGGCATTTAGATTGTTGCTATGTCTTGGCTACTGTGAGTAAGGTTGCAATGAACAAGGAGGTGCAGATAGCTTTTCAAGTTAGTGTTTTCATTTCCTTTGGACATATTCCCAGAAGTGGAATTGCTGGATCATATGCTACTCCTATTTTTAAGTTTTTGAGAAGCCTTCATACCATTATTCATACCAATTTACAATTCCATCAACAGCGCAGAAGGCTTCTCTTTTCTCCACATACATTCCAGGGTGTTTTAGCTCTTGTCTTTGTGTGTGTGTGTGTGTGTGTGTGTGTGTGTGTGTGTGTGTGTGTGTGTGTTTTATTTTTATTTTTAAATATTTACTGTTGAAAATATTATCTATGTCCCCTTTTTTCCCCATTGACTTCTTCTAGCCCTCCCTGCCCAAAACCCTCTTCTACCACAGGCCTTCACCACCCTATTGTGTGTGTCCCTGGGTTATGCATATATGCATACAAGTTCTTTGATTACTCTCTTCCCATCCACCCGCCCTTCCCTGCCTTTTTTTTTTTTTATGATGGCCATTCTAACAAGCTTCAGGTGATATCTTATGGTGATTTTAATTTGCATTTCTCTAATGATTAGTGATGTTGAGCATCTTTTCACACACCTATTGGCCTTTTGTATATCTTTGGAGAAATGTCTACTCAGGTCCTTTGCCCATTTTTAAATTGGGTTATTTATAAATTTGTTGTTTTATGTTTTTTTGCCATTTAATTATGTAAGTTCTTTATATATCTTGGATATTACTCTCTATCAAATAAATAGTTTGTAAATATTTTTTCCTATTCTATAGGTTGTATTTTCACTTTATGAATGGTTTCTTTTGCTAATGGAAGCTTTTTTAGTTTGATGTAGTTCCATTTGCTTATTTTTTATTTTATTGTGATTTACGTATCATATCCAAAAACATCATTGCCCAAACCCATGGTTTCTTTTAGGAGTTTCATGGTCTCAGGTCTTACGTTTAAGTCCTTAATACAGTTTGAGTTCATTTTTGTGCATGGTGTAATATGTGAATCCATTTTCATTCTTTTACATGTGAATATTCAATTATCCCAACACCATTTATTGAAGAGAATGTCTTTTCTCCAATAATTATTCTTGATTACCTTGTCAAATATTAGTTGACTGTATATTCTGGGGTTTGTTTCTGGGCTCTCAGTTCTGTCCCATTAGTCTATGAATCTATTTTTATGCTGGTACCATACCATTTTGATTACCATAGCTTTACATATAGCTTCAGGGCAAATGACTCCACCAAGTCTGAAAAGAGCAATACAAATTAACATGGCCCAAAGGCCAATGATCTATGATAAATAAGAAGTAGAGCTATAGACAAGTAAGATGTTATTTTGTTTAATAGTGAAAAGAGCACTATGCTTAATGTCAGAATGAGAGCTATGGAAAGAGTCTTAGATAAAATTACATGGCTTTATCCCCTATCCATTTACTGTAAGCTGGGTAAAGATAGAAACCATTTCAGCTTTGACTATTTTCATATTACATTTCTTTAAGAAAATAAATGGGGCAATGTAAACATGTTATTTTGCATGTCCAGCATTCACTTTAAATTTATCTCAAGGGACATACAGGTTTGCTATTCTCAGCCCTCCTGTTTCAGGTGAGGCTAACAATCCCAGTTCCTCACAGTTAATTAATAGTGTGTTATTTGTTCTGATGCAAACTCGTCAGCATATTTCATCTCCCTACTATAGCACATGACCCAAAAGAGATCAGGGAAAGTAAATTCCAGGGATTTGGGAGAACTTTAAGGCTGAGATTCTGGGTTGTAAGAAAACCTATATATTTTGCAGGCTACCAAATTCTTGAGAATGAAGTTAACATAGATTAATAAAGCACCTATGATAAATAGAAGTAAGAGATAGTGGGTACACACTTATACACTCACATGGGGAGTAGAGGATGAACGGAAGAAAAAAATACAGAGAAAGTATTCTGGTAACATTGATTTGTTGAACCTTGGCTCCCTGTACAGATGTTACTTTTTTTATTCTGAAATCATTTTCTTTAAATTCTCGCCAAAGAATTTAAATTTTGAAAGAGAGAGAGAAACTTTGATGTGGGAAAGAAACATCAATTGTTCCCTTCCCTTCCCCCCTCAGCTGCATGCATCCCAGCCAGGGACCCAACCGAAACCCAGGTATGTGCCCTGACCTGAATCGAGTCCAGGACCTTTTTGGTGTGTGGGACAACGCTCCAACCAACTGAGCCACCCAGCTGGGGCTCAAATAATTCTGAAACGGGTTAATTTCATTCATAACTAAAAGAGTTAACAATACACCTTTTCTTTTTCAGATGAAGAAACTAAACTTGAGAGAATGGAAGCACTTTATACTTCCTTAGGCTTAATATTTTGTAATGAAGGAACTGTGACTGTATCCATGGCTCCTAACTTCCAGATCTTTACACCATGCCAGGCTAACGTTATTAAATTAAACAGTTTATTTAGTGATCACTATGCTTATTAAAGACACGGAATATTAAAAGGGATGCTTCTAATTTTGTATTTAAGCTAATATAATAATTTTCTTGAAAAGAACCAAACAACTACTTCTCCAAGATGCACCCCTTTTTCTCAATTATGTTCCACAAAGATGAGGCAGAATTTGTGTCTCTGGGTTTATTTGGCCATTTAGCTTTCTGCTGAGATTGCCCAAAGAGGGCCAATTGTGCCCAAAGGATAGTCTAAGAAATAAATTAAGTAAAATTACTCACTGAAATTCTTATTACCAGAAACAGCACTTGCCCATTTGGCAGGTAATTTGGAGTAATGGTTAGTAATTGATAGCAATTTCTAGTAATTAAATTCTGAGCCATTTCTTTATATAATATTGGTTTCTCTTAGTAAACCCCATCCTAAGAAAAGAAATTAGTGTTTGATGGCCATGTCTGATATTTAAATGCTTTACAAAGCAGAGGAAATATAGAATTAAGGAGAAAGTGGCTGATGTACAGGGTTGAATTGCCTAAGTGGTTTTGTACTTAAGAAAATATCTCCGATTATGTGATTAAAAACTTCGGGATTGAGTAAGAGGAAAAAAGAATACATATATTGACTGCATTAGGTCTTTAATGGATATGAATTTCCAGGAAATGTATTGCCTTTAGAGTTCACTCCAAAATCTTCATACTTTTAAGGGGGGAATAGTTTAAATCTATTAAAAGCTTCTAAGACACTTGGGACCATTATCCTAATTGTCTTTGTGATAATTTATGGATCACTAGATCAGAGTGGAATTTCTCATTCTAGAATGGAGTTTCCCTGGTAGGAGTAAATTCGTAGCCAGGATTATATGTATCATGTATTGAATATTATATAGTTGTTAAAGGATTTTATATAATCACTAAACTGTTGATTCTAAGCTCTGATTGGCTTAAATACCATTAATCTATTTCTTCAGAAATATGTTTAATTTGATGGTTTAGAAGAACATTTATTTCCTCTTTGGAGTGCTGAGCACTGGATCTACTTTAATCTCTATTTATATATTTTTGGTTCCTCCCCCATTTCTGTCCCTTTTCCAGGCTATCTTGCAACTGTGGCTTCTTATGGGGTATTGTATACTGTTGTTTCATTACCTGCTTCTTAGGTTTTTGTTTTTTCTCTTTTGCAAAAGCCCTTTGAAACCCTAAAAATTCAAGTGCTATAATGTTCAACAATTAATATCGCATTTTGAGAAGTTTGAAAGGTCCTTGAAGAGCAACTTTAAGAATTCATTCCTTCTAAGAAGTAACAGAAAATTTATATATTAGTAATTTAAAATCCTAAATACTTTAAAGCACATATAAATAAAGCAATCGGTGGTTAAAAGGACATGCCAGAACTACTGTGAATCAGTGATTATGGATGGATATAAAACCATTTTTACTAAAGTAAGTAATCTGTGTTTTTGCCTCCCTGACAGTTACCAAAGTAACTTTTTTTAAAGTTACCAAAAAAATTGACAACCAGTTTGAAATTGAATTGCCATGACCTAGAGCAAAGAATATCCTTCCATGATATTATTCTACAATATTATTATAATTTTTGATATTTTATAACAGCATATTGTACAATTATCCCGAACAAACTTACAAACTAATTCTTTGGATGTTTGGCAGCAATTTTAAAAAGGACATGAAAGGATTTAAATCCTTCAGAAGGAATTAAAGCACTGGGAAGGCACTTGAGCATTCCATATTGGCACCTCTTGCCCTTTTTGCTAAGAGGGACCCTCTTCTCACAATCCAATTGCCCTCAGCTGTTGCCTGAACTTTCTGTTCATGCTGAGGTTAAAACCTCATGTGGCTGGTACCATGGATCTGTCCCTGGCCCAATGGTGTGAGCTGTGCCCTCCCTGGAGAAGAAATCTGTGTTCTCCGAGATATGTGATCAGTGCTGAGGCCCCACCAGCAGGCGAGGGGATCCAAAGGCAGGAGCTGCACGTGGAGGCCACGGGGCATAGGCTACCAAGGAGACAGAACTGAACCTCACATCACCGTGCTTGGTCTCACATCACTAATTAGCCAGAGGTGGGTGAGATTCCTCAGGGAAGGAACAACCTAAGACAGGCACAGTCACAGAGGGGCCATCAGGAGAGAACTTAGATGTCAAGAGAGGTGGGGCACAGACCCTCACCCCCCAAACCTTGCAGGGGCCTGCACCCTCACTCTTTCTGAGGAAGGTCTCCTGCCCCCATCGCTGCTTCACTTCCCATGCCCACCTCAGATCGAGACTCAGGTAACAGACAGAGACTTGGCCCAGCTCAGACCAGGACCCAGGTAATAGTCAGAGACTTGGCCAACAGCAGCTGCCCTATATCTAAATCCAGCCTAGTACTAGGAATACTCAGGGCCTACTCAAGAATGCAAATAATCATTTCCACTAATATTTATAAGGTAAACTAAGATTGTTGGTAGAGTACTAAATTTGACAGTAAAATAGCAATCAACTTTTCAGATTAATTTAAATTGACTAATTGAAATAAGGTAATACTCAAGAAAATTTAATTGTACTGGACTAAA
The DNA here is from genome assembly GCA_027563665.1 of Antrozous pallidus. Taxonomy (NCBI): domain Eukaryota; kingdom Metazoa; phylum Chordata; class Mammalia; order Chiroptera; family Vespertilionidae; genus Antrozous; species Antrozous pallidus. The sequence goes on from CM050522.1 coordinate 18,455,803, forward strand.
AGCTGTTCCTAAAGTATTAACTAAAATTTCTATTGGTAGTTCAACTCATGGTAAAATTCCTTAACATGTAATGAACCTAAAACAGTCATATTTTTTGTGCAAAAAATTAAAATTTAAAGTTATCAAGACTGCATTATAAAATTTACAAAAGACTCCATTAGTCAAAAAAGGGGGATAGTAGGGTAATATCATGTAAGGAAAAATATTCTATAAGTAAATTACATCTAGAAAATTTTTACTTTACAAAAAGTAATTTTCATTTGTAATGCTAACAGCAAGACACCCATAAAAACACACATGGTATCAAAATAAGCCAAAGAAAATTGTTTGGGTAAAAATAAAAAGGACCCCAACTCAATTTTATAGAAAAGATTCCTTTATTAACTTTTGGTCAAGAATATGTTTGTATATTTTCAGAAAACAACTCCAAGACTATGTGGATTCCTGCAACAAAGAGGAATTGACAGGTCTGCTCCAGCCACGAAGACAAGAGGAGAAACAGTCCAGAGATGGAAGACGCTGAAGGTGCCTTGCCATGCTAGCAGTCAGCAGCTGTGCATCGCTGCAGGTTGCCTAGGACCAAACCAGAGAGGGTTGGACCTGTATTCCCACCATTTGTCCACCATCCAGATATCATTCCTGACATGTACACATAAGGAACTATTTGATATTGAAACTGGGACTCAGAACTGTTGGACATTGAAATTGGGATTCAAAAATTTTTTGTTATATGTTTATTTTTAGTCTGTGGAGGCAAGTTTTTTTTTTTTTAAAAAGAAAAGAAATGGGGAAAAATAGATACAGAGGCAAAGAAGCATTGAACAGACTGTCAAACTACAGAGGGAAGGCAGAGGAGGTTGGGGAGGAGAGTGGTTGAAAGAGATCAACAGAAGGACTTGTATGCATGGATATAAGCATAACCAATGGACATAAGACACTAGGGGTGGGGGACAGGCGAGGGCATGTACTAGGAGGTAGGGGAGGCCAAGGGGAGGTCTGGGTCACTCATTGAAATTGTCATTTGAATTCCTTTCAGTCTCTAAATATCTGAAAAAGATAATATTGTGGCACCATCAGTAAACTGGGATGACTTTGAAAGAAAACAAAGGGGGAAGAGCCCTTGAACTCATGAATACTCCTCGTTTAATCTATTTAAATGCATGTGGTTGAGCTATAATCAAAATTTAATGACCTCACCTGACATTGAAACCAAGCAACTGTATTTAGATCAGGAGAAATCTAGTTACATGACTTCCTTGAAAGGCAAAAAATATATATTTAAACATATGTAATTATTGATTTATAAAATTATATATATTTATTTATTAAAAACATGAGTAGCTCCACAAAAAAATTATGGAGTAAAGGAACCTATCTTCTAGGGTCCAATTATTTTATGCCTTCTCTTTTACAACTCTTTTACCTTTTTCAGCAATAGCTTAGAGTATCTACACTGCTCTAACCCAGCTAGTCCCTTCCCACATCCTCCCTTCCTTTAGCAATATTGTGTTCTAAACCAGTTACTCCTTTCTCTTCATAGCAAATAGTTGGGGATACTATTTCATAGCTGACAGCAATTCCTTGTAATAATAGGAAATTATAGCAAACAAAAATGGGCTCCATGACCAGGCATTAATATTCGGATCTCTTGTCTCAGGTCTGCTATTTGTGTAATCTGAGAAAACTGCTTTATCTCTCTGAGACTCAGTTCCTCCCTCTCCTTGGCTCCTCCCTTTCCTTCCTTCTTTCAGTTATTTGTCTTTCTTACGATAAAGTGAAAATGAAAATCATCATGTGATGTTATATTGAAAAAAAATGTGATTAAGTCTGAAAAGAACCACACTCAGCGAATTTTACTTAACTTTTCATATTTGCATTTAGCTAGGTATCAAGGAAAAATTGCATTAGTTATACTATGTAATATTTATTGATGGCTTCCTATGTATTAACCGTTTTTCAAGGCCTATTGTAAGTGTTGCCCCCTCCCTAAATTATTCAATAATATAATCAGTATTATCTCTCTTTTTTTGTGGTAATTTTAACACCTTTTGTGTGCTATGAATTTATTCATATTTGCATTTGTGTAACTTACTCTCCTTTAAAATTTAACTTCTTGAAAATAATACTCCATATGGATATCTTTTTTATCTCCTGTCTAATCACAAAATTTTAATGTAGAATTGTAATAAGCCAAAATAAATTGAGTCACATTAAATTTAAAAACATGAATAAATAATATTATGTTAAGGTAACTTCTTTCACATACATACACAATCACACATGTGAACACATCCTATAATGGTGAATTCATGAAACAAAAATTAGATGCTAAAGGAAATGTTTTGGACACATCTGAGTGGTAGTATCCTAAGGAGCAGTATCCTAAGTTACATTGCACAAATTACTTTTTCAGCTGTTACAACTCAAACTCTTCATTTGGCATTACAATATGTCAACCTTCGTCATTATATTACTTTTTTATATTCTTTATTGATTTTTTTTTAATGAGAGAGAAAGGGAAAGGGAGATAGAATTAGAAACACTGATGAGAGAGAAACATCAATTGGCTGCCTTTGCATACCCCCTACTGGGGACCTAACCCACAACTTGGTCATGTGCTGTGACTGGGAATGGAACTGGCAAACTCTTGATGCATAGGATGATACTCAATCCACTCAGCCGCACCAGCTGAGCAAATCATTATATTCTTTTGTTTATAAAGCACACAAATCTTTTTTCAATTAATACAATATATACACTTCAGAAATTCTGTGAAAAAAAGCGGTATAGGGAGAGCAACTTTGCAATCATGAAAAGTTGTTATTGAAGTTACAATAAAAATATTGATCAGAGCATTTTATAATGAATTGCAAAATAAAGTCTTGGAATTAGAGTCAATGAAACAGTAATTTCTCAGGGGAAAAAGTATATTATCCATATACTAGGGGCCTGGTGCATGAAATTCGTGCACTGGGGGGGGAGAGGGGTCCCCTCAGCCCAGCCTGCCCCATCTCACATACTGAGAGCCCTCAGGGGATGTCCTACTGATGGCTTAGTCTCATTCCCCACGGGGCAGGCCTAAGCCACAGTCTGGTCTCCATTTGTGGGAGGTGACCAGGCTGATCAGGGAAAAGCACCAGCCCCATCACCCCACTGCTGCAGCCATTGCCAGTCACCACAGCCACCAAGGTGTTTTCATCAACCCAGACTCCAGTCCCTTCACCATGAAAAAATGACAACTTTCTTTAGACATTTTCAAGATGTGTCTTTCATAGGATATGACATTTCTTTATTTTTCTTTTTTTATCCTCACCTGAGGATATATTTCCATTGATTTTTAGAGAAAGGGAAAGACAGAGAGAAACATCAAAGTGAGGGGAACACTTTGATTGGTTACCTCCAGCATGAGCTCTGACCTGGGCCCTAGCCAGAGAGGAGCCTGCAACCTAGGTACATGCCCTTGATCAGGATATAACCAGGACCCTAGGCAAACCTAGGCATTATCTACTGAGCCAAACTGCCTAGGGCAGGATATGACATTTCTTAGCTCTCCAGCGGCAGACCTTTGTGTTTTTCTCGACGAGTATGGTGGAAGAACCCTAGATTACTTTTTTGGATTCTTATACCCAAGTTACTAAGAATATTACTAGTGGCGTACAGGGAGCTTAGCCAATGAGCAGTCAGAAAAAGTGTTTCCTCTATAGTTCACACCTATCTCCTCTGATCTCTGGCTCCACCCCTGCCAAGGCTTAAAGCCTCTGGCCCTGGGTGGGGGACCCCCAGTTAGCTGCGATTGCCTGCTCTACCCCAGCCAAGGCCTCAAGCCTCTGGCCAAGGATCCGAGGCTCAAGTCTAGGGCAGGGGTCCCCCAGTGCTCTTGATCGACCATCTCTGAGGATGGGGCCCTGGGCGGTTGACCCCCAGCATGTGTGATCACCCTGCTCCGCCCCTGGCAAAAGCCATAAGCCTCTGTTTGAGGTTCCGGCCCTGGGCGGGGGACCCCCAGCACAGGCGATTACCCTGTTCTGCCCCCAGCCAAGGCCCCAAGCCTCTGGCTGATGCTCTGAGGCTCGGGCCTTGGGTAGTTGACCCCCAGCTCCCATGATCGCCCTGCTCCACCCCAGCCTCAACCTTGCCCCAGCCAGCTATCACCCTACCATGGGGAAAATCACTGGTCTGCCCCAGCCCTGGCCTGCCTTGGGCAGCAACCATCTTGGTTGGTGGATATCACTCCTGACTGGCTGGTGGGCATGACTTATTGGGTGTGAAGGTATGATCAATTTGCATATTACTCTTTTATTAGATAGGATATAAAAGCCTAAGTGACCATTATGACTGAAACCACCAGAATGTCTGGTCAACTAGTTGCTCCCACCAGGGAGCAAACACTCAACACAGAAGCTGCCCCCTGGTGGTCAGTGCACTCCCACAGCCAACCTTCTTTGGCCAGCCAACCTCCCACAGTCCCTCTTCAATCCCTTCCCCTCCCCTGGCTGGTAGGCCTTGATTGGCCCTGATCGCCAGCCAGGCCTAGGGATCTCACCTGTGCACGAATTCATGCATCAGGCCTCTAATTAGCTTATAAAACAACATGTAAGCATTTGTGCTTCTCGAACTTCTTTTGCTAAAAGTCAGAGCTTAGTTTAGTGTTCAAGTAACTTACTACCCTATCCTCATTTTCTTTTTGTATAATTCTTTTTTGTTCACCAGGCTTTCAACATTTTTGTGATATCTTTGCCTTCTAGTAAATTCTATAAACTCTTTCATGGAGGTGCACAAAGAAAAGAAAATAAATAAATGAATGCAATGCTTACTCTTTTCCAAGTCCCTACCTTCACTGTTAAACTGAATACTTTTTAACAACTCTGGTAGACATTGTGATGCACTGCCAGCTATTCCTTCAATGAAGTACTTGATACCCGGCTCATAGAAAAAAAAAAATGGCAAAAGCCTCCTGCTGTCTGTCCCTTCTGGAACTGCCTCTGTGGCAGAGAACTGCATTATCCAAGATCACCTTTCTTCCCACAACAGCGGCTAAACAATGATGAGTCATTGAGAGAGTACAAAGTCCATGTCATCTCAGCACAACTTGAGACATTTCCCATTTTGAGTGCCAATGTGATTGTATAAATTTGTCATTAGATTTTCATTACAGAATAAATTCTCCCTCTGCTTAATTCTGCTTTCTTACTCTCTTCCATAAGTTCTGATTCCAAAAACACTTCTTGGTAAAAATGTTATATACTAAATCCCATCTCAAAGACTGCTTCTTAGAGAATAGAATTTCCATCAGTTGCTACCAGGAACCTGTTTAAATAATAAAACTTTCACTGGTATTAAATTGATCTGATATTATGCTATAAAGGGACATATTAGTTGGTTTAATGCATGAAGAGAAATATGGGGGGGTAATGTTTATTAAAGCAATAGGTTTGAATGACTATGAAACTCTAGTGATGTTCTGAACAAGATAACAAGTATCTAAGAACATAAAGCTAAATTTGAACAAGCCAGAGAGGGACTCCCTGGTTGCATACGTAGGACCTCTCATTATCCGATGAGTGAGCAAAAAGAAAGTTGAGCACCAGGTCAAAACTCCCAATCAAAGAAGAATGGCTTTGCTAACGTCAGGATTTTGATTGGCAAAATATGAGACACGACCAAAAAAGTTGGAAATGTGGAGAATGATATCCACAAATATCTGGAATCTCCATATTACCCTGAACCTTCTGAGTCCACATAAGTGGCCTAATGGCCTAAATATTTCTATTTAAAGCTAGCAAGCACTTCCCTCTTTCTTGAAGATGATTCAGACAACATTCAGGACAACATGTGTCTCCACCATCCCATTTTGTTCTGCAGGTCCATAACCAGAGTTAAGTTACAATATGAACTAGCTATGGAAGTGATGAGAGGCACAGTGCAAGTTCTCCTGTTACTTGGCATTACAACCTGGAAGACCTTCTGGCATAAGAGGTGTTGATGATGATAAAAGATGCCATGGATATAGTATGGTAGGCACTAATCAAAGAATCATAACACAATTGCTGGGAGTTTAGAGCAAGGCCGTAACATCAGAATTGTATAACTTTTTAGAAATAATTCCTGACATACTACTGGATCTAGTATAGATGAAGAGAATGACGATGGCGTACCAAGTCACAACTGAACCACAGCTGCTGGTCATGAACTAGGAACTGTCAAACCCACTAAGTTGTAAAGTGAGAAGAATCCTTTAACTGTTGATTGAGGGTTCTAAGTAGTAGATCCGAGATTAAGATCAAGCAGAATCAGAGGGCCCATGTGAACTAAGCAAGCAGATTTCCAAGTCCCGCATGTCATTCCTCAGGTTTGTCCCAGAACCTCTTTACCAGATCACAGCTGTGGTCATATAGGGTGTCCTTCCTTACCCAGCTAATGGAGGAAGACAAAGCACAAGATTGCTTCATGTCAGTTCAGTATATGGGTACACTCTGAAATAGGACAGCAGCTGCATCCCCACTCAATGAGAAGGAGAGTAAGGGGAAAAAATTCTCTCAATGTACAGAGTCTCAGATGGAGCCCTTGGTTATATATGTTGTATAGAAATATAAGCGACACAAGTTTTAATATATCTGGATTCAAACACAGTGACAAATAAATGACTTGGCCAGGTGATCCAGGGCCTGGATGAAGAAAGATGAAAATACAGGGGAAAAAATAGCTCTGGGAGTAGAGGCATGTAGAGTGGACATATGGAAGAGATCATGAAGCATGAAAACATTTGACTTACATGCTCATACTCACTAGTGGGTAATAACTATGAATAGTGTCAGGTGGGCAAGTGATCAATTTGTAAGTTATATAAATGCATAAAAACTTTCTATACCTGAAACCAATATAATATTGCATGGCAACTGTAATTGAAATTTTAAATAAATAAATAAATAATTAGAAGTATATCAATTAAAAAAGAAAACTTTTGTCCCCTACCACTGTCCCTTAGTACTCAGTAATTCTTAGCACCAGGAGTATAACAGAGCAATTAACCTCTGACAGTGGTATAAATGTAGGCTTGTTAAAACAAGGATTATTAATATTCCCTCATGTTATCACCCTGACCTAACTTAACCAACCATAAAGTACAATAACATAGAAACCTGTAATTTTGTGGCTTAGATGAAATGCCTAAAGAAAGAGATAGGGGAGAGGGGAGATAGAGGGGTAAATTAGAGTCTAAAGTGAAATGCAGTAATCATATTTCATTTTCTTATTTAAAATATATGAACCTTCAGTGAATTTGCGTGTCATCCTTGTGCAGAGGCCATGCTAATCTTTTCTGTATCATTCCAATTTTAGTATACATGCAACCAAAGTGAGCATACATTAATCATATTTAAAAGACCTGGGGTTTTGCATTTTATTTTAAAACCAATAGCTACAATGATACTGTAATGATTGTGATAACTTCTTACACTCTGTGAAGACATTGTGCTCATAATAGATGGTTATTAAAATTCCAGAAGCCTCAGCTCTAGCCAATCTTTGGGAAAAAAAAAAACAAAAACGAACCCTCTCTTGGCTTTTCAGCTATATATATAAAAAAAAGTTAATGTGTCAGTGCAATTTAGTGCCCTTATCTTTCTTGGAGATGGTGTTATGGCTGAATAACTGTGCTTCTCTTACATGCATTTTTGAGAAGCAAGATAAATCTGCCAAGTAAAGAAGAGAAATAGGGTATTATTGGGAAGAACATCAGCTTTTAAGACTTGAGTTCAAAACTAAGTTTTGCTTCTGATGTGCTATTGAACTCAGTAAGTCTTAACTTTTCTGGACTTCTCTGTTTCCTCATCTGTAAAATAGAGATAAGATGGTAATGTCATTGGGTTCGCACCTTTACCCCAGAGGATGGCATATAGTAGGTGTCTGATATGTTAAAATGATGGAGTAACTATATTAGACTAGAGGTTTGGTGCACGAAATTCAAGCACTGGGGGGGGGGGGGCGGGGATACCCTCAGCCCAGCCTCTACCCTGTGGCAGTCCAGGAGCCCTTGGGGGATATCTAACTGCCAGCTTAAGCCTGTCCTACAAGGGGAGCACTGCTAAGAATTACTGAGTATTAAAGGACATTTGTGGGGGACATTTTAAATAGATATACTCCTACTTATTTATTTACTTATTTAACATTTTAATTACATTTGCCATGTAATATTATATTGGTTTCAGGTAAAGAAAGTGATTGTGCATTTATATAATATACAAATTGATCTCCTTGATAAGTCCAGTGCCCACTTGGCACTGTTCGTAGTTATTACCCGTTAGTGAGGAGCAGGGAGCAGGCCTAAGCCATCAGTTGGACATCCTTATTGCTGCTGCGAAGGTGGGAGAGGCTCCTGCCACCGCTACTGGGCTGGCCAGCCATTTGCCCCACTTCTGGCTGACCACCAGAGGGCAGCTCCTGCATTGAGCATCTGCCCCCTGGTGGTCAATGAGTGTCATTGCAACCGTTCATTCCAACGTTCAGTCTATTTGCATATTAATATACCTTAATATTAATTAATGTATCTTAATATTAAGATATATTAAGTATCCAGCACATAGTAGGAACTGAGTACATTGTGGCCATTATCTTTTTTTTAATGTATCAGTTACTACTATTTATTGGTGTTGGGTCAGCAATATTTCTGTGAGAGAAAAAGTAAAACTTTCTCAAAAAGTCAAATCATACACACAAATTAAAAGACAAGGGAAAGATCAGGTCAGAATCAATTGCTTTGTATGTATATTGCTGTAAGCTAATTATTTAATTCATGCTTTTCCCCTGTTTAATTTTTTTGTTCACTGCAGGATCAGACTGTTAATACACTTAATGAGGCAAAGAAGCATGGCAGTATATCTGAGCAATTAAAGCCTCGCCATTCAGATGCTAATAAAACCTGCAATTGTCTCCTTTCTGCCTGGAAGAACAACTTTATAGTTTATTGAACAAGTAAGATTTGATTCAGCTCTAGCTCTTCTCTCAAAAGTCTCTACACTTTGCTGTCCTCATCTAACTCTTTGCAAGAATTTCTTTTTAATAGAAAGGAACACAGTCAATATTATCAGGATATATCCAGGTTCAGAGCATTCTTCATGCATCAGTGTAATTTGTGATCATCCCAATAAAACAGGCCCTCTTACTTGCTGCTCTTTGCTAAGATTTGCTCTTGTTTTTTTTCTTCAATATGAAACAAATCAGGTAGCATGCAGGGACAGCTATGATGTTTACTCCATTCTAAATGTTACATTCTGCCTGGTAATAAAGTCACCTCCTTTTATCAGACCATTGGACTGGCAAATCCTCGCCTCATCTAAGCATATATATACATACACACACACACACACACACACACACACACACACACACACACACACACACACACGAGGCCCGGTGCATGAAATTCGTGCACAGGAGTCGGTAGGGGAGGGTGTCCCTCAGCCCAGCCTGTACTCTCTCCAATCTGGGACCCCTTGAGGGATGTCAAACTGCCCATTTAGTATCGGGCCTAAAAAGGTAGTCGGACATCCCTCTTACAATCCAGGACTACTGGCTCCCAACTGCTTACCTGCCTGCCTTCCTGATTGCCCTTAACTGATTCTGCCTGCAAGCCTGATCACCCCCTAACCACTCCCCTTCCAGCCTGATTGATGTATAACGGCTACCCTGCCAGCCTGTTTAGCCCTAACTTCCCTCTGCTGCAGGCCTGGTTACCCCTAATTGTTCTCCACTGCTGGCTTGATCACCTCCAAATGCCCTCCCTTGCAGGCCTGGGCCTTCCCAACTGCCTTGGACCCTCCTAACTGCTCTCCCTTGCAGGCCTGGTCACCCCTAAATGCCCTTCCTTGCCAGCCTAGTCACTCCTAACTGCCCTCCCCTGCAAGCCTGGTCGCCCCCAACTTTCCTTCTCTTCCAGCCTAGTCACCCCTTACTGCCCTTCCCTGATGGTCATCTGGTGGTGGTCATCTTGTGTCCACATGGGGGCAGGATCTTTCACCACATCTTGTGTGTTAAAGTGATGATCATTTGTCTATTACTCTTTTATTAGATAGGATAGATGCCAGGTGGATGGGCAGGGGCCAGCTAGTTTGCCCTGAAGGGTGTCCTGAATCAGGGTGGGGGTTCCCTTGGGTTGTGGGGCTGCCTGTGCAAGGGGCCTGTGGTGATTTGCAGGCTGGTCACGCCCCCCAGTGACCCATGAGGAAGCCCTGGTATCTGGGATTTATTTACCTTCTACAATTGAAACTTTGTAGCCTGGAGTGGAGGCCTAGACTGGCCAGGGCTGCAGAAGCTTGGCTTCTTCCATAGCTGAGGGCAACCCTAGTCTCTGCTCTCTCCAGCTCTGTGGCTGCCACCATTTCTGTTGTGATTTATGTATCTTTTATAATTGAAACTTTGTGGCATTGAGTGGAGGCCTAGGCTGGCAATAGCAGGTGGAATGCATGGATTCCTACATTGCCCAAGCCTGCCTCCTGCTCTCAGTGGCTGCAGTCATCTTGGTTGGGGGTTTATTTGCATATTTTCTCCTGATTGGCTTGTGGGCATGGCTTGTGTTGTAGCGGAGGTATGGTCAATTTGCATATCACTCTTTTATTAGATAGGATGACAAAAGGAGAATGTAGAATATGAACGGGTCTGCTTTCATTTTGAACTTTCTGATTGACTTGCCATGGCCAAGTATCTTTTCAGTACTGTGTACAGTTCTGCATTCCCTGGCCTAAAGGATATCTGAAAACTGTAGAGGAAGCTTGGAAGAGTGCCACAAATTGACTAAAAGTGCAGAGATAAAGATAATGGAGCTGGACTTCCGCTTCCAATTAACTAGGCTGCAAGAGGGATTGTGCAGTGTGTGAGTAAAGAATGTCTCAGAAAATGGTGACAAGTGCCCTGTGGTCTCTGAGCAGAATAGAAGGAAACAGGTTTAAATAGCAGAATAAAGGGCTTGGTAAGAGTTGTTCATAGCTAACTGGGTTCTCTAAGGATGGTGTTTCCAGTTACTTTGAGTGAACTAGGTTCTTATCAGCACTAGGGATTTGAGGAGATCTGTGTAGCCTGTTTCCTTCTCCGGTGGCTTCTAATCCTGTGGGTACAGTATTTGTGCAGAGAAAAATAAGAGCAAGAAGAATATGGGGGAAAAAAGGGGAAGAGGGAAAGAGGGACACTGAACTACTTCAATCCACCAGCCAAAGCCATACTGTCTTCAGTGGCCAAGACGGTTAGGTGACCTATCTCATACCATCTACAGCAAATGCTTCAGGTTTCCGAAAAAGCAAGCCCAACTCCGTGTGACATAAAACAGCACCCACTAACAAGGAAGTGAGCCGCATTGTCATTCCTCAGGCTGAAGAAAGCTCGTGGCACAGAAAATTATGTGAACATTAAAAAAAGCACACACACAAACAGCATGTTTACACACTCATCTATTAATATCAATTCCGGATGGAAGACAGGCCTCTAAAAAGCAGAAGTGCCTGAAATTACCAATCAAAAAGTAGCACCATCGAAATCTCTCTTCTCTTCTAAAGATAAGCAAAACATTTCAATAGCAGCTTCATAATGACCACGTCTTTTCAGCCACAGCAGGTTGCCGCCTGGTCCCTGCAGGAAAATGACAAATGAATGCTGTTTAATATTTTGCTTGAACAGTTTTTTCTTTCAGAACTATTTGCAATACGATAATGAGAAGAGCATAGCTGCAGAGAGTAGCATTTTGTAAGGATGACTACCTTTCTAGGGCATATCATCTGATACACACTTTGTTTATCCAGAGTGAATTCAGTGGTTAAAATGATTAATTGAACCCATTTTGGGTTACTCATACCAGCTCTTGCAAGGGAGGTGATTGCTATTTTTTTTTCTTAGTGACTCATACAAAGACGCCAGCAGTATTCTGGCAATAACAAAATGACATTTCTAAATTTAGCAGTTCATAAATCTTTTAAGATGCCAACCACATCAAGTTCTCCCCTCCCCCAGGCTCTTCTTCCAGAACTTGCTCGTATGTGCAAAAGACCTAAATGTGTATGGAGACAGGAAAGAGACTTCCTCAGGGTGTATCTCTCTGTTCCTCCTTCAGTACCTACCAACACCTCTACGCACTCTGGTTAGAGCAATGTGTATATTTCCCAAGTGATAGCTTTTATTATCCTATTAAGATGCTAACCCTGTCTGGTATAAACATACACAGAATATGTGCATGTTTCCAAAAGAGTCCAACTCAATGAATTATTTTCAGGGAGCACTGTGGAAACAAGCAAATTTTCTCCTGTCCTTTTATGTTATCTACTCTATGACATGAGATATGCAGTGATTTCACAGCCTCAGGAAATGAAATTTTCTTTGCTTTTATCATTTGCTGTGGTTAACATAAGGCACTTACCAAATGTATCCGCCCTGCTGATGTCCTTTTGCCCACTGTTCTAAGGCTTCAGGGCCACCATTGCCATCCAGAACTTTTACCTACATATGACTCACGTAGATAGTGTGCAAACAAGGGAATGTAAGAGAGTTAGAGTTGGTTTACTGAGCATCCAAATGGCTATAAAAAGGGATTTTTGATCAAAGAGACATACAGGTATTGTTTTCAAATAGCTAATTTTAATCCTTTTCTCTCAAATCTCTTCACCATGTAGCTCTTTCCATCATTGAATGAAAGAGTACATTGAATACTTTCCATCTACTTGCAATGACATTCTACAAGTACACATGATAATTTTTTGGCCTCTCCTTCATTTTTATTCACAGACCCTGCTTAAAATACAACTCTTCACAGGTCAATTACAACAAATGCAATCAGCACCTATGAGATGAGCACATCAAAAGATCAAAATTGAAAATAAAATTCTTGGCTGGAGCACAAGTGGGAGAAACCAAGATGGCGGCATAGATAAATAACTATACTGCTGCCTTGCACAACAATTTCAAAACTACAACTAAAATACAAAATGGACATCATCCAGAACCACCAGAGAGCTGGCTGAGTGGAAATCCCACAACTAGAAGGAAAGAAAAAAGGACACTGAGACTCAGGAGCTACGGAGGGCAGAGGTGAATACACTGAGACATGCGTGCATGAGAAGAAAGGCTGGGCGGATGAATATGCAGTGGGCTTTCTCAAACCGGAGGGAAAAAAAGGTTCCCCACTGCACTGAAATCTAGCTGTGGGCAAGACTTGGGGAACCCAGATGCATACGGGTGGTGGGGGAGGGGACTGGTCTTTCTGGCAGCAGGCAATACTCAAGAGCAGCTTTCTCTCAGAGGTGCATGCAGCCAATGCTGAGGAGCACTGAGACCCAGGGGAACTGCAGAAGACAAAGTGAGGAGGGTGCACATGGAGAGGGTTTGGGCAGCTGAGACTATAGCTGGTTTTCTTGTTCTGGTGGGAAACAAAACCTCCGGACTGCACCGTACTCCAGTTCCAGTGAGAATTTGGGTACCCATACTCATTCAAGGAGAAACTGGACTGTCTGGCAGTGGACAAAACCTGATAGCAGCTTTCTCTCAGAGGTGCATACAGCCATTGCCACCAGACACGGAGACCCACAGAACTCTTAGGACAGGACTGATGGGAAACCAAGGCTGTCTACTCCACCTGGAGACTCCGCCCCATCCAAGCTGAACACAGAAGCTCTCCCAGCATAGACACAGCTGATCCTCATAGCCAATTGGCCTGGAGGTCAACCCCTCCCAGTGATTCCAACAACAATATAGGCTTAACTACAACAAGACTGTGCAGCTCATAAAGGGTACATCAAGAGTGTCCACCTCAAGTAACTGGGGAGGCTGAGCCACTGTACCCTAGAGGACACCTACCACACAAAGATACTCAGCCAACTCAGGGAAGCAGCAAAAATGCAGAGACAAGGAAACAGATCACAAATGAAAGAAATGAGAAAAACAAACAACTGGACATAGAGTCCAAAACCACAGTTATAAGGTTTTTCAAGAATTTCACAGAAAAGGCCAGTAAATTTAATAAGACCCTCAAGGACTAGAAATTAAGCATACACTGACTGAAATAAAATATATTATACAGAGACCTAATAACAGACTAGAGGACTGCAAGAATCAAGTCAAAGTTTTGAAATACAAAGAAACAAAAAACACTCAGTAGGAAAAGCAAAAAGAAAAAAAAGAATAAAAAAATTGAAGATAGTGTAAGGAGCTTCTGGGACAACCTCAAGCATACCAACATCTGAATTATGGGGGTGTCATAAAAAGAGAGAGAGCAAGATACTGAAAACCTATTTGAAGAAATAGTGACCGAAAACTTCCCCCGCCTGGTGAAACAAATTGACTTAAAAATTCAGGAAACACAGAGAATCCCAAACAAGAGGAATCCAAAGAGAAACACACCAAGATACATCATAATTAAAATACCAAGAGCAAAAGACAAAAAGAGAATCTTGAAAACAACAAGAGAAAAACAGTTAGTTACCTACAAGGGAGCACCCATACAATTGTCAGCTGATATCTCAATAGAAACTATGCAAGCCAAATGGGAATGGCAAGAAATATTCAAAGTGATGAATAGCAAGAACCTACAACCAAGATTACTCTACCCAGCAAAGCTATCATTCAGAATTGAAGGTCAGATAAAGAGCTTCACAGATAAGAAAAAGCTAAAGGAGTTTATCACCACCAAACCAGTATTATATGAAATGCTGAAAGGTATTCTTTAAGAAAAGGAAGAAGAAGAAAAAAGAAAAGATAAAAATTATGAACAGCAAATACATGCCTATCAATAAGTGAATCTAAAAATCAAGTGAATTAAAAATCTGATGAACAAAATAAACTGGTGAATATAATAGAATCAGGGGCATAGAAAGGGAGTAGACTGACAATTCTCAGAGGGGAAAGGGTGTGGGAGGTGCAGGAAGAAACTGGATAAAAAATTGTATACCTATGGATGAGGACAGTGGGAGGGGGGAGTAAGGGCAGAAGGTGGGGTGGGAACCAGGTAGAGGAGAGCTATGGGGGAGGTAGGGGGATAGGAGAGGAACTATTGTAATAATCTGAACAATAAATATTTATTAAATTTAAGTTAAATAAAATTCTTTGTAAAAGCTGAGATGTAGAAACACACAGACTTATTTAAATTATGAAAGCTACATCTTGAGATTGTATATCCTTGTATTCCCAGTTATTCTCTTTTTCTCTTGTCTGGTGTGCTTATTGTTTATATTACATAAAACAAAATGTTCTATATTTTGGAGGAGTTGAGTTGAATACACAATTTTTGACTTAGATTATCTGAGAAAAAATTTTCTAAAAAGCAGATAGTGTGACATATGAGGTCTGGTGACTACTTAGCTAAGTAGCTCCATGAAAAGTATGCAAACTCTGCTGAATCTACTTTGCATCTTCATCAGCACGGTATATGGAAAACTGGATCTACTATGAAAATAAAGCATCTTAGTCAAGTGTTTCTTCTGGCTTAGGAAAAAAAATGTAATCAAATTTTCAATTAGTTAAGAATAATGGTTATCAGTATAAAGCAATGAGGTCAGATGCCACTGCTACAAAGAATTCAATAATTTTCAGGCTCCCTTTTGAAGATCCACTAGGGATTAATAGAATTCTCAATTATTTTTAAAGATAGAATGTATAGGATAAGTCTAAAATCTATACCTTTAAGGTGATTATTTGCTGGTTTGCTACTGAGTTTACATCAACAGTTCAACTAAATTTGAACTTCTCTCTACCCCCTTTTTCTTGAACTTTAAACATGAAAAAAAGGCAAAGTTACCTTAACTTTTTATTTGTTGTTCTTACATTTTAAGATGTATACATCTATCCTATTATTCATGGCTTTTAGATATCGATGGATTACATAGAATTTAGAAAGCATGGATCAGGTTCCTTTACAACAATTGGTTCACTGACTTCCATCTCAAAGCAATGTACCAAATAATGTGTTGGATATTAGCAGTGCAGTGACTGTGTACTTCTTTTCTGTTCATAGTCTATGGTGGCTTCTGCTGCGAAATAGTAATTTGGCTTTTCATTAACCAGGAACAAACCTTCCTTCTTCCCTCCCTTTCATTCTCCCTGAGAGAGAAAGATTGTTGACTAGATGGTCTCTTTGTTGATATAGGACTTTAAATGGAAATTACATTTTTGTTTAGGAGATCTTTGTATAAAGATGGTGACCCATCAGCTGGGTCTGTGTGGTGTCAGGATGAGAAGCATTGGCTCAGGTTTCAGGTGTTGATGGAAAGCTAATGTCACAGGAAACAATGATATGACAAGCTGGTCTACATTGATGAAACTGAGCTATTTTCATAGCTAACTTTAGTAAATATGGGCAGCAGAAAAACAAAGCTGTCAGTTCAGTTCTAGCCTCTGTCCCCAAATATCACATTTGGCTCTAGAATTCTAGGAAAAACAGATGCTCACTCTGCTCTGGATACTATGTCAATATTTTCTGTCAGAATTGCAATTTATTTAGGCCACTCCAACCCCTTTAGATTCAAAGCTTTTGGAATAACCAAGGAAATAGGCGGACATGACTTGTCATGACCAAACTCATCAATAAACAGGAATGCAAAATGCCTTTTACATAGACAGATGTTGCAAAGCAAATGTGTGAAGCTAGTGTAATTTTGTTTTTTCTTTATTACAACCATGATGAATTCTCCTGTGTTGCAGGAATTCTAAACCTGCCCAGTGCAAAAAATAAATAAATAAGGACTTTGATCTGTTATAGTTATAATGTGCATCACAGACTTTTCTTGTTCTTAAAATCGTTGCAGCATTTTCCTTTAAAATGTGAAATCTGAAATAACTAAAATGTAGCTGAAGAAGCTACTCAAACTCTAATCTCTTCCCTTTATAAGAAATAGGACCAACAACCTCTGATGAAATTAACCATAAATAAATAAAAAATTTAAAACCCACAATACTGACCAATTATTCATGCCAGTATCTGAAGTGAGAATTTAGTTCATAGCACACGCCTGCTTTGTGTGGTGAAAGGTAGACTACCTGATATGTTTAGGAAGCAGGGGCATGATAATGCTTCTTAAAAAAAGACCCAAAAGAGACTTAAGAAGCAATCTAGAGCAACAGCTTTTTAAGATAAGCAAAGTGGGACAGAAGGAAGTCAGTGATCTGCATGTATCATCTAACTATAAAAGTTATTTAACATCTATAGCTTAATTTGAAAAGTCACAAGATAAAATGGAATAATTCAATATCCATAGACGTTATTAGTGACATAACCTTGCCTTCAAATTAAAATATGAGAGAATCAATGCTTTAGACTGAACAAAGTGGTCGTCTTCTCGTTCAAAAAACATGACCAAAGTTACCAATCACATGTGTAAGTGGGAGCCACGCTTTGGTTCTGGATTAGACCAAAGATACAGAAAAATGAGAGGGCAGTTGTCATCTGTGACCATCCATGCAATGCCCAGGAAATGAACATCTTGTCAGGAAGACCTTTAAATTCTTAATTTGATCCCCTGATCAAATAACCACATGCTATACAAATGGATATAATAGGCCCTCAAAGCCTGAACAGAACACACTTTGCTAACTATTAACTTAGAAGCTATTGTTGATGTTGATTCACATAGCTTATGTTCGACCCATTATTCAAGAAACAAGCTGTTCTCTTTTTAAAGTCCTTTCTTCACCAATTTTGTATCAGTGAATGCCAGAATACAGAATTTTCAGATGCATTGTTGAAAAAAAGCTTTGTATGGTTGTCCACTCTATTCTTTTAGTGAAGATTATATCATATTTATCAACTCAAATGCTGCAGTCATCCAATTTCTTAAAGTAGATTCATTTTTGTTCTTGCTTTCAATCACATATGCAAAGCCACTTATCTCAAAATAACTAGTCTTCCTTTTCCCCCCCGCTCTGCATTCTTCATAAGACATATTTCTATTGGTAGTAATGTTTTCATGTTATTGTTATCTCCTGACCATAAAAATGAAATTGCATGCCAATGGAGCAAACTTTTCACTCTGCACATAAAAGTTAATGGCTTTTTGAACTCCATGAGTTTCAATCAGATAGTTTTGTAGCTAACATTAAGTTGGCTTCTTGAATGGCTGACTTAGACTGCCGGCTACCCAACATGATGATGCCAATTCAAGTAGAAAACTGAAGTGATAATTACAATTCATCAATAGCTACCTATGAATAAACTATAATTACAGAATAAGGTATGGTCTTTCTCTATCCTAGATTTACACTTAATGGGAAATATAAAAATGTTATTGTTTCACAGTGGCTATTAATTTTGAGTTATGTTAATGTTTGAAAATATTATAGAGATGAATATAAAAAGAAAAGGGTGTTTTTTAATTTTTTAAAGAAACTAAAATAAAACATTAACTATTAAAATGTTTCAAAGAATATAACTATCTTTTATGGCTTCTGTCAGTTTTAAAGCTTTTACATTGTTTTTTCTTTTAATGACTTAATGATAATTATATCCGATTTTATCAAATAACTTTATGAGAATTACATAGTCAATTTCCATCATACTTCCAAAAGAGTTGTAAAACTTGGGCATCATGTCTTGTTGATTCCTCAGAAAACTGTGGAGCTGTTTTCTTTGTAACCCAAATGGAAAAAACAAAGATTTTGTGCAATTACTAACCTATTTTAGAAGACAGTAAAGAACAGGCAGGCACTCAGAGTTAATCAACAGAAATATGACTGGATAAATACCATTTTAAAGAAGTCAATTTAATTCTTCAGTCAAACAAATTTTATCTTAGTATAAATTTTATGTGTTGTTGAATAAGAAATAAGATTGTTAAATTAGTTGACAATTTTAAAAAAAAACTGTTAAAAATAAAGCAAAACTAGTTTAAGAAAATGGCATTAAAATTATTTTGTTACTTTTTTACTATCAATCAGTGCTCTACAATAATATTATTTATGTACATCTTTCTTTTTTATTTACAAACAAAATCTTTATATGATTAAACATAAAAGAGGTAGGTTTCTATTAAAATTTGGTATTAAGATGGATGACGATATGATCCAGGGATAAATTACCTGTGATAAAGAGAAGGGGGGAATGGGTAAGAATCCCAGAAAAAAGAATCAGTGGGCCAGTAAGCCAAATTGAGGAGGACTGTGTGAAAAGCGGCAGAGTGAATCACATAAGACATTCTATAGTCAGATGAGTCGCTAGTAAGTGAAAGTCAGACTGAGATGTGCACTAAGGTTTAAGACCATCTGAGAGAAAGAGGGAGAGGAAGAGAAAGGGAAGGAGGGAGGGATTGAAGGTGGGGAAGAAATGGAGAGAGAAAGAAAGAGAAAAAAAACTAGAATGGTCACAAAACCTAAATTATTAGAATATCTCATTAATCCATGATTCTGTGACTAGATGAGGAAAAAATAAATTAGGGGTTCAAGAGGTTGCCAAGAGTTGCTATATGGAGCTACTAGTAAATTCATGATTTAGTGTAAATTATATAGACTAATTCTCAGATAGCAATGGGCCTTGATGTGTCGTTTTTGAGTAAAGATCTGATTTTTCCTGGTCTATCTGAACATCAGATATTCAACTGTGTCACCCGGATTCCCCCATTCTAGATTAACAATACCTGAAAGAAACTTTTCCTTCAGACTTTACAATCAAAGGGAAGCTTAACTGAGAATGGTTAAAACAATATTTTGAAAGAGTTGTAAACAATTTAGCAGAGAGGTAAAGCACAATGAGCTAGGGTTCGTTGGAGCAACAATTCATCACTGGCAATATAGTAAATATTCTAGAGAAATATTGGCAGTTATTCCAAAGGAAGCTATGGGTAGATTTCGGGCATATGAAGAGGAGGGGCAGTATAATTTGAAAGGCAAATGTCAGTGGTGTAGCAGACTATATGTAGACTCATATACATGCACTGTATGTGTAGAGTAGACATACATGGTGGACAAAAGTAGGTTTACGGTTGTGAATACATGAAACACAAACTTTATTCTTGTAGTATTATTTATTAATTATTATATTATTTGCATATGAGCAACTATAAACCTACATTTGCACACATTTGTATAATCATAAACTGAAAATATATACATTTAAATTTGGGTATTAATTTTAACCCCTAGCCAAAATGGGATAACAAAATTCTCTCTATCATCTCCCTATTTAAATCACTTTTTTCAACACCTTGGTTTTGCATTATTCATGAATCTGTTTTAATAATCCATATAGTTCCAATTTGTATTCTAATCATTACTTTTTTGTTATCTCAGCTTATATATATATATATAAGTGTCCCTGCCATCATTTGTTCATGATCACATTTTCACTCATCAACTAAATATCTGTAGCATTAGCTACCATTATTCTTAGGTTTCTACTACACAGAACACTAGTATTCAAGAAAGTGAATTATCTGCAAATACCAGCTATGTATTTCAAAGAAGTGATTGACCAGTTACATTTGAAAACTCTCCTGTGTTTTATTTAAAACTAGTGACCTGGTGCACAGATTCATGCACACTTAAAGGAAATTAATTAGAAAGTGGCCAGCAAGGCAGGACTGGGCAAGACAGGCCAGACATGCCCTGGAGCCAACCTCCTGTGGTCCCTCCCTTCCTAGCCACACCTAGGGTGGTGCTGTGGTTAAAAGGGTGTCTGCAGAGTAAGCAGGGTCCCTCTGGCAGGTGAGGTCTCTTGGCCTGGCCAGTAGGGATCAGGCCAAAACCAGCTTTCCCAACATCCCCTGAGGGGTCCCAGAGGGCAAGAGGGCACTCTGCAAAGTTGCTGTCGTACAGGGTTTGGAATAAAAATGCAAGTGTGCAGTAAACCATATTCAGGGCCAACAGTGCCCCAGAAACAACATAACCCATAGCAAAGGAGGAATAGCACAGCCCTGAAAGGCATCAGGCTTCCTCCACTCTAGTTTCAAGGTGTGTCACCCAAGAACCACCCTGCCAAGCCACTGCAGCTCCACAGCTCCTGCATTGAACGTCTACCCCCTGGTTGTCAGTGTGCATCATAGCAACCAGTTAAATGAGGAGAGGGGCACTTAGCATATTAGCCTTATATATATACTAGAGGCCCAGTGCACAAAATTTGTGCACGGGGGCCGGTGGGGATATCCCTCAGCTCAGCCTGCACCCTCTCCAATCTGGTACCGCTCGAGGAATGTCCAAGGACATCTGTTGCCGAGGAAACCCAAGCCTCCCTCCTGCTCTCAGTGGTGGCAGCCATCTTGGTTGGGGTTTATTTGCATAACTTGCTCCTGATTGGCTGGTGGGTGTGGCTGTGGGCATGATTTGATAGGAGATTTGGTCAATTTGCATATTACTCTTTTATTAGTGGCCTGGTGCATGAAATTCATGCATATGAAAAGAGGATTAGAGGAAATCATTTAGTATTGCTATTTGCCCTCTCTCTATAATAAATAATATGAAAGAAAATTAGTAAAATGTATATCAAAACCTTCCTCCTGTCAGCGTCTGGGGTGCACCATGGGACCCAGATTCAAGTCCCTACCTACCCACATGCACCTCAAAATCATGTGAGATCCAGACCCTTCTGCCCTCCCCCCCATTGGGCTAGATCCAGACCTGGCAGGTCCCACACTTGTCAAGCCATGCTGCACAGGGGACAAAACCTCAGGTCCCCTGGCCCAGCACCAGGAAATGGCACAACCTCAGGTTCCCCATCA
Organism: Antrozous pallidus; assembly: GCA_027563665.1. Lineage (NCBI taxonomy): Eukaryota > Metazoa > Chordata > Mammalia > Chiroptera > Vespertilionidae > Antrozous > Antrozous pallidus. Next base: position 18,477,471 of record CM050522.1, read on the forward strand.
AGCTCTGCTGGACGGGGTTGCAGACTGAGTTCCCCTGACCCAGCACTGGGGGTATACCTTGAGGTCCCCTATCAAACCCCACATGATTGGGGGTGTGGCCTGAGGTCCACAGTCTTGGTTCTGGGGTGGGGAAGTAGCCTGAGGTCCCCTAGCCCAGCACCAGGGTGGAATTGCATTTTGAGGTCATCTGTCCTGTCCTGCCAGGCAGGGGGCATGGCCTCAGGTCCCCTGGCCTAGGACTGGGGCAGGGGTTGCAGTCTGAGGTCCCCTGTCAAGCCCTGCCAGATTGCGGAGGGCATAGCCTCAGGTCTCTGCTGTTTGCTCATTAAGGCTCCTTATGGGAACTTGGCCTTAGCTGTGGGTGGAGCCATCTTGTGATGTAGTGATGGTCAATTAGCATATTCCCTTTTATTAGATAGAAATATAGATAATAGGCATGGGTCTGCAGATCTTACCTTTGTCAACTAAAGAATAACTATCTGATTTAGTACAATTCACAAAATGAAAAAAATTCTTTTGTACTTTGCAGTCATCTTTAATTCTGTTTTTTGCTCTTTTGCACTATAACACCTTCCATGCCTGCCACAAGATCAGGAGTTCTCAGGTTCCCCCAACTTCTGACCAACTTGCTACATGTTTAGGAGTCCCCACAATTCCCTCAGGTTTGAATAGCACTGGAATGACTCACAGAACTCAGGAAAGTGCTATAGTTGTGACTACAGTTTTATTCTGAAGGATACAAATCAGCACAAACCAAAGAAAACTCACATAAGGAGAGGCCTGGGGAAGCCCGGAGGGTCCTCTCCCATGGAATCAGGACACGTTACCTGCACAGCATACTAATATGTTCACCAAGCAAAGAGCTCCCCTGAGCCCCAGTTTTCAGAGATTATATTGGAGTTTCATTATGTAAGCATCATTTATTGAATCACTGACCACGTGGTTGGGCTCATAGGAAGCAGTTAGAAGGCCCATTGCTCTAGTCACAGGAGTGGTCTTTCTGCCATGACCCCATCCTGAGTCAACTTGATGCATAAACTAAGAATCCACAACAAATCATCTTATATATAAAAACTCTCTAGTCATCCTAGGAACCCATCATGAACAACAAAGACATTTCTATTGCTCAGAAAATTCTAAAGGTTTAGAGCCTCTATCTTAGGAGTCTGGAGCAAAGACAAGACAAATTCTTTCTTAATATATATATATATATATATATATATATATATATATATATATATATACACACACACACACACACACACATATGTGCTTATAGACATATTTGTTTAAATGTCAAACAGTTAAGTACTTGTTATATTATATATACTTTTGTAGATAGTGAGAAAATAAGAAATGGGTCCTGAACTTGAACTGAGAGTTTGATTACTGAGCTGAGTGAGAGCAGCATGATGCCAAGATTTCTAGTAATGTTAGGTTCTTGGAGGAAAAGGTAAGCATCAGAGACCATAAGCAACACAGCAGGAGCCCACTGGTCTTGTCCTCCTCACTCTTTCTCTAGAATAAACCTAATCACAAAGGAGGATGAGGACAGAATTCCATTTTCCCAGCAGGTGAGCTCTCTTTAATTTCATTTCTCTGCATAAGACCAGAGAAATTATAGCTTTGAAAATTTCAATTCACTTCAGTTTTATTATGATATAATTAATAGGAGGAACTTTACTAGACATTTGGAATGAATAAACTATTGCCTAATTATCAGACTAAGAAATTCCTTTTTGTAAAAAAATAATAAAAAAAGGCTTGGGTCTCCAAATCACTTAGGAAACTTAAAAATACCATTTAAAATGAGTTGTCATGGCATTTATATATTGAAACACTCCAAAAGATGTGTAAACTGGAAACTATAAGACTAAAATGAATATTTTAAAATCATTAGCACATTAAGTTCCTTGTTAATTGTGCAGTTTTATATATAATGATGAAAATTTAGAACAGCTTATGGTTTGCATGAGATAAGCCCTTTTAAATTTAAAATTCTATTTTATTTCATTGAGCTTTTAATTTATTGGTTAGTACTCTGTTAACATATCCATTTATCTTTCAACATTTTTTGCAAATGCCTTTTATTTTTACTTTCCTAAGAGTCTGTAAAACAAATGATGGTCCATAGGCAAGGCACTCCCACTCCACTTGTCTAACCACACGTGATAAAAGGCATTCAGCAGAGAAAATAATCATTAAAGGATCTTTCACAGTTGGCTGAGGGATTGTTATGATTGGGATGGGAGGGACATTTTAACTTACACATTACTCACAGCAAAGTATAATGACACATTTACAAGTTAAAGAGGCTTTGCATTCTGACAAGATCGTTTTCAACAATACAGGAGAAACAACTGAGCAGTTTCGGAGTATCTCTTTTTTAAAAAATCTGTGTTGGATTTAAGCAAAACTGATTTATTTTATATATATATATATATATATATATATATATATATATATATAATTTTTTGCAGTATACCTTAGATTTAATAGCAGTACATATGTTTTCATTTTTTCCCCCATTGTCCTCCCCACAGCCTCCCCTACCCCCCAGCACATGTCCCCACCTGCCCCCCCTGCCCCGTGTCTTGCATCCACTGGTTATGCTCACATGCATGCATACAAATTCTTCGGTTGATCTCCCACAGCACCCGCCCCACACCCTCCCCAGGCTTCCCCCTGTAGTTTGACAGCCTGTTCAATACCTCCCTGCCTCTATATCAATTGCTCTCCCCTGTTTATTTTCTTCAAAAATGTCTTGCATCTGCATACTGGAAATAAATGTATAAGAACAAAAAATGTTTAAGTCTCAGTTTCAATGTCCAACTGTTCTGAGTCCCAGTTTCAATGTCAAATAATTCTTTTATGTACATGTCAGCAATGGTATCCAGATGGTGGACACATGGTGGCAATACAAGTTCTCTCCTCTCTGGTTTGGTCCTGGGCTGCCTGCACCTTTCTAATAGGTGTTAGGTGGTAGCTACAAATGTCCACCATCAATGCAGAACTCATTCAAATATGCCAGTACGACAACTGCATACTCTACTTGAATTAACCTGCCTGGGTCGTTAGACCAAAAGTCCTTTTTCCAACAGAGACACCTCCCTGATATTCTGGCAAAGAGCAGCCCCAGTCTGTGGTAACAATCCCATCATAATCTCTTGGATGGAGGGGGATGAACAAGTAGCTTAGCAATCAGGTGACTTATTGTTAAACCCCTCTTTGGATGCTGTTCTGTTCTCCAAGGCCACAAACAGAAAAGATATATCCTAACAGTAAGTGGTCTTTGCCACATAATCCTTGCAAATATTGGGATAATTCAAACTTCACAACTACTTTTTTTTTCTGGCTCAAGAATATCCAGGGCTTCTCAAATAGGATTGCTCATAACCCTTGCAGTGCTCTTTTACACCTGTGTCACCCAAATATCCTGCTGGTTTATTTAGGAAGTCAAAGTAATTGGAAGATAAAGAAACTTGTTCAAAGTCATAGTTCTAGTAATAAGTGAAGCTAGAAATGTAATTCACATTTTCTCTAACACTACAGCCACTATTCTTTCTCCTACACTACGTTTCCACCCTGAATGATTTACAGAATTGCACTTCATCTAAGGTTAATCTAACTTTGCAACCACCAGACAAATGGGATCATCTTGCTTTATCTCTTAAGGTTCATTCTATTCTGATTGTGTTGCGGTTGAAAGGTTTTTATTACAGCTCTCCTGCTAGTTTCCCCTAGTTTGAAATAACTCAAGAAATCAGCCCTATGTTCAGTTAATGAGCAACATTTAAAGGAGTGCTTATTACATGCCCAACTCCATCATTCTTAGTGGAGAGAACAACGTATTTATGAACAGAACCATCAATCTTGCGCTCATGCACAAGTCGCATATACGAGGATATCAGCCATGACACTGTAGTCGTAAATAGTCGGAAGCACTTTAATAATTTTCTATGTACCACCAGTCCTTTCCAATTCATCCTGTAAGTTGTTGCGATTTTAATTTCTGAAAGCCTAGCTGTAGTCATTCCTAAACATGAAAACTGTCATTCTTTACTTCCTTTCCTCCTTGGATTCTCATCTTTTATTAAATAAGTACAAAACTCCTCATTTACCATCCAATGGGGCAGTTTGGGCCTTTAGAGATGTATATATGTATGTATACATCTCAATCCTGAATGAGTAGGAGGGTGATAATAGTCCAGCGATGTTTTGCATGGCCCCTCCCTATGTTCAGTTTTTAAATATGTATCACTTTACTACTCAGGCAATTTAGGACTTATTAAAGAGGGTTAAAATATAGTTTATGTTATAATCAGGAGCTTGTGGGATTTTTTTAATCCTCACCTTAGGATATGTTTATAGATGAGAGAGGGGGGAGGGGGGAGAGAGAGAGAGAGAGAGAGAGAGAGAGAGAGAGAGAGAGAGAGAGAGAGAGAGAAACCTGTGGCCAGGGTTTCTATCCATAGTAACCCTGAGACCCATAGAAACCAGGCGATGTATACAGATCAACATGTCAGGATTAGTATGTCCAGAGCAAAAGCAAATATTTGATGGTTCTGTTTTCCTCACACAGGACTAAGAGCCTGGCTTTGAACTACCAAAGTGCCATCTTTTTATATCAAAATAGCAAAGTCATGGAAATAGACAATTAATTAGAGACCCAGAAGGAGGAGAGGAGAAAGGACATGTGACCTAACTTTATGTTCCTGCATAGTCAAACCAGAGCAGCCTACTACCATAACACCTTACATTAGCATTACCCTTTATATTTCTCAACATATTTTATAGACATTGTCTCAGTCTGAATTTTTATTGCATTTTGATAACACTATGATTTCAGAGATGACCAAATCCTAATTTCCAGAACATGTAACTATTTTTGGTTACATAGAAAAGGACAATTTTTATTGCCAATGGAACTGAGAAAGCTTACTTTGGATTATCCAGATGGGCTCAATGTGATTCCAGGGGTCCTTAGAAATGGAAAAAGAAGGCAGATCAAGAGAGTCAGAGGGAAATAAGACTCTAATAGAAGAGCATAGGAAACTGTAACGTTGATGGCTTTGAACTTGGTAAAAGATGGCAACAAGCCAAGAAATGTGGGTAGATTTAGAAGTTAGGTAAGGTAAGAAAAATCCTCTATCGCCTCCATAAGGGCACACAGCCCTGATGGTGTCTTGATCCTAATTCAGTGAAACTGATGCCGTACTTCTGAAATATAGTCTGTAAAATAATAAATGTGAGTTGTTTGAAGACAATACACTTGTGGTCTTTTGTTACAGAATTAAGAGGAAACTCATACAACAGCACTAAGTATTCCACCCACATCCCTTATCTTAGCATCTGTATTCACATATTTTACCCACCACTGCATGAGTATTCCTTGAAAGCAGGGTTGCCTTAATCATTTGATTTTAAAGCTATAACATTTAGCACAGTATTTAATAAAGAAGCATATAACTGATATAACCTCATGCTTTTTAGTTAGTGAGTCAAACTTTCAGAATTTTGGTACTGTGCTTTGATGTTTATATATCAACTCCCAATATCTGTGATTTTTGAGATTACCAAGTCCATGTTTCATTCACCTAGTGCCTGGCATATAAAACAAACTTAAAATATATTTGATAAGGAAAGAAGATGAAGGAAGAATGGATTGTAAATATTTAATTTCAAGGTTAAGCTTCACACAACAAGCAATGCCTGTCTAATTCATTGTATATGTTCTTCATATATCCTATCTAATAAAAGAGTGATATGCAAATTGACTGTACTTCCACTACATCACCAGCCACGCCCACCAGCCAATCAGGAGCAAATATGCAAATAAACCCAACCAAGATGGCTGCCAGCCACAGAGAACAGGAGGGAGGCTTGGGTTTTCCAGCAATAGAGGAAGCCAATCTTTCCACCTGCCCTTGCTGGCCTAGGTCTCCACTCAATGCCACAAAATTTCAGTGAAAGAAGATAAATAAAAATGACAGCAGCCATGAAGCTGGAGAGAGCAGGAGGCTTGAGTTGCACCCAGAGATGGAGGAAGCCAAGCTTTCTTCCTGCTCTGGTCAGCCCAGGCCTCTGCTTAAGATTGCAAATGTTCAATTATAAAAAGTAAATAAATTCCAACAGAAATGGCTGCTGCCATGGAGCAAGCAGAAGCCTTGGCTCCACTCCAGGCTACAAAGTTTCAATTGTAGAAGAAAAAGAAATCCCAGATACCAGGGCCTCCACTTGGGTCACCAGGGGACATTGTCAGCCTGCAAACTACCACAGGCCCCTCACCCAGGCTGCTCCATGCCTTAAGAGAACTCCCTCCCTGATCCAGGACAACCTTCAGGGCAAACCAGCTGGCCACAACCCATGAACCAGGTCTCTATCCTCCTATCTAATAAAAGAGTAATATGCAGATTGACCATCACTGCAACACACAAGATGACTGCCCCCATGTGGACACAAGATGGCCACCACAAGATGGCCAGCAGGGGAGGGCAGTAGGAAGAGACCAGGCCTGCAAGTGAAGGCAGTTGGGGGCAATCAAGCCTGCAGGGGAGGGCAGCTAGGGGTGACCAAGCTGGCAGAGGAGTAAAGTTGGGGGTTATCAGGCCTGCAGGGAAGGGCAGTTGGGAGGGACCCAGGCTTGCAGAGGAGGGAAGTTAGAAGCAAACAGGCTGGCAGAGGAGCATTTAGGCATCAATCAGGCTGGCAGGGGAGTGGTTAGGGGGTCAGGCTGCTAGGCAGAAACAGATAGAGGCAATCAGGAAGGTAGGCAGATGAGCTGTTTGGGAGCCAGCTGTTGGGATGCCAGTCGGACATCCCTCAAGGGATCCCAGATTGGGGAGGGACACTCAACCCCAACATACACACTGCTGTGCACAAATTTTGTGCACTGAGCCTCTAGTTTTCTTAATAACAGTCTAAATTTTAGTTTTTATTAAATGAATATTTATCAAACTTTAAGTTTATTTGATCAGCACATTCAGGAGTATGGCATATATTCAAAGTGGGAAATCACCTATGAGTTGTCAATTTTAGTGTGAAAGTTCCAATAAAACATGAATTATATGATGCTCTAAGATTTTGTGAGTAATTGCTTGTTTTTAACTTAATATTATTACCAATGATTAATAATGACCAAACTATTTTTAGATTTGGTACCTGAATTCCTTCATGCATTCTAACACTGTCACAGATGGTGATAAAAATACTTCAGGAAGCTTACTTAATAGGAGATTACAGAACTATGTTGTTCCACTACATGAAAATTTCCTGTTGGCCTCACTTCTTCCTGGGTGTGTTTTTGTTTTGTTTTGTTTGGCATACAAAACTGGTTTGTTCCTTTAAATCACTGACTTTTCCATAAGATGATCTTATAACCAAGTTTTAAGATGTCTTTTTAAAATATTTTTATTGAATTTTAGAGAAAGAAGAAGGGAGAGGGAGAGAGAAACATTGATGTGAGAATGAAACATCAATTGGCTGCCTCCTACATGCCTCCTGCATACTTCCTACATTGAATCAAGCCAGAACCTAGGCATGTGCCATGTATGGGAATTGAACCAGCCACCTTTCCGTGCCTAGGCTGATGCCCAACCAACTGAACCATACCAGCCAGGGCTGATCTAATGTTTTCATCAAACAGAGTTACTAATTCACTAGCTGTAACTATGTTTTCCTTTCTTAGTGGTAAAAACAAAACAAACAACCCCTCCCACACACACACCCCAAAAAAACACTAACATTGAGAGTTTTATATTCATTCTTATCTAAGTTATATTCTTTTGGGTTTTGGCCTTAGTCTCCTTGGGATCCAAACAAAAGGGAATACTTCCAATATGTAGGTTTCCCTTCTACTGAACCCTATAAAACCAAAGGGGACACTCACTTTTAGAGGTGGATTTAGTTTTAAATTACCTTTCCAAAGTACCTAATTTTCCAGGCTCCCCCTTTAAATGATTTGCCAAGCCAATCACTTTGTTAGCATCAGCATGGCATCTCAAATTTGAGAACTACAGATGTTGAAGGCATACAAATTTAGTGGTAAGAAAATCTGACTTCTATAAGGATCACCAACCAGCACATAGGTACTATAAAAGCATTGCTCACTTACCTTTTGATTGCAGGCACAACGTGCGTCTTAAATGATTTAATAAAGGAAATCAACTCCTACTTATACTTGTCCATTCTTGTCTGTTCAGCAGGTTCTGAACACTAAAAGAGAAAATCTTTTTTCATTCTAAGTAGGTCACAGATCTGAATACTATTAATGAGTTGAGCATAATGTATTTTCTATTAATAATTTATTTTATCTCTGCAGTACCTTCATTCTTTTTACATTTCTGTTCTAGTTTCCACTTTACAACTGTATTTACAGTACTCATAAGCAAAATTATGCTTACCTTCTTCTGTTTATAAGTCACAGTTTCCTGATTTTTCTATCTCTTGCTCTAGCAGAAGTAATCAATTGACCCTAAAAATGTTTAAATATTGGCTTCTAACACAATAATGAGAAAGAACTTTCTTTTTGAAAACCAAGATGGTGTCATAAGGTACATGTGCTGCTTCTCACAACCACACCAAAATTACAACTAAAAGACAAAATGTCTATCACCCAGAACCACAGGAAAGTTGCCTGAGAAGAAGTTCTACAACTAGAGGAAAGAGAAAGGAGCATTGAGATGTGCACAAACATGGAAAATCTGAGGTACGCAGATGCACGAATCAGGCTGACAGTTGGTGACTGGGCACACTGTTTCTTTCAACCTTAAGGGATACACAGCTCTCCATTAATCTGGACTCCAGTTTCCGACGAGACTCTGGGGATCCAGATCCCTATAGGGAGAAGCTGGATGTCTGCCATTGGGTCAGAAAGTGAGGGTGGCTCTCTCACAGAGTTGTGCACAGGAATCATTGTTTACTGCACTAGAGCATGGGACACAGGATTGGAAACGTGGAGACGCAGAGTTGGCTGACTGGCAGCCATCGCTGTTTGCATGCCCTAGCCTAGTGATTCCCTGAGACCCCAACCCACACAATTTACAAACCCACCCAAGCTCTGCCCAGCAGCTTTTGCATATGAATGGATTGCCCTTTTATAGCCTAACTTAACAAACTGGAGCTCTAGTCAGACAGCTCCAAAACTTCCAAACCCCAAGCAAAGTGGGGAAATCTGCAGACATGGCTTTTGCTCCGGCTGGGTGGCCTCAGACAATAGCTGACCTGCATACCACTGGAGATCCAGAATCCAGTGTACCTAGTGGTCAGTGTGAGATGACACCAGATTTCAACTCCTCACATTCAAGAGGTAGACTCAGTGAGCACCAAAGCCCCACTGAAACAAGTCCTGCCCCATAAGGGTGTCTCCAGCCCAACAGTTCTTCCATTATAGACACAGCAGGTCCTCAGAGCCAATTGGCCTGAAAGTAAATTCCTCCCATTATACCAATAGCAATCAGGGCTTAACTATAAGACTGTGCATTCAGTCTATAAAGGTGCACCAAGAGTATCCACCTCAGGTGATTGGGGAGGCTGAACCACTGGGCCCTATAGGTCACCTACCACACAAAGCCACTCCAACAACACAGGGAAGCAGCCAGAATGCAGAGACAAAGAAACATGTCACAAATGAAAGATATAGAGGAAAGCAAACAACTGGACATAGAGTTCAAAACCACATTTACAAGTTATTCAAGAATCTGCTAAAAACCTCTGAGGAAATTAGTGAGACCTTTAAAGATGAGAATATCAAAAACAATGAAAAAGGACCAGTCAGAAATTAAGCATACACTGTCTGAAATAAATAATATACAGAAATTCAACAGTAAATAAAAGGATCCCAAGAATCAAACCAAAGATTTGAAACATGAGAAAACAAAAAACACCCAACCAGAAAAACAAAAACAAAAAAGAATCTCAAACTATGAAGATAGTGTAAGGAGCCTCTGGAAAAACTTTAAGTGTACCAACATCCAAATTATTGAGTGCCAGAAGAAGAGAGAGAAAAAAATATTGAAAACCTATTAGAAGAAATAATGACATAAAATGTTACCTACCTGGTGAAAGAAATAGATTGCAAGTTTAAGAAGTGCAGAGAACCCCAAACAAGAGAAATCCAAAGAGGACCATACCAAGACACATCATAATTAAAATGCTAAGGGCAACAGACAGAGAGAGAATCTTGAAAGCAGCAAGAGAAAAACAGTTAGTTATACAAGGGAGCACTCATACAACTGTCAGCTGATTTCTCAACAGAAACTATGGAGGCCAGAAAGGAGTGGCAAGAAATATTTAAAGTGATGAACAGCAAGAACCTAAAACCACTTTACTCTACCCAGAAAAGCCATCATTTAGAGTTGAAGGTCCGATAAAGAGCTTCACAGACAAGAAAAAGCTAAAGGAGCTTATCACCACCAAACCAGGATTATATGAAAGGCTGAAGGGTATTCTTTAAGAAGAGGAAGAAGAAGAAAAAGGTAAAGATAAAAATTATGAACAACAAAATGACAACAAATACATACCTATCAACAAGTGAATCTAAAAATCAATTGAATAAAAAATCTTATGAACAGAATAAACTGATGGATATAATAGAATCAGATCAGGCAAATAGAAAGAGAGTGGACTGACAATTCTTGGGAGAAAGGGGTTGTGAGGGGTGCAGGAAGAGATTGGACAAAAATCTTATACCTATGGATGAAGACTGTGGCAGAGGGGTAAGAGCATGGGGTGGGGTGGGGAATCAGGTGGAGGGGAGCTATGGGGAAAAAAAAGAGGAACATATGTAATAATCTGAACAATAAAGATTTAATAAAAATATAAAAAGAACTTTCTTTTCTAGGTTTGGAATTATAATTTCCATTTCTTGATTTTTCTCATCTAATATTAGTTGTCAAACAAATTGTTTGACCTTCCTCAGTCTGTAAATTTTTTTAAATATGCATAAAATTTATTTTCATGTATTACAAAAGAATTTAAGAAATAAATGTTGTCTAGTTAACTAATAATTAATTTATATTTTTTCATAAAATCAGTATCTTCTAATGAGCATTTCCCCCCTCATGGTTTAAAGTCAACCACACTATGATCTGAATATTTACTACAATGGGCATATTTAGACCATCACCTTTTATTTGAGAAAGTCAGTAAATCTTTTTTAATGAAGAAAGGTTCTTCATTTAGTTGTTTCTACTTATAACAAAACTAGAAACCCAGTGCACACAATTAGTACACAGGTAGGGTCCCTAGCAGCTGCCAGCTGCTGGCCAGGACTTCTCATTTCCTGGCTGCTGGCTGGGTCTTCCTTCCTCAGCTGCCAAGATGCTGGCAGGGCTTTCCTTCATTCCATGGTGCCCCCTGGTGGTCAGCACACATCATAATGAGCAATCAAACTCCTGGTCAAACTCCCAAGGAGATACTTTGCATATTAGACTTATATATATATATAAGTATATATATAAGTATATATATATACTATAGGCTCGGTGCACAAAATTTGTGCATAGGGAGGGGGTTTCCCTCAGCCCAGCCTGCACCCTCTCCAATCTGGGACCCCTCAAGGGATGTCCGACTGCCCATTCAGGCCCGATCTTGGTTCAGTTGGATATCCCTCTCACAATTCAGGACTGCTGGCTCCCAACTGCTTGCCTGCCTGTCTTCCTGATTTCCCATAAATGCTTCTGCCTGCCAGCCTGATCACCCCCTAACCACTCCACTGCCAACCTGATTGATGTCTAACTGCTCCCCTACCAGCCTGTTTGCCCCCAACTTCTCTCCTCTGATCACCCATAATTGCCCTTCCCTGCAGGCTTGATCACCCCCAACTGCCCTCCCTTGCAGACCCAGTCCCTTCTAACTTCCCTCCCCTGTAAGCTTGCTACCCCCATCAGCCCTCCTCTGCAGGCCTGGTCACCCCTAACTGCCCTTCTCTGCAGGCCTGGTCCCCTCAACTGCTCTCCCCTGTAGGCCTGGGTCTGCCCCAACTGCCCTTCCCTGCAGGCCCAGTCACCCCTAACTGCCCTCCCCTGCAGGCTTGATTGCCCTCAACTGTCCTCTCTTTCAAGCCTGGTCCCTCCCAACTGCCGTCCCCTGCTGGCTATCTTGTGGTGGCCATCTTGTGTCCACATGGGGGCAGCCATCTTGTGTGTTGGAGTGATTCTCAATCTACAAATTACTCTTTTATTAGATAAGAGATAGATAGATGATAGATAGATAGATTAAATTCCTACTAATGATAGAGAAAAACATTGCAATAGAAAGTAGATTTTGTCACCAAGTTGATATTTACTGTCACTTACATATTACTCTCCCCCCAAAAAATTATATGGGAATGGGGGAAGAAATGGACTCAATATCATGTTACAATATTGTTCAAATATCTAAATATTTAAAAGTAATTTTATCCCAGTTTCACAAGTCTATAAATTCATGGGAGAATTAAATAGGTAAACCACTTAGCATACCCTCAAAACATATAATGTTTCTTTAAATTAAATAAAACAAAAGCACCTTTTAGATTTTAACAGTAAAACACGACCATTTTAGAAATGCTGATACAATTTAATCCTCATAAAAACCCTATAAGCTAGGTATTATAATTACTCCCAATTTATCTATGATTTAGCTCCAGTACAAATGGAAAAGGTAATTGGCTCAAAGTAAAAAAAGCCAGAAATGGTAGTCATGGAACCTGAATTGTTATCACATTTTTCATTACATCATTTAAGATATCAAACAAAAGGAACATATTTTGTCAGTCTGAATTTTGTTTTTATTTGGTTTAATATTTCAATCCCATTATTAAATTTAAAATGAACTTTACTGTCCATAGTGCCTTGTATCTCACCAGTCACCATTTCCATCCCAATCAAATAATCTTCTTAAATCTTTATGAACACATAGGTAATTTTTTTCCGTACAATGTCTTAGCAATTCTCCTTCATTATGCTCACCCTGGCATCTTCAGCATTTTGAAATGATATTTAAGTACACAAAAATAATAAATGCAAAAGTACCATTTTATTTCAATTTATTTTGCCTTGTTAAAAAGAGCCATATTTTCAAACTCAAATTTATGAACATTTCATGTACAGTTGGATACATCATGTAAAAATAACTAGTGGAGTATATTTTCACACTTCATTCAGACTGACATTTTCAGGTGATTTTACTTTTTAGTTAAGCTTACTATCTTTATGGTTAGACAAATATGAATTAAATACTGTTCTACTATTTATTAACTCTGAAACAATCTGTACATTATTTAATTTCCTCTAGATTTGTAACCTTGTCCTTAAAATGGGGATATTTTATTCTCTCTCGAGTTTGTTGGGAGCATTAAATGATATAATGGATAGAAAGCACTGAATTCAATACCTAGCTCATGGGTCTAGTTCAATTATCACATTATGTCTTACAAATAGCTTAAACGTTCCTAAATAAAGACTTTTTCCTACCAGAGAGATCATCTTTTGCTCTAGATGGTGCCATTTAATGCAAAGAATACAAGTGTCTATATTTGAAAGACCTCTCTTCCACTCCCAAGATGGATAACCTTAAATAAAATACATAGCCTTCTCTCTAAGTGCCACCAAAGCTTTTTCACATAAAGGCACAGAGAAATTAATAGAGTTTTCATGGCTTACTGGGGTAAAGAGAAGAAACTGTAGCCAGCCATCACAAGTTTTACCTTGCTGCTCCTTCTGATGATGGAAATCAACATCTCAGCTCGCTATTAGCCTATCTGCATGGGCTGCAACATGACAATAAGGAAGATCTACTCTAAGCCAAGATCTAAAAACGACAGCAATGACACCAAACTTATAGGGTCTTAGAGGGTATGGAAAGATGACTGAAAAGCAGTTGGCAGACTGATCAGCATATAGGGGGTACTCAATTATTCTGGCCCCTTATTCTTTTACTTTGCCCTCTGCAGTTTATATCAAGCTACTTAAACATCTACAGGACAGCCATGCCTCATGCATTTTCTTACATTTTCTTCCTCTAGAAGGAAGGCTGCATCAATTATCTATTTCTATGTAACAAATTACCACAAACTCGGAGACTTATAAAACAACATATTTGCATTTATTACCGTAGATTTCCTGTAGGTCAGGAATCCTGAAATGACTTTATTGTGTTCTCTTCTTGGGTCTCATATGTTGCAATCCAAGTAGGAGCCAGTGGACATTCTTATCTGAAAGTTTGGGTAAGAATTTTCTTCTAAGTTCACTTGCTGGTCCAAGAGGGGCAACTGAATTGTTACACAGGCAAAACTAGGGCAATTAAAATGTTCTACTCATTGAAGAGACAAGCCTCACTCGGTCATATCATGCCTCTCCCCTGTCCCTCTGAACTCCAAGATGGTGGGCAATAAACTAGCTATATGACCTTCTCTTATTGCTGTTTCTTCCTAAGATATTAAAGATAAATCCCAACCATAAGAGTTGCCTGGTGCAAGATCAACAAAGGGAAATTCTGGACTCTCTGTTCTGAGGTTGAGCCCCTCCTCTTTCTAAATTCATCTGGGCATACACAAAGGAGAGCAGTGAATAACATTCTTTTTGTTCTCATATTTGGTGGTTGGAATCTAACTGGATAATCATAGGCATACTAATAATTTCAGGTCAATGGAAACAAATAAAAATGTAAAGAGGTAAGCTATAAAATCAAAGCTAAAATATATGGAAAATAGAAGTCAAAATAAAAATATTTAGACCTCAGAAGTCTTTCACAGAAAGGTCCATATTTAGAACGCCCTTGCTAGAAGAGCTTAAGTAAAATAAAAGAATACCATCATAAAGTGTTTGTAATTCCCCAAATAGCAATAATCATAAAAGTGAAAATCAAAGAACAGTGCAATAGATGGTCATCTTATCTGCCTCTCTTACATCTCTATCACAGGACTTTCCATTATGTTGTGGTATAATCTGTTCAAATGCATGTTTCCTCTGATAGTCTATAATATCTCTCAGAAGAACAAGGATAGGCATATTTTATCTCCGTCTTCTAAAGATTACTCAAAAGTACAATTTATCACAAATCCTGACATGTAATAGGCATTCTCTATATACTGGTTAAATGAAGCTGAATTGGCTTTTGCCTGCCTCTCTCAATTATATTGCTTTTCTTTAATCTCTTGAGGCCTTTTCCTTTTCAGAACTCAGGACCTAGTTGACTTTACCTAGCGATTTTGCTACCTATCAGGCTAGCTGTTTGTCCTGCTGTTGTGCAATGCTGCCTCATTGTGACCAATCAACATGACCTTCTGACCTATTACATTGCCTGATTATAACAAACAGAAGCATCGTACATATACACACTAAGCTTGTCACCCTATTTATGGGCCCATATGTTTGCCCTGATCTTTAGAAAAGTGTTAACTAAGAGATTAGATAGAGGAAAGAATTAAAAGAATGAGAGAATGAAAAACACTATCAGACACACTGTACAAAGTATTTGGAGGAAACATAGTGTCAGACAATTTTAGGAATAAATCAGCTCCTTTCTTATGTAAACTTATCCAGAGAATAGAACATATAGGTACATCCTGGAGAATTTTGGAGGGGGGCGATCCGACTTATTTTTAAGTTTTCCTGCCTTGCCTTTTACATTTTTCAAAAATTTCCCTTATTGTTTATTAGGAATTAGATGTAGAATTATCTTTGCAGTTAACTTTGAGTTTGAAGTTTTCACATTGCTACTATCTTCCTAAGTCAATTAAGCCTTTCTTTATCATGCTTCCTGGTGGGGTAATTCAGGAGGCACTAAATGGTTTAATTAAAATCTGTCCTCTTTCCCTAATGCCCATTTGGAGGAATACCTTTCTCAATATAGCAATTAAATATAAAACAATTCATTACTTGGGAAGAAAAAAGAATCACCAATTGTCCCCTGAAGATAAACAAGTAGATTTTCAATGATATCATTTTAAATCGTACTTTACAAATATCTAATGCCATTTTCACTCCCTTTCTAACAGCATTATTTAGTCAAAGTAAACCTCAGTTAGGAATTTTGATGTCTTATAATAGAAATTGTCCCATGAATATCATTAGGGTGGATGGGGAAATATACAAAGTGATGTTGCCAATAGGAAAGATCAGTAATATGGTGAAGAGAGAGGGTTTACAGATGAGTCCTCACTAAGTCTCCCATTGGGCCAGCACTCTGCCACCCTCTTTATAAATCCCATGGCAACCTTATAAACTGCAATATTACTATTGCCATTTTTTAAATGATAATGAGACTTTGAGAGTTTCAGTGATTTCTCCCAAACCGGTTAGCTATTAAGTGGTGGGACAGAATTTGAACCTGAAGCGTGACTCAGAATCCGTAAGTATTTCCCAATTCCTTTCCAGAAAAAAACAATGGAAACTTCAAGTATTTAATGTGAAATCAGCAAGTCAGTGTATGTCACATATTACTTTGGCTGAACTTTACCTTACTTCTTTTTCCTAAAATCTGAATTTAATCTCCGTCCCCTCCTAAACTAAGGATGTCACATTAGGCAAACACGAGCACCACTGTGTGTCTCAGTTAAAGTGGAATTTTATACTGCATGATTCCTTCCCAGGATAGAGCACAACAGCAAGAACATGCCTATGGTTTCTTAAAGGAATCAGCAATATGTCAGAGATTAGATCCATACAGAACAATCAAAATAGAATCACTAAGCAAGGAGATGAGCCCTAACTTAAAGGACAACGGAGGTGTGATACTTTGGTTGAGAAAAAGTGCTGAGGTCCTCAATCTTTACATTTTTGTAAGAAACTGTAGCCAAATTCTTGGCTCTCCTTTTTTTTAAACAAGATCCTGACACAATATGGTTCAATATGCTTTGAGAAGTCTAATACGTACTCGTTTCTGGTGGCACTCCCAAATCATATCTAATGTATACTGGCAGAGCAGCACTAGGAATTCCTAAGTAGCAAACCATTTCTGCTAGCTAGATCCATTATGTAGGAAACAGAAGATTTAATTCTCTACCGCTAGACTTATGCATTTTCTCCCAACAATACATTTACTATAAATGAAAAGAAAACATTAAATTTTAAACCCATGAATATCTTTAAGTGGCTAAGAGCACATTAGAATTGGTTGTCTTTGTATTTGCCAATGCTAATGATTGAAAATATATAGTATCCTACATTCAATGATTAATTTAAAATTGTTCCAGGAACCTCTACTTTTGGCTGTTTCTTCTGTGGCTAATAAAGCAATCCCTGAATACAGGAGCCTAGAATTCTCTGCATACAGAAAATAAAAGCTCAGACATTTTGGTTCAGGTTATACTGGGTTCCTGGAAATGCGTATTTTGACAGCATAGCTTACAAAGAGAATTGCTGTTAATCCTAGAAAGCACATTAGTTTTCCCAAAGGAGCATTGTTTAAATCAAGAATCAGGAATAAAATGAAAACCAGAGAAATGTGTTATAAAGATGCTGCTTAAAGATCTGTCTTGAAGGACATATATTTACTTATATAGGGTACAACTAATGTGGATTCAAATTTTTTGAGTTCGAGATTGAATTTACAAAAGCTGGGGCATGAGGAAGAAATCATAATCAGGAATCTACTCTAAAAGGTTAGCAGAGCAAATTTATGACATGTTACAGCAGAATGGGAAAGAAGATAGAATTTGAAGTGGAAGGTAGAATTCATCCAGGATCACAGAATCCTCTCCGAAAACCACATGAAAGGTATCCTCCAAACAACAACAACAACAAACAACTCCTCACTCAACTCTGCTTCCATGGGCATATCAAGGCAGTGGACTCTCACGCCAAAGTGCCTCTTTGTCATCTTTCTTTTTCCCTCCTCTCATTGCCAGCAATGTATCATGGGCTTCAGCCCTGTACTAAGGTCTGCTTCAGAGTCATACAACTGTGATAGAGCATGAGTAATGTTTAGAACTGTTCTCTCTTTTGTTCCAGCACCAACTAGTTCCCTCCAATGTTACTAACCAACCTTTTCTTCGCCCCAAACCAACAAATGCACAAATCTAATGCAGGGAGGATGGTGCAATTAGAAATCAGATAATCACCCCAAGAAAGGGTCACACTCATTTTCATTACATGTTTTAACACTTCCCTTCATTCTACATCCTTAATTATGGATTTCAAGGATGCAAAGAAAGAATTTGCATCCTGTACAGTAACTCTCTAAGACACTGTTTTCAGGAAAATGTCATAAATGTCTCATCTTCTCCCAGAAAGGCCAGAGAAGATGCCCGTCCAGCTGCTCGGCAAGGATTGCTCACCCTTTATAGGCTCAGAAGCTTCCATGCAACATAAAGAAATTCATATTTTATTGCCTCCTATTCTCTCAGCATGAAGAAAAATTTACATTTCTTAATTGGATTTCTTTCTCTCAGTACAAAAATTATGAGTATCTTACTAGACTCTATTATTTAGGCAGCCCCCAAGAAGCCGTTGTATAACTTATTTATAAGGCAGGATGTAGGGCAAAGTTTTTCAGTAAAGTCCTAAGATTACTTATATTAGGATGGTCTAAAATGCATTGTGTAAATGCAGTCCTAAGCCATATTCCAGAGCTACAGATTCTAAGGTTGGGAACCAGGTATCTGCACTTTAAAACTTCTGTATGGCTTGGTCATGTGGTTCAGTGATTGAGTGTGGGAAGATGAACCAGGATGTCACTGTTCAATTCCCAGTCAGGGCACATGCCTGGGTTGTGAGCTTGATCTCCAGTAGAGGGCATGCAGGAAATACTGATCAATGATTCTCTCTCATCATTGAGGTTTTTGCCTCTCTCTCCCTCTCCCTTCTTCTCTAAAACCAATAAAAATATATTGTTAAGAAGTTCTATATGCTTTTTGTTTTTCCTGAAGTTAGAGAATTACCAACTTAACAGAAATGATAGAAATGGGGAAACCCTGACTTTAACTGTTGTGTTTGTTTCTGGGTTGATCAGTATAAAATGGTGACTTATACCCATGCCCCTTTAAGTTCTAAGGGTATGCTATTTAAAAGAGATGGGCCTAGAATTCATGCAACTATAATTCTGAACTTCATAAGCCAATTTAAAAAGCTTGGAATCACTTCTAAGCTCATTCATCTATGTTACACATATAGTATCTTCTCTTTAACTCTCAACTCAGGAGGAACAATCTTATGCCTTCAGAATATTTTCTAAAATGAATCCCTGCTCTGTTCCAAAGTTCCAGTGAAGATGGGCATTGTTACTCAGGATCTGTCATGTATCACAGTTGTTTGGTTAAGTAATAGGACCAAATCTTAGCTGCCTATTTGAACATTTAGTAGCACTTATATCAATAACAGCACTTTTTTTGGAAGCTGCAAAGATGGAGCGAGACAGATCTAATCATAATTCTCGCTTTATGTGCTGTTTAGTTACCTGTAATTGTATGAAAGATATAGTTCCTGGAAATATTAAATCGCTAAGCTGGAAACTCCTAACTTTTTCCTATTAATAGCTGTCTCAGATACTACAGGGAACTGATACTGAGAAGAAGAAAAAAAGAAGGGTGAAGAGTGTGTCCGGAATTTCTGCATGTTACTCCGTGTGTTAAATATATACATTATTTCAATTAATTCTAGCCATATAGTATGTATACTACCTCCATTTCTGAAGGAGGACACAGTGAGGTTTTAGAAAATAATTTTTCTCTGATCTCATTTTTATATGTGACCAAAATACAATTTGAGCTCATATCTGGCTGACTGACCTTACAGTAGGTGCTTTCTGCAAACAGAAAAAAATGAAGAAAGGAGATTACCAGAAAGAGAGGGAAAGAAGCAGAGCACTATATATCAGAAATATAGAAAGAACTCTTATTTATTTAAAGAAAAATGAGTACACTAATTGGGAAGATCTATGCACCCTTATGTTCATTGCAGTATTATTTACATTAACTAAGATATGGAAGCAACCTAAGTGATCAGTGACAGATGAGTGGATAAAGAAGATGTGGAATATATATATAGGGTTGGGCAAAAGTAGGTTTGCAAAACAGTTTATTCTTGTATTATTATTATTTATTAATTACTAGAGGCCTAGTGCTAGAATTTGTTCATGGGTCGGGTCCCTTGGCATGGCCAGTGATCAAGACCTATGTTGGGGTAGGGGGAGAAGGGTTGCAGCTGGCAAAAGAAAGGGACCACAGGAGGTTGGCTGGCCATGGGTGGTTAGCTATGGGAGCACAATGATACCCTGGTGGTCAGTGCACGTCATAGTGACTGGTCAACTGGTTGTTTCTGTAGTTCTGGTCATTCAGTTGTAATAGTCGCTTAGGTTTTTATATATAGACTAGGGGCCCAGTGCACAAACTTCGTGCACTGGGGGAGGGTGATCCCTCAGCCCAATCTGCCCCCTCAATGGGGCCGATAGCTGGCTCTGCCCCAGACACCTCAGCCCCACCCCCTGGCTCTGGCCTTAGCCCTGGCCACTGGCGACTGCCTGGCAACTGCCTGGCCCTGGGGCCCCGTGCTTGCCCAATGCCTCAGCCCTGCTCCCCCAGCCCAGGCCTTAGCTCCAGCAGCTACCGCCCAACCCCAGGGACACCCCCTACTTGCAGCAGCCTTGTGCGCACCTCAGCAGCCCTGCCCCCAGCCTCATGCATGCCTTGGCCTGCCCCCTGCCTTGAGAACTCACTGAACATCTTTGCCCTGGCCCCTGGTGAACGTCAGGCCCTGGGGGCTGCCGGCTCTGTGCTTGCTGGCCACCTCACACACGCCTCAGCCCTGACCCCCACAGCCTGGGCCACCTGAGCCCCACCCCCTGCTCCTGATTGGCTGGTGGGTGTGGCTTGTGGGTGTAGCAAAGATACAGTCAATTTGCATATTATTCTTTTATTAGATAGGATTGTATTATTTTTTCATACAAACAACTGTAAACCTACTTTTGCTCTAACTTGTATAGTGAATGGAATATTATGCCACAATAAAAAATATATTAAGTCCTGGACAGCTGGCTCAGCTAGTTGGAGCATTGTCCATACACCAAAAGGTTGTATGGACACATACCTAGGGCACATACCTAGGTTTTGGGTTCAATCTCTGGTCCCAGCATGTATGGGAGGCAACAAACTGATGTTTCTCTCTGTCTCTCTCTCTCTCTCTCTCTCTCTCTGAAAAAAATCAATAAACACATGGTGGGTTGAAGATGAAAAAAAAGAAGAAATCTCGCCATTTGCAACATAGATGAATCTAGAGGGTATTGTGCTAAGTGAAATAAGTCAGGCAGAGAAATGCAAATTCTGCATTGTTTTATTTATGTAGAATATATAAACAAAACAAAAACAGAATCATAGAAACAGAGACCAAAGAGATGGTTACCAAAAGAGAGGGGTTGGGGAATGGGTGAGAAGTTTATATAGTGACGGATGATTGTTGAAATTAGTGGGGTGATTGTGTAAGGCACCGAGATGTTGGATCACTATGTTGTACACCTGAAACTAATATAACCAATATAAGAGTGTATGCCAACTACACATAAACAATTTAAAAAACGTGTTTTAAAGAGAGAATGACACCCCAAAAATTTTCATGGTCAGCTATTCTGAAATTGAGATGTTTCTAAAAAAAATTGTTGTAGTGAGCAAAAATTCAGAGAATAAGGGATCTAGTACATATTTCAGCTGAAGGCAAACTATGCTGTAATGGTGTCCATAAGGATCTGTTATTCCTCAAGAAAGAGTGGACTTTTGCCCTGGGTGGGTGTCTCAGTTGATGGGGGAGGCAAACGACTGATGCTTGATGCTTCTCTCTCTCTCTCTCCCTCTCCCACCCTTCCTTCCACTTTAAAACTCAATTAAAACATATCCTCAGGTGAGGATTAAAAAAAAGAGTGCAGCTCTGGCATTACATTCTGGCATGAACCCCACACAGTTACAAGCGACTTATCAGAATGCCTTTATTCATTAATCCAACTGAGAACAAAAATATCCACTAGCCATCCATTTTTGCTAACAGAGCTTAAGTGTTTTTCAACAAAGTTCTTTTTCTATGCATAATGTCAACTAGAGACATTTTGGCTACTATCACAACATTGTCACAAAGTGCTTTTAGTTACACAGTTTTTCTTTCTCTTGGCTAAAAATAGTTTTAGTCCCCAAAAGGTAGAATTTCCTTTAAAAGTAAATTTCCAAATGGCTAGAATCTTTATACATAGAAATTTGTAAATGTCAATGATTCTGAAGCCAGCAATCAGAGCCCATGAGTTTTTTCTGTGTTCTTAAGACTCCAAGTCAATGTAAATCCCCCATATTTCAATAAAATTATAGCTCCTTCAACTATGTCCCTTTAGGCTTTGGTGGATGTGATAGAATAATTATAACTAAGAAGAAAAAGATCAGTGAGCTTGATTCACTGGTCACTGAATAAATCTTAGCCAGAAAGTTATTTTTCTAAACTTTGAATAAACATTCCATAAAATACCAAATAATATCTATATATAAAAGCCTAAGTGACATCCAACCATCTGACCATCCAACCGTTCCATCTTTTGACCGTTTGACCAGTAGCTATGATCACCAGGGGGGAGATGCTCAATACACAGACATAGAAACATGGAACAGCTGATGAATCTCAGAGGGAAAGGAGGGTAAAAGAAGGGTGGGAAGAGATTAACCAAAGATCTTATATGCATACTAGAGGCCCAGTGCACGAATTCGTGCACTGGTAAGGTCCCTCAGCCTGGCCTGCAGGGACCGGGCCAAAGCTGGCAGTCTGATATCCCCCAAGAATCCTAGATTGCAAGAGGACACAGGCCTGGCCAAGGGACCCCCACACCGAGCCTCTAGTGTTTTTGTAAAGACCAGATCTTTCTTCCTAAGTGGCTCATGGTATCTATGAGAAAAGTTTCTATATTGATCATTATCAAAAGACAATGAAATGGTGATCACAAATCACTCTTTTTGGTATTCCAAAATGAATGTATCTGTCATATGAATAGTAGTCAGGGCCAAAGTTAGGATGTCATGAAGAACTACTATGTAGGGTAAAAGTGATTATAGAACTGACTGTTCAGGAGCTAATTTCAGGCAAACATGTCCTTTTACTACAGTGGGCTATTTCTGAGTCCCATGCATTTTTAAAGTTCTTGGTGCATTATTGGTTACCTAAGGGAAGCAAAAGGGTAAAAAATAAGTTAGAGAAACAAGGACCTATCACCTCATACTCCAAAACCATGAGTGCTCACTCATATAGGTTATATATTGGGCTCCTATATTATTTCTTCTCTTAAAAACATAGTTTTATTAATTGCACAGAGAATGGGAGAGGGAGAGAGAGATAGAAACATCAATGATGAGAGAGAATCATTGATCAGCTGCCTCCTGCATGCCCCCTCACTGGGAATCAAACCCACAACTTGGGCATGTGCCCTGACTGGGAATCAAACTGTTAACTTTTGGTTTATAGGTTGATGCCCAACCACTGAGCCAGATCAGCCAGGTCCATATGAGTCTTTTAAAAAGGGCTTCTACTAGCTGGAAGAGTGAGGTTGAGTATATAGGATCAATGTTAAAACTCTGGCTCTACAACACTGTTGAATGAATACCTTCATGTCAATCTCCAGTATTATAGTCACCTGACATCAAATTCTTTTGTGTCTATCCATTTTACTTACACATTGCTAATAGAAATTTCTTAATGTCCATTTGTTCTTCTCCTCTGCTTCTCAGAATCATATTTACTATTTTATTATGAGACAACATGCTCCTACAAGAACATGATAAAGTCAAGCAGAATTACTCCTTGTCCCTTGCCCAATTAGAATGCTTTCCTATCATCATCAAATACTCTTTTAAAAGACTTTTAAAGACAGCCTGGAGAGGAAAATTGGTAATGGCATAACACAATAATTCATAGAAGAAAACAAATGGGCAATATATTTTAACAAATAGTTATATGTGTGAGTAATAATAAAGAAACCATAATGAGGTATCATTCTTCACCTCTCAAATTAACAAAAAGTAGTAGTTGAAACTGAATATGTCAATTTTATTATAAAAACTTAATTTGGTGGACAAGATTTAGAGGAGAACCACTGGATGATAATAATCTAGAAATTAGGCAGTTTTCCACTTCCAGTTACATATAGTGCTGAACCAAGACATGTATATTCATTGGTCAAGTAAAATCTTGCTTCCTTCAGGCAGCTGTTTCCCACGACTAAAGGGATGGAAGTGTTCTGAGCATGCCTAATTCATTCTCTCCAAATTCATCTATCAGAGCAAGTCTTTCCACCTCCCCAGGTGCCTAATGAAAAAGAAATGGAGAGACTTAAGGATATAACGCATGGAAAGCTACAATCACTTAGAAAGAAATATCAGGATTTTGGTCAGGAGGTTCCCCCCAAAATTCCTATATACAAAGGTTTTACCACTTAGTCTATCATTCTAAAAATTCACTAGTAGAGATTCATTTATTTGAAATATGCCTTAAGTAAAGTTTCTTTCTTTCTTTCTTTATTTTTTTAAAATATATTTTATTGATTTTTTACAGAGCGGAAGGGAGAGGGATAGAAAGTCAGAAACATCAATGAGAGAGAGACATCGATCAGCTGCCTCTTGCACGCCCCCTACTGGGGATGTGCCCACAGCCAAGGTACATGCCCTTGACCGGAATCGAACCCAGGACCCTTCAGTCCGCAGTCCGACGGTCTTTCCACTGAGCCAAACCGGTCTCGACTCTTTTTTTTATTTAAATTACCCTACTAGACATAATATCACTAACTTCTAAAATATCTACTATTTCAGCAGATATTTAGCCTTAAGAAAGAGAAGGATCAGACTGAAGACTATAAAAGTGGACAAGATAAGTGTTGTAATAACTGAATTACTGGGCTGGGTTAGTTTCCTTAAAGTTTCAGAAACTGTGATATTAGGGTTTCATCCAATATTAACTATCCATATTGGGGTAATTGGAAGTAAATACAGAGATGAGACTATAGACAAAGTTGTTGGGATAAGAGAGATTTCAAAGCAATGTGCAGCATAATCAGACTTACATAATCTATTTTCCATCTCTTTAGGGAGTCCCAGCTGTTTAAAGTTAAATACATATTTGCTTCTATTTTGCATTTTCACCAATCAGTACAAAAATAATTTGGAAGAAATAAACTATATTTGTCCATTTATTTTGGATGGCATACACAGCTTACTCTCTTAATCACTAAAAACATAAAACCTAGGGAAAATGAAAGTAAGAACTTCTATAAATGCACCCAATAAATATTTTATAGACATGTGTGTTCTGTTCTTAAGCCAGGGTCAAAGTAGAATTCTCTAAATG
Organism: Antrozous pallidus; assembly: GCA_027563665.1. NCBI lineage: Eukaryota > Metazoa > Chordata > Mammalia > Chiroptera > Vespertilionidae > Antrozous > Antrozous pallidus. The sequence continues at coordinate 18,502,748 of CM050522.1, forward strand.
AACATCCTGTGATGGAAGATTCATTTTAAGCTGAAACCTGAATCACTATAATTACACACAGTTCATAAGTGCAAATGGTACCCATTTCTTGGCAGATTAAAAAGCCTAGTGATGAGAAATGTTGCTGAGCTAAACATACCTATTTAATAAACCACTCAAATCAACACTCCAGTTATCCCTTGATACCCACACACAAATTGTATCTGTAAAGCCTAATAAAATCTCATTTGTTTTACCTGATGGTCCTATGAACCACCTGCTCCCTTTCTTTGCACTTCTATTAACTTATGCTTAGTAGAAAGTTAGGCTTTTACATGATTATTCTTTCCATTAGCTTTAAATTATTAAGTCAATGTATGCATTTAGACAGGAATCCAATATAAAACTCTTAGAAAAAGTTGAAAATACCAATCCATTTTAGCAATTTTAGACTACAATTAGAATCAGCACCATGATTTTTTGTAATGACAGCTTTTTAAATTATCTTTGCAATGCTAAGTTATATTCACGAAACACTTGCTCCCAGTTTGAGATTCTGATTAAAATCTTGATGATCTCATGGTTGCTGAATCTATAAACGTTCAGTATGTCCATACCACTATATGTCAATATAAAATCCAATCTTAGCTTTGATTTAAGTTTAATGACATTCTCAATGGGGAAAAAGGGGCTGAGAAAGGGAATACAATGAATATCTTCAAACTGCTCAGGAGTAAGATAAGTTTAGTAATTAGAAAAAGAACCTGAGAAACTTCTTGAGATATAAATTTTATAGTTGCTTATTATTTAGTGTTTTTAGAGGAGAAAATTAGTAGCCAACTCTCTGCTGATAAGACTTTTAAAAAGTTGTATTTTAGATACCAAATTAGAAAACAAAGTTGTTTCTCTTGAGGAAATCAGCCATATTAAGGAAAAGTCTACTAAAAAAATGCTTGTAGGTTAAGCAAAGAAAGGTTACCCTTATCACAGGCTCAATTACCACAGGCTTCATTGAGACGAACAGAAAATAGTAGACCATGTTCCATAGATGCCTCCATGGAAAATTGTTCAAGGGTAGCATGATATGACAAAAGTATTTTTAGATTCTGTTGATGTAGGAGCAAGACTGCCAAATATAATTGACAGGTCACCAACACCTTGCTTCACAATTTCCATTCTGTTCTTTTTACTTTTTTCATTCTCTGTTGCCCTCTCTCAGCTGGGACTTTGGATGCCTTGTGACCTGCTCTCCTCCAACCTTTCACCAATCCTTGACAATAAGGAGGGAACTGACACAACATATAATAACGATAAGCTTCTGTGTGGCATCTTTTCCAGCCCCACCTGCTGCTGGATCATCTTCTGTGACATCCTTGCCTCATTGCCTTCACTTTACAGGATGTTTTCTTAAAATTTTATTTTGAAATTATTTTAGAATTACAGAAAGTTTTACAAGTAATTCTCATTTGCCTTCCATCCAGCTTCCTATAGTGTTACCACTTCCCATAGCCAAAGTAAATTACTGAAACCAGGTAAGAAACATCAAGATAATATTATTATCTACTGCATGGACTATCATCAAATCTAGCCAGTTTCCCCACCAGTGTCCTTTTTAAGGCCTAGGATCCCACATTACATCTAGTCATTGTGTCCCCTTAGTCTGTTCCAATCTATGATAGTCCAAGCTTTACCTCGTCTTTCATGACCTTAACACTTTTGAAGACCACTCTTGAATTATTTTATAGATTTTATCAGGTGATTTCTTTTGGCTGGATTGAGTTTATACATTATTGAGGATACCACAGACCAGAGTTGATGTGTCTTTTTTAGTCCATCATAACAAAGGGTTAATGTTAATATATATCGCTGGTGATATTAACCTTCATCACTTTTTAATTGAATGTGTTGGGATAACATCCTATTTAATAAAAGAGTAATATGCAAATTGACCATACCTCCGCTATACCCAAAAGCCATGGCCACCAGCCATGCTCACCAGCCAATCAGGAGTGAATATACAAATAAACCAAACCAGATGGCTGTAGCCACAGAGAGCAGGAGGAAGGCTTGGGTTTTCCCTGCAATGGAGGAAGCCAAGCTTTCTGCCTGCCCTTGCCGCTCAGGCCTCCACACCAGGCTATAAAGTTTCAATTATAAAAGATAATGATGGCAGCCACAGAGCTAGAGAGAGCAGGAGGCTAGGGTTGACCCTGGTGATGGAGGAAGCCAAGCTTCTGCAGCCCTGGCTGGCCTAGGTCTCTGCTTTAGGTTACAAAGTTTCAATTATAGAAGATACATAAATCCCAAATACCAGGGCCTCCGCGTGGGTCACTGGGGGGCATGGCCAACCTGCAAACCACCACAGGCCCCTCGCCCAGGCCACCCCATGCCCCAAGGTAACCTCCACCCTGATTCAGGACACCCTTCAGGGCAAACCAGCTGGCCATGACCCATGTACCAGGCCTCTATCCTATCTAATAAAAGAGTAATATGCAGATTGACCATCACTCGAACACACAAGATGGCTGCCCCCATGTGGACACAAGATGGCCATCACAAGATAGCCAGAAGAGGAGGGCAGTTGGGAGGGACCAGTCTTGAAAGAGAGGACAGTTGAGGGCAATCAAGCCTGCAGGGAGGGCACTTAGGGGTGAGGAGGCTGGCAGAGGAAGGAAGTTGGGGGTGACAGGGTCAGCAGGGAAAGGCAGTTGAGGAGAACCCAGACCTGCAGGGGAGAGCAGTTTGGTATACCAGGCCTGCAGGGGAGGGCAGTTAGGAGTGACCAGGCCTGGAGGGGAGGGCAGTTAGGGGCAAACAGGCTAGCAGGGGAGAAGTTAGGCATCAATCAATTTATGTTCTACAAATGGGGAGTGGTTAGGGGGTGATCAGGCTGGCAGGCAGAAGTGGTTAGGGGCAATCAGGAAGGCAGGCATGTGAGCAGTTGGATTGTGAGAGGGATGTCAGACTGCCCATGTAAGCTCAATCTCAGTTGGATCGGGCCTATATGGGCAGTGGGACATCCCTGGAGGGGTCCCTGATTAGAGAGGATGCAGACTGGGCTGAGGAACTGCCCCCCCCCCCGCACAAATTTTGTGCACCAGGCCTCTAGTTGGTTAATAAAATTCTATTGGTTTCACATGTACAACTATCTCTTTCACTCCTTAAAAAATCTCTCTCCAACTTCACTGAAGCACTTACATGTAAAAATTGTAATAATAATAATCGCATGGGTAAATCTCAGAGGAAAGTAATAACCAAACATTTTCTGTGGATCTGCTGTGCACCAGCTGCCATGTACTGTGCTTTACATAAATCATCCCATTTAATTTTCTCAACAACCATAGGATATAACTAAAATGAAGAACAATAACTGAGATTAACTACAATTTAATCTCATAATAGATTTGAAATTTGCCAAGCTATAATAGGTTTTCAACAATCTTTCATTTAAAATGAAAAATATAAAGTGAGGTAGTTTATTTGACAAAAAAAATAGCTTCATGTAATATGTAATCTAGATTCCATGAATTTAACTAATTTATTAAATTATTATTTATGAGCAAGCAGTTAAATCCTTTCTTGAAATACCAGTTATGCTAGAACTGAGAATATAACTTATTTATGGTTAATATTTTGGGAATCTAGCATCCTTATCTCAATTTCTTTATTAGGTTTACTTGCTTTAGGATTTTTGCTACTGTTTGCCTGTATGAAGTGTTTCCTCTTGTTTTTGCACTTGATGCGTAACAGATTTCCTTATAAATTCCCTCAGCTGTGTCTGGTTGTCTGCCCCAGTCAAATAGGCCAGTAGTCAGCAACAAAAAGTCCCTAATGTAGGAAGCATGAACAAGAAAAGAAAATGGATAAAGAGGAGAATTTTGTGACCTGACTCATCTTGTTTGTAATCTTACCCCATCCTGCTATAGTTGGGAGACTTAAGCTGCTTTCATTTGCTTGATATTGCTTTGTGCAATTCAAATTTTCCCTAAGAAAACTGGAAAAAAAATGCTTCCATGTTCCACCTCACCTCAACTGTGGATGAATACAGTTATCCCTGGGAATTAGATGCACACGAATTCTGTTTACTATATAACTTGGAATAGAATAGCTAGATTAGAAGATGACCATGTGCATTGGGACATGTGTGTAAATAACCCTCTGACCACTGGTTCATGATGTGAACATGGTGTTCTCTTTTCTCATCTTAAATTCCTCGAAATTATGCATTGCATTCCTGCGCACTGCTTCATCACAGTGTGAAATAACTGGGGGGAAAGAAGCTAGTAATAATAAGCACCTGGAAGTCAGTAGCTTAGCAGTAAAGATGAAGTGAAATCTGTGGATGGTGAATGAGTCCGGTTCCTGAGCTGTGAAGTTAATATTTAGATAACATTTCCAGTTCAATGACAACGGAGTTTTCACTTTTGCAGGCTGTTTCCTCTGAATACAACAGTGAAGCTTTTCATCCAATTGAATGAATATGAAAAAAGCACTTCCTGTGTGTACTTTAGTAGTGCATAGCAGAAATAATCGCTAATGATATATTAAATCATATTCCAAGCAACATATTAAGAAACTTACATGCAATATCACATGTAAGAAAGCTTCTCTTTAGAAAATTTAAGTAACTTGCCCAAGTAAGATAGCTTCCAAATGACAGAACCAGGATTTGAACATACAACAGTTTTCCTTCTGTATCTGGCTTCTTCACTGCTACTCTCTAATGCTGTTTTCCTAAAAAATAGCAACCACTAACTTTATGTTCTCGGCCTACAAGCTCATTTTCAATGAAAGAGATGGATAGCTACAGACACAGAGGCAAGCAAAACATTAATGAACACTGCAAATCATAGATGCAAACAAACTATACGATAAAACTAGCAAAGCATAATGCAAAATAAGTGAAGGAAAGGATAATTCCTAATGGGAAACTAATATTCATTCTGCCTTACATGGGGCCAGAAGTTGTCCCATATGTTCGTAGGCCCTTTGAAGCTATTCATTTCCCTCCATCTTGCAGGAAACCTTCTCTGTGATGGATGTTACAGATGCTCTCAGTATATGTTTTTCCTTCTACAGAAACATATCTTGATTATATTTGCATTTGGCTACCAGCAATAGAGACTAAATTTCAATGTGATTCAATTCTGGTTTGTGGGATGTAAATAGAAGTGTGTTCAACACTAACAGAAAGTTTTCTTGATGGGAAGAGTGTGTCCCTTAGCTTTTCTCCTTGATAATTAGGAAGTGGAGCTGGATCAGTATCTTAGGCCATAAAGTCAACTTGGGAGTGGAGGAAACCACAAGGTCTTTGAAGTCTTACACAATGGCTTGCCCTACTTTCCCTAGAAAGCTTACCTGTAAAATTTTACCTAAAAGTGAAATAACTCAATTTTGTTTTTTGTAAAGTAAAACAATAATCAAAACCTTATAATTTCTGCTTTCTTGGTCTTATAATGAACCTAATTCGAACTAATCTACCCTCTTTTGGGGGAGGTTCATGAAATCAGAGTTTATCAAGATATTGCTCTTAACTGCTCTTATCTGTCAATTTCCTTCCGTTATTCACTCTAATTTGTGCCATCACCACATATAACTTCAATATCCTGAGCCTTGATCTCCTTGGGTGCAATACTCTTACTACATTATACATAAGCATTACCTGCCCAATCTTCCCTAGAACTGTTCTATGAGAAAGCCTGGGGATAACAATAAGCAAAGAGCACAACTAGCTCCTAAATCTTGATTTCCTAATACTATTTTCCACTAAAAGAAATCATTTTTCCTCAAGAAAATAGCAATTTTCAAGGCTGTATAAAAGAATAGGCACTGTAATATCTTCTTGTGCCAAAAATCAAAGAAGTACTCAAAAAATGATGAAGGCTTGTCAAAGGGACTTTGAAACCAGCTTTAATGAGCTCCCACTGCTAACTGTTTCTTTTTAGGTATCAAAATATAGTTAATCTTCATTATTCACAGATTCTATACTTCTGAATCTGCCTACTCACTAAAATTTATTTGTAATCCTAAAATAAATACTTATGATACTTTCACAGTCATATGAACACAAAGAATAGCACAAAATTTGAGTTGCCCAATGAATGCACATGGTCCCATTGGATGTCAAACAGGATGACACTGCCTTGATTCAACTCTCATACTGTAAAAAAGAGTAATTTTCAGTCTATTTAGTGCCATCTTTTCCAGATTTTGTGCTTTTTGTTGATAAATATACTGTTTAAATTGGTCCTCAAGCATAGTACTAATGTGTTGTCTAGTGTTCCTAGGCAGAAGAAGGCTGTGAAATGTCTTTAGAAGAAAATAGTGTTTTGGATACATTTGAACAGGTATGAGTTTAGTACTATTGGGCATGAGTACAATGTTAATGGGTCAACAAAATATAGTAAACTAGAGGCCAGGTGCATGAAATTTGTGTATTGGGGGGGTCGGGGGGGGGGAAGAGTTTCCTCTCAGCCCAGCCTGCACCTTCTCCAATTCAGGACTCCTCAGGGGATGTCTGACTGCAGTTTTAGGCCTGATCTCGGGGATTGTGGCTAAACCGGCAGTCAGACATCCCTCTCACAATCCTGGACTACTGGCTCCTAACCACTAGCCTGATCACCCCTAAATGCCTCTGCCTGGTGGCCCAATCACACCCAACTGCCCTCCCCTCCACCAGCCTGGTTGCCCCCAGCTTCCCCCCTCTCCCCTCCCCCCTGCTGGTCTGCTGTTCAGTCATTTGATCATCCCTCACTAACCGCCCTGCCAGCCTGGTTGTCCCATGCAGCCGTTCAGTCATCCATTCAGTTGCAATGGTCGCCTAGGCTTTTAGATAGATAGATAGATAGATAGATAGATAGATAGATAGATAGATAGATAATAGATAGATAAGGTCTCTTTAAACAAAAAACCAAGCTTATTTAATGATCAACTAATTAAAATGTTGTAACCAGATGTGAACTGGTACAGCCACTGTGGAAAACAGTATAGCACTTCCTTAAAATATTAAGAATAGAGTCACCATAAGACCCAGCAATCCCTCTCCTGGGGATCTACCCAAAAATTCAAAAAAAATTATTCACAAAGATAAATGCATCCCTATGTTCATTTCATGTGGCATTATTCACAATTACTAAGACACGAGACGACCACATGTCCTTCACTAGAGGATCGGATAAAGATGCGGTACATACCTGCTCTGAAATACTACTCAGCTATAATAAATGGTGAAATACTGCCATTTTTGACAACATGAAATTGTGGTAATCAGTTAGACACACATAGCAGGGATGAAAGGACAGGCACAGAAGGTCACCAGGGTGGAAAACCTGGGATACTTGGCAATAGGCAAAACTGGGAAAACAAGGACTTGCGCCACCACCTCCCCCCCCCCCCCGAGGGTCAGCTTTCATTCTCTAGCATATCACTAAGTCATGTGGTTTAGAGCCTCTGTTCATGGAGTTTGGACCCTCCCCTGACCTTTTCTCCTCTGGCATTTTGCTAGTCATTTGGGTTGGACCCCTTTAAGGGGTACAGAGAATAGCCCTTAAGGATTAAGCCTCCAGGATAATAAGGTCCTGACCTGCATTGAATACATCTAGGCTTCAGTTGTGTTTCAGTTCCAGGCCCAGAGAAGCAGCAAAACCAGGCAAGTGATATGATGGCTCACCTCAGGATCAGCTGCATTGACTAATGGCCCCCATTGCCTGGCACAAACCATTCACTGGAGACTACAACTTGAAAAGATACACCTGAAAAATCTGATGAATATTCTATTGCAATCCTCCCTCTAGGCCCTCAAGGGCCTCTCTTAAAATCTCCACCCTTAAAATCCCTTTATACAAGAGAACCCAGCACCCCCACCCATTTCCTCCAGGTTAGTTACCTTACCTTCCCTTCTCCTAAGCTCAAAGAACACTTCTTTTGCCTCTGTACTTTGTTTACTGAGCCCAGTTTTTCTAATAACCACTTCTGTCTCTGTGACTTTCTAAATAAACCTCTTGTAGTTAGAGTCTTGGCTCTGAATTCTTTCATAGTTAAAACTCAAATACCAAGGTTGCTGAATCAAGGTCCAGTCTGACCCTATTGGTCACCATTTTTGCTGCTGCCAACAGATGGACCTTGACCTTGAGGATATTATGCTAAGTAAAATAAATCTGTCAGAAAAAAACAAACAAACACTGAAAACCATATGATTTCACTTATATGTTGAGTATAAAACTGAAACTCATAAACACAGAAAACAATGTGCTGGTTACTAAAGGGAAGTTGGTGGGGGAGATATTAAAGGGTAAAAGAGGCCAAATATATGGTGATAGATGTTTTGACTTTGGGTGGTGGGCACACAATGTAATATACAGATCATATGCTATGGAAATGTACACTTAAAACCTACATGATCTTATCAACCAATGTCACCCAAATGAATTTAATTTTTTTTCTTTAATTTTTAAAAGCAGCCAGACCAGGGGGTGAGTTCATTTTGGCTACCGATTGCTTTGAATTAAAAATAACAATTTAACAAGAGGCTCACAGGAACTTACCTTTGTAGATAACAAGCCAACAGATTGATACCTCCTGCTTAATAAAGTGGAAAAACTATAAAGTATATAAATATAATTAAATTAATTAATTAATTGAAAACTGAAGAAAAAGTATTTTCATAGTCTTACATTGTTTGATACCAGATATTTATTAACGCTTTGCATTACCTGGTAGAATGTGTGAGAATGCAGCATTTCTTCTGTGATAGTCCTAGAAAAGTTGAGAAAATACCAGTCAAGGCCAAAAGTGTTAAGGTTATGAAATAAAGAAGACTAAGGAATGATTCCAGAATGAAGGACACCATAATGATGAGAAATTCATGCACACAAGATTCTAGACTGAGATATTTTGCTATAAAAGCCACTATTTGGACAGTTGGTGAAATTTTAATGTGTTCTGGGGATTAGTTGATGGTATTGCATTGATTCTGATCATCACATTTTTATTTCTGTATTGTGGTTATGTAGATAATACCTCCTTTGCAGAACATAGGAGCGGTGAGAGTATCTAGTAGTTCCAACTTGCTCTCCAGTGGTTCAGAAGAAAAAAGTAATTTTCACTGTTTTTACAATTTTTCTTTAAGCTTATGAAGTTTTCAAGATTAACATGTCTATAAAGAGACATCTTGGTTTAAGTTTTTAAAAACCTATACATGTCATATCTCCTACCAAAACACTATCTTCCTCCATTTATTTTTTTCACTTTTTAATTTTTTTTTTAAATCTTTATTGTTCAGATTATTTCAGGTGTTCCACTTTTTCCCCCCTTAGCTCCCCTCCACCTGATCCCCTGCTATGCCCTTACCCCCCCACCACTGTCTTCATCCATAGGTGTAAGATCCTTGTCAAATCTCTTCCCGCACCCCTCACACCCTCTTCCCCCTGAGAATTGTCAGTCCACTCCCTTTCCATGTCCCTGATTCTATTATACTCATCAGTCCATTCTGTTCATCAGAATTTCCATTCACTTGATTTTTAGATTCACTTGTTGGTAGGCATATATTTATTGTAATTTTGTTGTTCATAGTTTTATCTTTACCTTTTTCTTCTTCCTCCTCTTCTTAAAGAATACCTTTCAGCATTCCATATAATCCTGGTTTGGTGGTGATGAACTCCTTCAGCTTTTTCTTATCTGTGAAGCTCTTTATCTGACCTTCAATTTTGAATGATAGCCTTGCTGGATAGAGTAATCTTGGTGGTATGTTCTTGCTGTTCATTACTTTGAATATTTCTTGCCACTCCCTTCTAGCCTGCATAGTTTCTGTTGAGAAATCAGCTGACAGTCTTCTGGGTACTCCTTGGTAGGTAACCAACTGTTTTTCTCTTGCTGCTTTCAAGATTCTCCCTTTGTCTTTTGCTCTTGGCATTTTAATTATGATGTGTCTTGGTGTGGTCCTTTTGGAATACTCTTGTTTGTGGTTCTCCGCACTTCCTGTACCTGTTAGTCTATTTCTCTCACCAGGTAGGGAAAGTTTTCTGTGATTATTTCTTCTAATATGTTTCAATATTTTGCTCGCTCTTCTTCTGGCACTCCAATAATTCTGATGCTGATATGTTAAAGTTGTCCCAGAAGCTCCTTACACTACTTTCACATTTTTGGATTCTTTTTCCTTTTTGTTTTTCTGGTTGGGTGTGTTTTGTCTCCTTATATGTCAGATCTTTGGTTTGATTCTTGGGGTCCTTTGATCTACCAGTGAATTTCTGTATATTCTTTATTTCAGACAGTGTATGCTTAATTTCTGTCTGGTCCTTTTCCATTTTCTTGGCATTCTTATTAAGTTCCTTGAAGGTCTCACTAAGTTCCTCAAAGGCCTCATCAAGTTTGTTAGTGATTTTTAAAAGATTCTTGAGTAACCTTATAAATGTGGTCCTAAACTCTATGTCTGATAGTCTGCTTTCCTCCATTTCTTTCATTCGTGACATGTTTCTTTGTCTCTGCATTTTGCTGCTTCCCTGTGTTGATGGAGTGGAAGAACTGCTGTGCTGGAGACACCCTATGGGGCTGGACTTGCTTCAGTGGGGCTTTGGTGCTCACTAAGTCTGCCTCTTGAATGTGTCACTTATGGATGTGAGTAGTTGAATTCTGCTGTCATCCCACACTGACCTCTAGATACACCAGCTTCTGGATCTCCAATGGGGTGCAGGTCAGCTATTGTCTGAGGTGATCCAGCAGGACCTACAAGGAGATCTGCAGATTTCTCCTGGTCTGACCAGAGCTACAGTTTAGTTAAGTTGCTAAAGCACAGGCCATTTATATGCAAATGCCACTGTGCACAGCTTGGGTGTTTTCCAGATTGTGCAGGGCAGGGTCTCAGGGAATCTCTAGGCTAAGGCATGGCAAACAGCGATGGCTACCACTCGGCCGTTTCGGCATCTCCATGTTTCCAAGTCTCCCCGCATCTTGCACCCCTGCACAGTGAATAATGATTGCTGTGGGCACCTCTGCAAGGGAGCCACCCTCTCTTTCCAACCCAAAAGCAGATCATCCTGCTTCTCCCCATAAGGGTCTGGGTCGCCAGCATCTCCCTCAGCTTTTCAGTGTTTGTGCACATCCCAATGCTCTTCTCTCCTTCCGTCTAGTTGCAGAACTTCCACTTGACCAACTTTCCCGTGGTTCTGGGTGATAGACATTTTCTCTTTTAGTAGCAGTTTTGAAATTGTTGTGCAAGGCAGTAGTTTAGGTGTAGACCTATGCCACCATCTTGGCTTCTCTCCTCAAGGGGAAAATGTTTTAACAAAATCCTCTTCCCTTTATCAAATATCCTGATCTTGAAAGGTGGTCATGGCTTCCACACATGCAAACTCCTTGCTTCTCTGTTTAATCAAGCTGGGAAAACTCAGCCTTCTCATTTATTCAAGTCTTCTCTTTCTGCCGTCCTGTCTGGGGCTGCAGAAGTGGTTTTGGCACACAATCTGGAGACCTTCACTTTTTTAAAATAGTAAGCTAACAAGCTTTATATTCTGAAGACTATCACATGATTTTATAAGGCTAATCTGATCATGTACATTAATTTATAATGAATAGCATGATAATGTACCCAACTGCATGAAGCAGCTTGCTGGTGTGTGACCACCGCTTTATAGGCCATTTCTGAGACTTGAATTTTTGTTCTTTAACCCTTTCATCTATGTCTTGTTTCTGTCATTTAAAGTACATTCTTGGCCTAGCTGGCATGGTGTAATGGTTGAGTGTTGACTTATGAAGCAGGAGGTCATGGTTTGATTCCTGGCCAGGTACATTCCTGGGCTGTGGGCTCTATCCCTAGTAGGGACAATGCATGAGGCAGCTTATCAATGATTCTCTCATCATTGATGTTTCTCTCTTTCTCTATCCCTTTCTTTCTGAAATTAATAAAAATATTTTTTAAAAAAACAGAAAATAGATTTTAAAAAATAAAGTACATTCTTGGTTTATCTCAGAGAGAAGTTTCTATAGAAAATCCTGAAATATATTAGTGCCTTCTGGAATAGGATGAAATCAGTGCTTCCCTGATATAAAGCTCCTAGTAGCAGCCCCTCACCTTTTTTTCCCCAATATACACCTATAAATTCCAAAGTCATAGGCTTCCTGATCAAATTTCTTAACACCTCATATTATCTACTGGACATACTATCTACTAGAAATGGTCAATAGTGAATCTATGTGCTCACAGGAGTGATCTAACTGCTATGTCCAAGGAACATGGGATTTTCTTCCATTGGTCACTTGCAAACTGGATCCACATAAATGTAAAAAACATTCATATCATATCAATAACCTATAGGTTATTACCACTGTTCTATTTTAAAATAAGAATCCTTTGCTAATTTATTTGAACATCCTACCACACCCAAAACATTTATACAGTTACATTTCCCCAAAAATTTATTTTAGTAACTCGAAAATATCAACATTCTTTGTATCAAATGCAATCATAGAATCTCTGTCAGTTGGACATAGGATTTAAACTTTAAAAAAGACAGTTGACTGATGTTGGGAGTGACACACATCTGAGATCCTTTTATTCTTTCATGTTCTTCTGTCTAGTGGCTTGGTTTATCTAGGACTGCATCAATTTATGCCACTTTCTGACATAATTTTAAATAGCTTTCAGAAACTAATCATATTACCCATTTTGAATGATGAAGGTATGGTCAAGTTCACATTATAAAAAACATAATATACTTGAGAGTAAATTGTTGCCCATTTAAAACAAATATAAATCATTAATTGTTAACACTTGTAATAACTATATGTAGTATAAATTTTATGATCTCAAGTTATATGAACTAGAGTCTCTCATACCTTATATTTTCCAAAGTGCATCACAGTCTCTCCACGAGGTTCCATAAAGACATTTAAAATAAAATGAGTTAATATGTAAATATATTTATCTGACACGATTTACAAATTATAGGTTGCCATTATAAGTCCTGTGTCATTAGACTAAGACTGGTTTAGCAGAAAATGAGATATCAACTTGTGGAATAGACCATTGTTTCCACTAGAAGGGTGCTTTCAAAAATTTCAAGTTAAAAACAAATCATTCATGTTTCTATCTCTCTCTTCTTCTTCCTTTCTCTCTGAAATATACATATGTATGCCAAAATTAACCTTAGAATAAAAGCTCCTATGGACTTGTCCCAACAATCTTAAAAGCAAGTCTCAAAGGGATCAAACTACTTGTAATTCAATACCAGGCATATGAAGAAATTAGGAACTATCACTTAAAATCACAGAAAAAAATTTTAATAGACCCAAAAATGTTATATATGGTAAAATTAATAGACACAGTTATTTTAATATCTACTCTAGATAATGTTAACATATTTTTAAAGTAGAGGAAAATATGAACATTATGAAAAAAAATTGAAGATCTAAGAGGCCCAAATAGAGCTTCTAGAGGTAAAAAATACAACTGAAGAGAAAATACACATGGTTTGACTTACAGATCAGAAACTTGAAAAGTAAGAAATCAGACTTGTTAAAATAAATAACCCAAGTTAAGTACACAGAGGAAAATTAAAATACTGGCGGGGGGGGGGGAACACACAGAACATCAGTAGCAGGGGAAATATCAAGCTATCAAATAGATATATAATTGAAGACACAAAAGGATAGTAAATGAGATTACAGAATAAAGTATTTGAAGAAATAATGTACAATTCAATGAAAATTTAAAAAACACAGACCCAAGAAAGAGGAAGAAGGAACATTTTTTCATATTTTTTCTTTTATATTTCCACTTTTGGTAAGATTATTGTCTATTTCTACTTATAAATTTTATAATACTTTACTTTTATTTGGGGTACCCAGTTATATTCTAAAAATGAAAAACAATAAATAAAATAAGAAAGATTTACTTTAGAGTTACCATTCTGACACTTTGCCTTCCTTTTTGAAGCATTGTCTACATTGACAAATTTATTTTTTATGTTGCTACTTTAAAAATAGCCTTATTATTGCCTTGTATCTTGCATTGATTTTATATAAATTAACATAATTAGTTATCAGTGTTCCCCTGCATACAATGTGTCTTTTTGTAAGGTTGTTTTCAATATTTTATTTTAATATTTCGTTTTTAACAATTTGACTACAATGTGTCTAGCTATATGGGATTTATTATGTTTATTAGGTATTCCTTGAGTTGCCTGGTTAGAAAATTAGTATTTATTAGAAAATTTGAAAACATTTTGGTCTTTATTTTCTCAAAATTTTCCTGCCCCAATTTCTCTTCTGTTTCTCAGATTTCAATTGCATACATATTAGACTCGTTTATTTGCTTATTTACTCATTTACTTATTTATCAATTCAGTCATTTATTTTGCAGATCACTAAGGGTTTTTTTTATAAGCTTTTAAAACAAATTAGTTTGTATTACTCTCTCTTCATGTTTATTGATCTTTTTTATTTATAGTATCCAATCTGCTATTAAACTCATCCATTAATATTTCAATGTAGATATTGTATGTTTTACTTCTAGAATTTTAATTTAATTTTCTTTTACAGTTTTTATTTTCCTCCTCAGAGATTATCCATATTTTTATCATATAATTTTCTTCATAACTTTAAAATATTTGAAGTAACTATTTTAAAGTCCATTTTGGCTAATGTTAAACATGTCTGTAATGCTTATTTATTTATTTATTTATTTGTATTGGTTTAAGTAATAATTTTTGAGTCACATTTTATACACCTCTAGTAATTTTTATTATATTCTGGACATTGTAAATAATACATTGAAAGTATAGATATTTTTGTGCCTTCACTTTATATTGTTGAGTTTTGTTCTTGAGAGCAAATCAATTTACCATCAAATCAACTCCTGTGTGTCTATGTGTGTATGTGTGTGTGTGTGTGTGTGTGTGTGTGTGTGTGTTGAAGAAGTTGTGTGTGATCTCATGTTCCTCCATCAGAGTAATGCTACTGCTAAAACAATTTTGGAACTCTTTTCTCTGTGTACCTCTTACCTGACTGAGACTCTGCACACACCAATTTGAGCTTCTTCATCAGCCCCAAACTCAGATCTCTAATTTCTAAGTTCAGTGAGACCACCAAAATGTACTTGGCATCTGCTCCCTTGCACTGAAATATTGGGAAATCATGAAGATCACCCTTTTCTTAGGGATCATAGTCTTCCAATGCCTGTTATAAAATACTAAAACTCCAGAATCTTATAGTTTTTTGAGATTTATACAGCTGTTTATATCAAGAGGACTAGACATTACTAGATATTATTCAGTATTGTCAGAGCAGAAGTCCACCTAAAATCAATTTTAAATCATAATATAAAAGGCTTATTTTCCCCTCACCCCCAAATTGAATTGCAATCAGAGTGATTGTTACCTATCTCAAGCAAAGAAGATTTAAAAGATATTACTTCCAAAGGGATTTTATAAGAGTCCTAATCTTACATTCCACATTATCTTCAATCTCTCTTCAATTCTGGTGCTGATATAACTTCAGGTAGAGACTTTAGCTTTTCCAAGTCTCTAAACACTAAGTGTACAACCTCTCAATCAATGTGGATTTCAAGCTGCAGATTGAAAAGACTGCTCTTGGAAGTGCTGCATTTTCTTCTCTTTTTCCTCTCAGATATACCTTGTTTCAAAACAAGATTATTTCATGTAATTCTAAAAGGCTAAAGGAAGGGTACACTTGAGTCATGTTTCATCAGAGTTCTGGCTGTGAGTCTCTCTGTTTCCTTCTTCTCATGTATGTCACCCTCATTGTCTGGTTGACTTCCTTTATGATGGCAACATGACTGCAGTATTTCTAAGCTTTACAACTATATACCACAGCATGCAAGAAAGAATTTTTCATAGAATTTACATGAAAAGTCTTCACATGGAACCCAATGATTGGCTTAATCTAGATATATACCATGCCCCATCATTAAACTCGATTCCAAGAGGAGGTAGAATTCTCAGAAAAAGAGAACAGCAGCTAAATGCTTAGGAGGCAATTATCATGATTATTGCTGTTGTAGTCTGATTTTTTTTTGTTTAATGTCTATATATAAAAGCCTAAGAGAGCATTGTGACCAGACAAAAGACAACTGGACAACCAGCCAGTAGTTATGATGCACACTGACCACCAGTGGGCAGATGCTCAGCACAGGAGCTGCTCCCTGGTTGTCACTGTCCTCCCACAGCCAGTCAACCTCCCCCAGTATGTCTCCCCCAGCCAGCCAGCCCTGACTGGCCCCAATCAGCCCCGACAGGGACTGGGCGAGATGGCCCAGATCAGCTCTGATAGCCAGCCAGGCCGAGGGACCCCACCCATGCATAAATTTGTTCACCAGGCCTCTAGTTATATTACAAGCCCATTTCCAGTCCTTAAAAGTTTTGGTTATCATTTATATGCAATAAATTAAACTTTATAAACTCATAATATTTTGAAAATTAAATTATTTCCTTGAAATTTCATGTTTTTTATTACAAGCATCAAAGTGAGTAATGGAAGATATTATTACCCCTATCCTCAATTTACAGATAAAATAGTTATGTTACAATATGCTCAAATGGGTAGGCCAAATTCATAGAGAGATAAGTACAATGGCAGTATCACACTAAAATTTCACTCATCAACCCATGAGACTACACCTTTTTTAAAACATCAATCTATGCTATGGAAAATATAGAAAAAATCATAATTTCAGTCAGTTTAGTTATATTTAAAATTCAAATGGTTAAGGACAGGATATTATTAATTAGTCAAAAGGGTATACAATGGGAATTTATTTGTAATGGTTAATTTATAGCACATTTTAAAGATATAAAATCGTTTATCCTATTGTTCTGTCAATCATATTGTTCTACAAGATATGCACCACTCATTTCTCTGAAAGTCTTTAGGTCACTCATTTGAAATTCGGCCCTTCCTCCTCCTTGCCCTCTTCTTTGCTCTCTCCTCCCATGTCCTCTTTCCTTCCCCGGCTCCCACTTATTACTGCCTCAAAGACATAAACAGGTAAGGTGAAAAGATGGGATCACCAATAATTCATAAAACCCTACCAATATATCAAATAAGAGTATTACTATAATTATATTACAACTACATCCAGCGTAAGTTCTTTCCAGAACAATGCACATTATATTACAATACTCTATCTCAATCATATAAAGATTTCTTATATAACTTTCATCACCTTATCCTCGTGTTTATCTTGAGTAAAGGAAAGAATAAATCAGTTTATACAAAATACTTAGCAAAACGCCTGAATAAAATAAGTACCTAATAAATATTACCAATATTTAATAGTGTTATAAGAAAAGTACTTACATGTTAACTAAATTATACCTGAAACCATTTTTTTTTAAATGTAGAATAAAAATTTTAACCAAAAAGTTCCCTAGTGAAAAGCTATGCTGTTTCCTGTTCTTAAGTGCTGTGAGGTCAGTTTGGCTTAGGGATGGCACATCTTCCTCATAGAAAAATAGTTTTTCACTCTTCCCCTCAGGAACCAGGCACATCCCTAGTAGTATGGCAGTTAGTATCCCTAGTTAGTATGCAATTAGTCTTACAATTGGAGCTGTAATAAATACAATAGGGGAATCTAACTTGTGTACGAGGAAGAGACTTGGTTACTAGAATGGCCTGGGAATAGATATTCCTTAACTAAATTACACATTTTAAAAGAACAAGATTCAATCAGCCTTTTTGAGGTGTTCATCTTAGTACTTTATTCAAATGGTAAGAACTTCTGAAAATTATACAAGATGAAATGTTTTACATGAGGCCAAAGATTGTAACCTTAAGTAAGATTAAAGAGCTTCTCTCTAGAGGCTCCACTTAGACATACCCGGAAGTGTTTTCCTGGGCCTCTGACCTGAGAGCACTCCAGCTCAGCCTCCCACTGGGTTACTGGTTACAGCACCCTCACTGTGGGCCAGAATTAATTAGTCTCTCTGAAGCTCTTCCAAACTACTGTCCAAAGGACATACATAATAGTGGCCCCTCAAGCTTAATCATCCTGTCAACCTTTCACCACCCCACAGCCCGTTTACACAGCTGCGATTTTAGCACTGTAGTCCTGCCGTGAATTCGGCACAGCAACATTCAAAGTAGTGTTATTCTCCAGAGAGAGCGCATTTCATATTTTCCTCTGCAGATTAGCAACACTCAATTCACTTCTTCCTTCGTGCTTTTCAGTATAGCTTCATACTTTGTCATGTGATCTTAATCAAATTGTTTTCCTGAGCAGTTGAAATACAAACAGCATCAGAACCATTTCCAGGCAGGGCACCAAATGAGTGCCTGTCAGAATAGAGGGTCACAAACTATACAGGGATTGAAGACAATGACATGCAACCCATCCTGCTTCTGTCTGAGGCACTAAGTGTGGAGAGTTTGTTGCCTTTGCTGCTCCTGGGAAGGAAGAGCTGATCAATCTAGCCATTTCAGCAATGGCCGATATGCCTTCCCCTCTCCGGTTGTGTTGGCGATCTGGAGCATTTCTGCAGATGATCCCTGCCCTTCCATCTGCTTTGGCATCTGTGCCAGGAGCAGAAGTAAAGCTCCACAGCTGTGGTTTCCCTTGCCCCAGGGCCAACTCTGCATTGCTCTAAGCACAATATAATTGGGATATTCTCTCAATTGCTGCTCACATGCTCCTTTTGAGTAAGGCAGAGAGAACAATAGAACTCATCAAAGTACTCCTGAAAAAGGAGGTGTCTCTTCTTGATCCAAAGAGCCACAACAAATGACAAAGACAAAGAATTTTCCAAGACTCTCTTGCTAAAAAGGATTCAAATGTTTCATGGTCTCATGTAGAATAGGTAGGAATAAACATTCTATGGTACTGCAATAAGAAAATAAATGTAAATTAGAACAACTCAATTTAGAATTTTTTAATTCTAGAACTAGAGGCCTGGTGCACAGATTCATGCACAGGTGCAGTCCCTAGGCCTGGCCAGCAATAGGCAATTGAAGTGTGAGCATCTGGTGTGGAAGGGCAGGTCCCAACTGGCCTCTGGGCCCTGGGCAGCAACAAAGCACCCGAGTGCCTACTGGAGACGCAGTGAGCATGACCAGACGCCACAGGCCAGGCCACAGTGTGGGCCTCTGGGCCACCCAGCAGTGCCATATGGAAGTCGGGTGAGCAACTAATTCTCTCCTGGCCAGCCTCACAACTCAGCTCCTGCATGAACCCACTGGGAACCCCATCAGCCCCTATGTCCTGGCAGCTACAGCCTGGCTCTTCCAGGAGACTCTGCATAGGTGCGGTTGGGCTCCTCGCAGGCCCCTGGCACTTAAGTTTAGGGATCCCTAGCATGAAAGCCCCGGCATTCCGGGGAGGGGGGGCAGAGAGAAGTGGGGGAAGTGAGAGCAAGCTCTGTGGACAACCCACATTCCCACTGCATCTCCATCTTCATCACCCCTCCCCCTAGGTAGCCTGCACCCCTAGGTAGCCAGTGAGAGGTGACAGCACATCCCTGATGCCTATGTTCCACACCACCCCCTGGTGGTCAACACATGTCATAGCAAGCAGTCAAACTCCTGGTCACAGGGACAATTTGCATATTAGGCTTTTATTATATAGAACTAGAGGCCTGGTGCATAAAATTCATGCACTGGGTGGGGAGAGGTTGTAGTCCCTCAGCCCAGCCTTTGCCCTCTCACAGTCCAGGAGCCCTCAGGGGATGTCCGACCACTACAGAGATGGGAAAGGCTCCTGCCACCGCTGCTGTGCACACCAGCCATGAGCTGGGCTTGTGACTGAGTGGCACTCCCCCTGTGGGAGCACACTGACCACCAGGGGTCATCTCCTGCATTGGCATCTGGCTCCTGGTGGTTAGTGTGCATCATAATGATTGGTAAATCTCCTATTCGGTTGTTTTGCATATTAGCCTTTTATTATATAGGATTTGCTGTATGTGTTTACAGAACTAATACATGATGCCGAAACTGGTTTGGCTCAGTGGATAGAGCATTGGCCTGTGGACTGAAGAATCCTGGGTTCGATTATGGGCAAGGGCATGTACCTTGGTTGTGGGCAAATCCCCATTAGGGGGTGTGCAGGAGACAGCTGATCAATGTTTCTCTCTCATCTATGTTTCTGCCTTTCTATCTCTCTCCCTTCCTCACTGTAAAAAAATCAATAAAATATATTTTTTTAAAAAAGAAATACTACATGATAAATGTAGAATCTTGGGAAAATATGGACAATTATTAAGAATAGGGATTGGAAAATTCTAGCCTTGAGACAAATTCAGCCTGCTGACATTTTATAAGTTTTATTGGAATGCAATCATGCCCATTTGTTTACCACTTTTCCATGTTTGTTTTTATGCTACACCTAGAGGCATCCTTAGTTGTGATAGAGACAGGATGGTCAACAAAGCCTAAAATAATTATTATCTGGCCCTTTATATATAACATGGATTCTTATGTAACTAATACTCTTAGTAATGTGTACTCTACTTCCTTCTACTGTAAGCATACAATCCCTTTAAAGCCTAGCTGGAGATTCTCTTCCTTGATAAAGCCTTTGCCTACTATACAGTATGAAGTGAATGTTCCCTTCTTTGTGTCTAAAAATACTCATCATCTATTGCCATGGCTAGCCGCTTGGCATAGAGAATCGGGTGCTACTACTCTGGTTTTAGGTGTATGTGTGTTGTCACTACTCATTCTAGGTATAAACATGAGGTGTTTTTTTTCTTCTACTATTATAGTATAAGTTCCCTGGGCCCACTGTCTTATACATTTCTGTGTAGTCTCTAGAAACTAGATGAAGATAACAACCAATAAAATTACAGCTTTCATCTTTATGACCCTGGAGGGTAGAACATTGCTGTAGCCAGCATTCACTCAGAAAATCTTCATTTGCTAATGAGGATGAATAGATGTCTAACATTTTTCTTAAATGTAATCACATTAAAATGTTTCTGCTTGTTTGTTTCTTAGGTTATAATTTTTAAAAACTGTTTTATGGAAGAATTTCTTCAGTTAATATGTCCAACTTATATGTACACTTTTATAGAAAAATCATTTCCCTCCTCCCATTAAATGATATTTAGAAATGATTTTTTAAACTGGTTTAGTCTTTTCCTGAGCAAGAAATACACCATGTTTCCAATATGATGATTTATTAAAGTGAAAATGAAATATTGTATGCACCGCAGCATAATGGATTTTTGTGCTGCTGTTAGTATTACTCTCATCTTATTTCACTCACAGTCTGCTACTTTACTATTATTGGCTAAATAGCTGGAATAATGTATGTAGCCAAACAAAAATCACACTCCCAATGTTATTGAAATGCATATAATTAATTTATAAATATCTATGAAACTGGTAAAACATTAGATCTAACAAGAAATTATTGTTTCATTTGTTTCTCAGAAATTATTCTTTCATTTGTTTCTCAGAAAATATGTTTGTGGAATTGAGAAAACGCTCAACAATAAATAATGGCAGATCAAGCTTAAGATGTAACAATTCTGAATGTTAGGCATAGACAATACACACAGATATGAACATACACTATTTTACCCTGGCCTTTATCGCCTATATTTTTTTCTATGCACAGTTAAGTACAGCCAAAAGAATTCTATAAACTGTTAATTTTATTAAACCACTGTTCCCTAAGAATTTCATGGGAATTTTTCATTAAAGCTTTTGAATTGAAATAAGGTAACTAAGAGAAAGTAAAAAATATTTGCAAACCTATCAACATAATAAAATTTAAAAGACAGGCTTTATTTTTAGAGCTTTTATCTTTAGAGGAACAGATAACATATAGGCAGAACTTCAAGCCTGGTAGAGAAGAGAGGAGGAGGGTTCACTCCTTCCCACACCCGCAGCTCTCAGGCCATCTCCCCCTTCTTTGGAGTAATTCTCCCTGCATAAAGGAGGCTAAATGGAATTGCTACAAGTAATGTTGCTGTGTGAGCACTGTGAATGTGGTCTTCTTTCAAGCATGGCTCAGATTCCACCCATGCCTAACAGAATTTTCTTGATCAGGAATCACCTAATTGCATATAAAAGAAAAATAGTCACACCAGCTAAATCAAAGGAGGGGAAGAAGAGGTATCATTGGAATTGAAAAAAAAAAAAAAGAAGCCAGAAAAAAGAGATCTAGGGATTTAAAATTAGCTGAAATAACAAGTATCACATGATCTCACTCATATATGGAATCTAATGAACAAAAGAAACTGATTAACAATCTAGATCCAGAGACACAGAAGCATGGAACAAACTGAAAAATCTCAGAAGGAAGGTAGGCGTGGGTGGTGGATGGGGAGCACCCCCCATGGACACAGACAATAGTGTGATAAAGGTCTGGTAGGGGTGGGTACAAGGTGTAAGGGGTCAATGGGGAAGGAGGGGACATCTGTAATACTTTCAATAATAAAGATAAATTTTTAAAAATTAGCTGAAATAAAAGTAGCAATTCTTGCTTTTCTCTAAGTCTCTGCTCTATTATTTTTCTTTATAGACCAGCTTTTTCTTATCTACTTTTTTATGAGTCAACACTGACTGTGTCAACCTCAGCTCATTCAAGTGTCCTAAAAAGAGAGTAGACTATCTGTGCCTCAGATCCAAATTTCTGGGGAAAAGAATCTGATTGGCTGCTTGCAAAACAGAGGCTAATTTCCTGCTGGATTAGCTGTGGTCATACTATAGGCCATTTAGTACCACTGTTGTCCTTCTCAGGGCTCTCAGGAAAACTTGAACTGGGTAAAAAAAATGGCCTAGTGTCAACTATAGGCTTCAGTAAAAGAGCACCATAGTTTCCACCTTAGCCAGGGCCTTCATAACCTCAAGTCCAAGGACTAGAACCTCACCCAGCTCCCTCTTTGTGCACAGACTAAGGGATTAAATCCATCTCTTTTTGAAGATTATTGATTGATTGAAGTATTACTATTTATTGTGACTGGGATAAACTTTCTGAAAGTAGCTTATCTAATAAATTCTTAATGTTGACATCTTTGAGCATGGGGGTTAGGGTGCTACCTATATCAGTAAACATTTAGATCACAGACCTTCATTTATGTTGCCTAGCTTAACTATTGTGGCAATTCCTTCATTTATGTTGCCTAGCTTAACATTGTGGCAATTCCTTCAGTTAGCGCTACAAAAAAATAACACAATTAAAAGCAAAACTCCAAATAATCAGAAATCAGGGACTATCACCAACTTTTACATAATTAAATCTTTCACAAACTTTATAAAGAATGACTATGTCTCTTCCTCTTCTTCTTTCCCCTTCTCTTTCATTCTCTTCTCTTCCTTCCCCTGACCCCCACTCCCTTCCTAAACACTATTCCAAAATTCATTTGGTGGGAGCAAGCAAAGCAGACACCCCCACCATGGCAGGGAGGTAGTAGCACCCTGGCATGGTGGGCTAGAACACAAGAGGGATGGCTGTGGCATCTGTGTCAGAAAGTGGTCCAGAACCAAGAAGAGAAAGGAGGGTATCTATGTAGGAGTGTGGAGGGAAGCACGGGACTTGGTTGGAATGTCTGTAAGGCAGATTATCTGAAAGGTCAGGGGCCTCTGAGGGGACCTTGCTGAAGGCAGCAGCCCCTACCTTGACTTTTCCATACAAGTCCAACCCCCCCAGGGTGTTTTGCTAGAATCTCTAAATTTAGTCTTTAAAGACCTTTACAGAAGCATATACTTTTTCAAGGATACTTGCCCTGCTGATTGTATCTAGAGATTAATTTGAGTTCAAGCTGTTACAATAAAATGCCAATGAGGCCATCGAACAGGACTGCTTTTACTACTGAAGTAAGAGAGTCCCTTATCCTTCTCTTTCACAGAAACCTGTGTCGGAGTAATCTGTTCATCCATCACTCGGATCTGCTGGTCAGCCCTGGCAGGAGGGCATCCTGGGATCAGGTGTCAGAGCCCGAGCAGAGTGAGGACTGCATCCCACTCAGAGGACAGTGGTAAAAATGGCCTGGTGTGTTCCGAGCCTGAATGAGGAGGAGACAGTTGTTTTGTGCAGGTTTCAATCTATCAATAACCAGTGGTGACTGGATGGCCCTTGAGGTTCTTCTTAGGATTGCAAGACAACCTTCAGCAATAAGCATCAGGAAGCAGTTGAAAAACCAAAGGACCTGAAAATCACACAGCACACCTGGGGCCACACAGCGAGGATGGGGGTAGAGAGAAAAAAAAGGCACACGCCTGGGGTTCCACTTTTACTGGGATCAAAGCTGGGAGCCTTAGTTTTGGAGGACTCACTCTTTAGTTGGTGAATTTAAACATAAAAGTGGGAATTGAAAGCACAGGAAGAGAAACAGACAAACCCAGAGGTTAGTTGTCTATACCAACCACTATCTCTACAACAAAGGAGCCACACTGACCGGCTCTTTAGTCAGTGTGTCTGGCTATATATTTATTAGGGACAGCTCACTTGAAAAAGATTCCTTTTGCAACCGAAGTTTAAATCAGGCACTTGCATTAATAAAAAGAAAATTGTCAGGTCTTACACTGTAAGAGCGTCAGTCCATTCAAGAGAAGTACAGTTGCGAGCTGGGGCAGGATATCAAAGCAGAAGCCAGGGAAGGAGGCCATCTAGCTACACTGTGAAGTAGACACAGCAGTGGCAATGGCAGTTTGGATAAAGACTTGAATATATAACCAAAATGAGAATGCATCAACTACACTGAGGATAATGGGAACCAATTTTCTCAGTCAGAGGAGAGAGAAAACTAGAATAAACCTTAGGTGTTGGAATTAAGTTTCAGATACTGGCTTTAGCACATGGTTTAAAATATACAAGAATATAGACATGTAGATATATACATAGGTAAATAAGTATATTTACTCATCGATCTATAAAATCTATAAATGTAATTTCTAGTCCTGACTCTGGAACTCTTTCTGTCTATTGAAAGCCAAACAGCAATACTCCCCAAGAGAAGCAGACCTGCTTCCCAGACCTTAGTTTCTAAAAGCCATTTTACACAATAAGAAACCATCGATGCCTGGAAAAATAACTGATTTCGGGATGGGAGCAGGCAAATATAAAAAGACTCTGAGATACTGCTTTGTGCCAGAAGTAAGAAGGATTCAAAGAGTGTTGAGGACAAGCCAAAAGGATAAAGACCCAGACTGAAGAAGCTCCTACTGAATATATCTAGGACAATTTGAGCATCAGTGAAAATAAAAATGATAGATTATCAGCTAGATGAAATAGTATTCCTTAAGTCCACAGTGATACAAAAACATTGAAGTTTTGATGAGGATCACAATTTTATGTATCCTCAAAGTACCTAGTAATTACAAAAGGCAAAAGAATACATTTATTGTGGAAAAGATTTTCAGATCCCTCCTTAATCTAGTTATTAACATGACCATCACATATAATGAAACAAATAGAAAATGTGTTCCACATGAAGGGATGAGAATAATATAGTATTATTTCTATACTATTCTTGCCAAAGACACATATTCCCAATCTAATTCATGAGGATATATCATAAATCCAATTCTGCCATATTCTTCAATAAGATTCCTTTTGCAACCGAAGTTTAAATCAGGCACTTGCATTAATAAAAAGAAAATTGTCAGGTCTTACACTATAAGAGCATCAGTCCTTGACTGTAACCTTCCAAATCAACAAGATCATGAATTATGGAAAGTCTGAGAATGTGTTGAGATCTAAAGAAACTAAATATCACAACTAAACACAAGTGGGATTTATTTATTTATTTTTTGTTTTGTTTTAAAGAACATTAGTGGGACAACAGGTAGAATTTGAATGGGAGATTAGATTGCAGTAATAGATAAATACTAACTTTCTGATTTTGACCATTACATTGTGGTTATATAGAAAAGAAGCTATTGCAAAACATGAATATCTTTAAGGTCTAGCATTGCCCAGATCTGGGAAGGAGGAAATATGAGAAAGGCAACAGAAACAAAATAAATAGTGATGATGTCTTTGTATTTAAAATGTTAACACTGAATAACTAAATACAGAAATTAAAATTCTCTACAAATAACACACAAAAAATTAACGAGCACCTTCATTACAATGTACCATAGTGTATTTATTATATATTCTCTGGGGGGAAAACACAGCAAAGAAAGAATTATATTTTATTTCCAACAGAAAAACACTGACTCACAGATGGTTACTTGCCCAAGATTACACACTTATACATGCTAATATCAGTTGTGTGATAATAAATGTTTAACAACTGAGTCCCTGAGGAGGGGAAGAGGAACCTTGCTTTATAGCATTTCCCAATTTCTGTGTTATAAATACTTCCACCAATACTGATATCAAGCTACCATCAAATATGGTCTCTAAGCACACTTAGGAAAAGATGCACACAGACACCTCTTGCAAGCAAAAACAAACCAAGACATCACTGGTTAAGACTAAGATCTGAAAACAAAGTCCAGAACTAAGCATGCTGTAATGCCTGAAAATTTTGGCATAGAGAAAAAACTATTTATATATATAAAATCCTAATATACAAATAGACCAAAGGGCAGAACAACAGAACGACTGGTCACTATGACATGCACTGACCAGCAGAGGCACATGTTGAATCTAATGAAGAAAATAAACTTGAAGAACAAAACAGACATTGAAACATGTGACAGAGTAATGTATTTTAGAAGGGATGTGGGGGGAAGAATGAAAAGAAACAAAATAAACCTTATATGTATAACCCATGGACAAACCTTCAGAATCTTACTTATATATACACTAGTGGCCCGGTGCACAAAATTCGTGCACTGGGGAGTGGGTGGTTCCTCAGCCCAACCTGCCCCCTCTCACATACCGGAAGCCCTTTAAGGGATGTCCAACTGATGGCTCACCCCCAGCCTGCCCAAGGCCTAAAGCTGGCCTTGGGCACCAAGCCATCTCCTGGCTCAGCTCAGTCCCAGCTGCCTGTGACCACCCAGCCCCAGGGACTGGGCACTCACTGCCACTTCCAAGCACAGCCCCCAGGGGCCAGGCCCTGCCCTGCGGCTTCCTCATGCAGCACACGGGGGCAGCGGGGTGCTCCCAGCCACCGCCCCTGCCCAGCCGCCTACCCACACAATGCACAGAGGCCGTGGAGAACTCCTCCCACCCACCGCCTCTGTGCACAGTGCGTGGGGGCCGCGGGGCACGCCCACTGCTTTCTCACACAGCACATGGGGGCCGCAGGGCACTCCCAGCTGCTGCCCCTGTCCAGCTGCCTCTGCACACAGCTCAGGTGGCCAGGGCACCCTGGCACTTGCCACTGCTGTCTCCACCCCCAGGCCCAACCCTTGCACCGCTCAGCCCTGCCCCCTGCTCCTGATTGGCAGGTAGCATAGCCAATCAGGAGCCAAAGTATGGCACATTTGCATGTTACTCTTTTATTAGATAGGATGCCTAAGAACTAATAAGGTGGGGGAAGAGTAGTACTAATTTTCTCATCATTTCTTAAACATTTGAAAGCCTTTCTGACTTATTTTTTAGAAGAGCATTTTGCTAAAAAGCAATTATTTCCCAATTTAGATATTTGTTGTCTGAACCCAGTTGTGCTTATCACCATGGTTGTCTCGGTCTAAGTTAAACATAATGGTGTAGGGATTTAGATGATTCTTAGGGCTCTAAAGATTATATCTAATGGAGCCCAAGTGATGCCACATTATTGGCTATCATCCTGGAACTAATGACAGAAGTTATTGGGCCTGTAATCTCCTAGGAATTAACAGCCAAGCTCTTTTTTATTTCACATTTTCAGGACATCACCATTACCATTAAAAGCCAGTTAAGATGATAATGTGCCACTATAATTCATACAGCAGGCAATAAAGGGTTAAAGGTGAAAATGCTGAGCAGCAGTCCTGACTCAAATTATAGAACTTGAATGTTCTTCCTCTTGGACTGCTGCTTGGAAAAAATATTTAAAAGGACATAAAAATGGACACACAAGATAAATATTGTGTGTGTTGGTTTGTTTCTTTGGGATGACTCCCTTCCTTGTAGCACTACAGTCCTTTCCCACTCAAATGGCAGGATTTCCTGTAGGCCTACGTATTCAAGGATCTATACTAATAAAAGCTTAGGTGGTCCTCATGCACAATTTTCTCACAAGATAGCCAACACAAGATGGCCATGCACACAGCGGAGGCAGGGCCTGGTGGCCGCTCAACGTGGTGAGGCCTGGGGATCCCACAGCTCCACATGGCATGGAGGAGACTGGTCCCGGTGGATGAGGCAGGTTGTGGTAGGGGAGGGCAGTTATGGGCAAAGGGGCCGGCAGGGGAGCAGTTAGGCATCTATCAGGCTGGCAGGAAGCGGTTAGCAGGCAATAAGGCTGGCAGGCAGAAGCAGTTAGAAACAATCAGGCAGGCAGCAGGCGAGTGGTTAGGAGCCAGCAGTCCTGATTGTGAGAGGGATGTTCAAAGGGTCCCAGATTGGAGAGGGTTCAGGCCCGGCTGAGGGACACACTCCCATGCATGAATTTTGTTCACCAGGCCACTAGTTCTATCTAATAAAAGAGTAATATGCAAATTGACCAAACCTTTGATCAAGCTACACCCACAAGCCATGCCCACAAACCAATCAGGAGCAAATAAACCCCAAACAAGATGGCTGTGGCCAATGAGAGCAGGAGGGAGGCTTGGGTTTCCCTGGCAATGGAGGAAGTCAAGTTTTCCACCTGCCATTGCTGGCCTAGGCCTCCACTCAATGCTACAAAGTTTCAATTATAGAAGATATATCTCAACAGAAATGGTGGCAGCCACAGAGCTGGAGAGAACAGAGGCTAGGGTTGCCCGAGTGATGGAGGAAGCTAAGCTTCTGCAGCCCTAGTGCCTAGGCCTCCAATCTAGGCTACAAAGTTTCAATTATAGAATTTAAATAAACCCAAACAGAAATGTCTGTCATCACAGAGAGAGCAGAAGGCTTGGCTCCACTCCAGGCTACAAAGTTTCAATTGTAGAACATAAATTAATCCCAGATCCCAGGTCCTCTGCTTGGGTTGCTGGGAAGCATGGCCTGCCTGAAAACCACCACAGGCCCCTCACCAAGGCTGCCCCATGCCCCAAGGGAATCCACACCCTGATCCAGGACACTCTTCAGGGCAAACCAGCTGGCCCCCACCCATGCACCAGTCCTCTATCCTATCTAATAAAAGAGTAATTTGCAGATTGACCATCACTCTAACACACAAGAGGGCTGCCCTCATGTGGTCAAAGATCCTGCCCCCATTTGGACACAAGATGGCCACCACAAGCTGGCTGGCAGGGGAGGGCCATTGGGATGTTCCAGGCCTACAAGGGAGAGCAGTTGTGGGTGATCATGCCATCAGCAGAGAGGAGTTGGGAGGGACCAGGCCTGCAAGGAAGGGCAGTTGGGGGTGATCAAGCCTATAGGGGAAGGCAGTTAGGGATGACCAGGCGCAGAGGAGGGAACTTCGGGGCAAACAGGCTAGCAGAGGAGCAGTTAGACATCAATTAGGCTGGCAGGGTAGTGGTTAGGGGTGATCCCGCTGGCAGGCAGAAGTGGTTAGAGGAAATCAGGGAGGCAGGCAGGTGATCAGTTTGGAGCCAGCAGTACTGGATTGTGAGAAGGATGTCCGACTGCCCGTTTAGGCCTGAGGTAGGATCAGGCCTAAACAGGCATTCAGACATCCCTCAAGGGGTCCCAGATTGGGGAGAGTGCAGGCTGGGCTGAGGGACATCCCCTGCCTCCCGTGCACAAATTTTGTGCACCGGGCCTCTAGTTTATAATAATAACCAAATATTTCAGAATAAAGAAATGCAATTATAGCACAAAAAGAGTAGAGAAAGTAGCAGCTGAAAGGAAGAAATAACTATAAAAACTACCCAAGATAAGGAAAGACCAGATAGGTACAAAATGCAGAGTAGAGGAAGTGATAGAGAAATGCAATTTACATAAATGTTTGTTGACTCCCCACTGTGCTGTGGGCATTCAGCTATGCATAATTGATAATACAGAGAAGATCACAGGCATTATGATGCTTTCCCTCTTGGAGCTTACACTTATCTGAGAAGATAACACATGTGATCAATATAAACACACATGATAAATATTTTATGGAAATTACAGAGTGCCATAGGAACACAAAGCAAAGAAGTCCAAACAAATCAAAAAGAAGTTAGTACAGAACAGCACAGTATCAGGTGGGGAAATTAAATGAACCAATAGGAAGACTAACTATATAGTTGCTTCTCTTGACTAATACACTGAATTTGAATACCAAAACTGAATGGAAAAGAACAACAAGATTCAATAGCCAGCTCAATTAACAGAATCAAAAAAGATAAAAAGGACTGAAGTGAACATTAAAGAAAAAAAAATACAATGACATTTGGGCCTATAATTAGATGAGCTTTTTATTATGAACTAGATGCCTGGTTTACGAAATTCGTGTATGGGGAGGGGACACTGTGTCCCTTAGCCCAGCCTGCACCCTCTCCAATCTGGAACCCCTCATGAGATGTCCGACTGCCAATTTAGGCCTGAATCTAGTGGCAGTCAGACATCCCTTTCACAATCCAGGACTGTTGGCTCCCAACTGCTCGCCTGCCTGCCTCTTTGCCCCTTACTGCCTTCCCTTGCAGACCTGGTCACCCCTAATTTCCCTCCACTGCAGGCTTAGTCATCCCTAATTGCCCTCTCCTACAGGCCTGATCCCCCGCAACTGCTCTCCCTTGCAGGCCTGTGTCCCCCCCAACTGCCCATCCCTTGCAGGCCTGGTCCCTCCCAACTGTGCTCCCCTGCTGGCCATCTTGTGGTGGTTATCTTGTGTCCACATGAGGGCAGCTCTCTTTGACCACATGGGGGCAGCCATCTTGTGGGTTGGAGTGATGGTCAAGTTGCATATTACTCTTTTATTAGATAGGATAGAGTGTGGTGTACAGGTGGGGGCCAGCTGATTTTCCCTGAAGGGTGTCCCAGATCAGGGTATGGGTTCCTTTGTGGCATGGATTAATCTGGGTGAGGGGCCTGTGGTGGTTTGCAGGCCAGCCACAGACCCCCCAATGATCCAAATGAAGGATCTGGTATCTGGGATTTATTTGTCTTCTATAATTGAAACTCTGTAGTGGAGGCCAAGGCAGGCCAGGTCTGTGGAAGCATGGCTTTGTCCATCGCCAGGG
The DNA here is from genome assembly GCA_027563665.1 of Antrozous pallidus. Lineage (NCBI taxonomy): Eukaryota > Metazoa > Chordata > Mammalia > Chiroptera > Vespertilionidae > Antrozous > Antrozous pallidus. Next base: position 18,533,828 of record CM050522.1, read on the forward strand.
GCAATTCCAGCCTCCTGCTCCGTGGCAGCCGCCATTTTTGTTGGGATTTATTTATCTTCTATAAATGAAACTTTGTAGCCTTAAGTAGAGGCCTGGGCTAGCCAAGGTGTACAGAAAGCTTGGCTTCCTCCATTGCCAGGGAAACCCAATCCTCCTGGTCACTCTGTGGCCACAGTCATCTTGGTTGGGTTAGTTTGCATTCTTGCTCTTTATTGGCTGGTGGGTGTGGCTTTTTGTTGTAGTGGAGTGATAGTTAATTTACATATTACTCTTTTATTAGATAAGACTTGCTACTGAGGTAGGATTAAAGTTCAAATTTAGGTGAATTTATATAGATTACAAAAAGATCACGGTAAATAAATACAACTGTTTAATTTAGCATATCCATAAAACTGAAGCCTTTAATTCCTGAAAAATTTTGAATGATTTATATTTTTAAATGACATGTGTACCAAACACATTTTTTAAAAAATACTTTAAACAATGATGATATCACAATAGATAATTCACTTATCACTAAGGGAAAAAAAGATCAGAAAAAAATAGTAGTTGGGAAATGTCAATTTTTTTTTTATTATGGAGGGGTATAAAAATATGAGAGAAAATTTTCGTTTGAGATTTGTAGAAACAAAGTCAAAATAAAAAATATGAGCTATGATATATAGCCCTTATTTTTGTCTTCCAGAAAAGCAATTCATTTAATAAGAAGAAATAAGGTTTATCTTTAATCTAAGCATTAGGAGGATTTACCACTTGGATCTTCATATAAGACAAATTGAAAAATATGAATAATCTATTAATAATTTACTCCAAAATAATATTATTAGGTTATTTTCAAATGATCTCTTTCTTTTCAACATTTATGGGAAACAACTTTGAGATGTCTGCCTAGCATATTATGCTACCAGGTTAAGCAGGTAGTGACTACATCTCTGCTGACTCATACCAGGTAAATAACTCAAATTATGACAGTAAAACTCAAAAAAGAGAATTTACATTATTAAACTGACTGGGAAAGGAGAGTGGGTTGCAGAATAGCAGAGTTTGGAATCAAAATTTGCCTGTTCTTCTCCTGCTGTTCCCAGGACCCCTCCCTTCCTAAGGCCTGGTTCTCTGACTCTTTCTTGAATTCCAAGGGATGATAAAGAAATCTTTTTTAAAATCGCACTTTTGTACGTTAACTTGCCTTGGTTTCTTTCATTTGAAACACATGTCCTTAATTAAGACAATTTAAGAATCATAGTTGGGTTTACTTACAGAATAGCTAAATCAATATTGCTCCTGCTCACCAGCTAGTTTTAGCTTATCAGTTAGCTTACACTAACTCTGAGGCAATTAGTACCAGCCCTACATTTCTGACAGAGGAAAAGGCAAATAGTGATAATGTCTAAATAGGAATTGGCACAGCAAATGGTGCATTAATCAAGGCTTGGAACTAAACTCTTTCTGCCTTCTCTTTACAATTTCTAACAAGTATCAAACAGCACTAATGTTAATGGAGAAAGTAATGCATGCAATGCTGAGAATTATATCATTTATTGAAACCATCTTTTATCAAGTTTTATGCCAAATACTTGGGTTGATGTTTGTTGGGTTTTCAAAGCCTTTTGGCCTTTAAATTCTGTATCCTTTGAGATATAACAGTCAAATATCCATTAAAGTAGCAGATTTGGGCGGTAAGGATAGATGGTGGTCATGTATTCAGCTTGGGCCCAAGGACAATATGGTCTTTCTATTCCTTCCCTTTAGCTGTATTCAAGAAAGATGCATCAGAAACCCTAAATACTTGGCCAAAGTGGATTTGAAATCAAACAAGTATTTCAGTCCAAAGCCCATAGCATTATCTTTTAAAGCTATGCCACTCTGGACATTTTGGAGTAATAAATAGGGTCCGAACATGAGAATGATGAGTTCAGAGAGAAAAAGGGCAAGAGCAAAACAAGAACATATGTGCATTTAATTAAAACTGGGAGAGACAGCACAGTAGGTGGATGTGCTGTGTTGGCAGGCAAGAGAGTCAGGCTCCAGCAATGCCTCAGCCAATAATCATCTGTGTGATGTGACCTGCCTGGAGCGAAACCCATGGGGCCTCAACTCCCTCATATTTCAGGGATATTTGAACATATCATGAAAGAGTTAAATAAATGAATCATTTTCAGTCTGCTTTCACCTTTACTTTGGTTGTGTTTCTTTTAAATATCTTTATAAAGTATGGTTTAAGAGCACATTCCCAAGATAATTTCTAATCAGAAAATTGAGGTTTTTGATGCCACCAATTCTTTACAAATTTGGGATAAATTATTGAGTCAGTCAATTTCTTCTCAAACTTCATTTCCTTGCCTCAACTTCCATCTTGGCCCTGTATATATACTTAAATCCAATTATGACTCAAGCAGCCATTGTTTTAATATCCTCAGAAATGGAGAAGATTGGACTCCTTTCTATCCTCGGCTTGGTTCTAGAGTGACTAGGCTCAAAGGCCTTGCTGACAGTGGAAAGATACTGAATTTAGCTCAAGCTTTAAATCTCTGCCTAGATCCTACCCTGACTTGTTTCCCCCAAAATAGACCAAAGTATAGGCCTATACACCTCTAGTTTTTTAAGTGTGCGTTCCTACAGACTGACCAACTAAGACATAATAGCATCCACTTGTTTATAAGGATTGATTTTTAATTCTATCTGTTGATGGTGTATCCTTTCCACCACAGCTGACTTCCTTGTATATCATGTCGGGCCTGAAGCAAGCTTGCCCTCACTCCCCACTTCTCTGCCGATATTTCTGTGGGAATCCTTTTCACGTCCTGCGTGTCCAGGGTTCCCATGTCAGGGTTCAGCATCTGGAGAAAGCTGCACACAAATGAATAGAGACTCAAAAAGCATTAATTTTGGGGGAATAATGGGGGCCGGGAGGGAGTCCACCTCTAGGGGGAGGACGCCACCGCTCTGGTTTTCCTATCCCCTTTTATTAGGGCCAAGTGATACATCCATGTCCTTTAGGTCAGGAAATTCCAACAACGAAATCAACCAGCAAGAATTAACATAAGACAAAAGGTGTGGAAACTTCTTCAATTACAAATGTGTCACCTAAACAATATGTGAATAGTTCATACTTAACATAAGACTAAAGGAGGGGCAACTAAAGTCTCACCTAAACAATGAGTAAACAGTTCATACTTAACATAAGACTAAAGGAGGGGCAACTAAAGTCTCACATAAACAATGGGTAAACAGATCCATTAAGCTTTGACCAGGTTTCCTGTTTGTTCTATTTACATCTCTTTTGGTGAAGCAATGTCTGGCTTCCCACAATTTCCTTTACCAAAGTTAGGGGCTGTGACATTTCTTCTAACCCAGGTGACTCCTTGACTTTACTTTTGCCCTTTCTCACTGGCATGCTACCATCTTCCCAGCATACTCCTCAGCCAAACCGTCCCACTTCATGACCACTTTATGCTTTGAGCCTTGAGTTTTCCACCTATTTAATAAGAAAAGTGGTGAAATAATGAAAAAATATTTTCTTAAACTTTGAAATTAATCCTCAACTCTTCATAACTTACAGTATAAATCATTCCAAATGTCCCTTTAGATTTCATGTTTCCTCTTCCAAGCCATACACATTCTACTCATTATTGTAAAATCTTACAAGTTAAGGGACTTTTTTATTCTTCATCTTTGTTCCTTGATGAATTCTCTCTTTTCACTAACTTCAATCTTTCTCTGAGTGGCTAATGAACTATCTTGCATCTAAGAAATACTCCAAGTTTATCCAGTTAAATTGAAGGGATTTTCCTTAGCAAGGAAAATTATACAACGGTGCTTCAAAGAGAAGGTCAGGAGGTTATTTAAATAATATAGGGCAAGGAGAGTAGTGATTTAAAAAAAAAAGTCAAATTCTCGATGTTTAAAAAATCAAATTCTAACAGTATTTCCTGAAAAATTGGATTCAAATATGAGAGAAGAGAGTGTGGATATCATTAAAATGTTCCCCTAATATTTCTCTTTCCCTATTCTTTAGAGCACACTGTAAAATTCTTTCTGTAATAAGATGTGGTTTTTTTTTTAATTCTGACTGAATGGAAGCCCCTCCTGGACTGAACATTTAATTAACAGATCAAGAGCAGCTTTATTTTCCTTGTCACTTAGCATCGAGACCAACAGTGTTTGAAATGGCAACCCCTTCACTAATGAGGAAAGTCCTCCAGCTGGCTCATAATCAACATATAGTTTGAAACACTCAGATTTGGAGATTGATTTCTACAGCAGAATACCTTAACCTTCTTTATTGATAAGAATTGTCCCCTAGAAATATGTTGCTCCAATAAAACCTTAAATTCATGGCATTGCTTATAACAGGGTTATGTATAAAGAAGATAGATTTATATTAAAGAGTAAAAAGGTGGTAGTTCATGTTTTACAAAGGCACAACATTTAGTGAAAATGTCACCTTTACTGACTTGAAATTCAGGTAATGAGCCCAATGAATTTGTAACTTTACTGAAACATCAGTAGTGTGGTAGCTACTATTGGCAGCATTTGACAGAGTAACATAGAAATAATCAGAAAAAAATGACCAGTTAGCATTGCAGGATTTTTTTTAAAAATTACAAATCAAAATATGGGGATTTGTAGGACTGGAAAAAACAACTAAAAACGGAAACAGTAAATTAAAAAATATATATTTAAAAAATTGGTTGACAAAGGCCAATCAAATCTTAGATTGTGACAGGGATCAGACCAAAAGTCTGGTCATCACAGACTTTTTTAAATGTCTTATAAGGCAGCAGAATTGGGAGCAGTGGCCGGAAAGGTGTACGTGCACTCTGTAGGGCAACTAGATTAGTAGTAAAGATTACAGAAACATTAACCAGTAAATTACAACCTGCCCCTCCTGCAGAGTGGAAAGCCAGGAGGTAATGACAAGGGAACAGGAGAACAGGATGCTTGACCAAGATTGTAAAACTGAGATTGTGGAACTAAAACCAATGTAAATATCACGGTTTTGGGAAAAACAAACTGTAACAAGTCCCCCTGACGACATCTGTATGACTCTGTTAATTGTTTCTTGGTATTTAAGCCCTGGCTCTGCACTGTCTCGGGGCTCTCAGCCTCTACTCTGACTTCAGGGTAGGTTGTGAGCCCCAGCATGCTTGGTGAATAAACCCTTTGCTGTTTGCATGAGAACGTCTCTTGGTGCCTTTGTGAGAGCGGCGGGCGTCCCGGACTTAACAGTCTGAATGAATTAATAGGTCTAATGAAGTAAGGTGGCATTGAGGAAATCCTAGCAATTCTACAAAATGTGTTTTTGGAAAAGATGTTTAAAATTTTGTTTTCCCACCAAAATTTAAAAGGCTCAAAATACTTTCAACTTAGTTGAGAAAAAAAAGTAAATAAATATCACAAAGAAAATCATGTGCATGGTTATTGATACATGTTTCTTACTGGAATCAAATAGATGAAAAGCTAAATACATTTTTAAATAAGATATTATAATTTTAAAATATCACCAGATAAAAAGCTTCTGCACAGCAAAAGAAACCATTAACAAAATACCAGAAGATCTCACTATAGGGGAGAACATATTTGCTAATGACACATCCAATAAGAGAACAATCTCCAAAATTTATATGAAGATTACAAACTCATACAATTTTAAAAAACGAAGATAAATAATCCAATTATAAAATGGGCAAAGGACCTAAAAAACTCTTCTCAAAAGTGAACATACAGAACAGTAAGAGGCATATGAAAAAAATGTTCAAAGTCACTAATTATCTGAGAGATCCAAATCAAAATGACAATGAGGAATCTTCTCACACGGTCAGAATAGCGATCATAGACAAATCAACAAACAAGTGCTAGAGAGGATGTGGTGAAAATGAAGATTGGTGCAGCCATTGTGGAAGGCAGTATGGGTATTTTATTTCTTCTGGTAGATAGCATTATCAGTTAGAGCAAGGTTAACAAAAGAAGTTAATTTCCTAAGAGATTCTACTTTTTTATTTTTTAATTTCTTAAGAGATTCTACTTTTTTAATTTTACTGAAATTTTATTTCCTTTAATTTTTCTTGATCATTATCTCCCCCCCTCTCTCTCTCTCTCTCTCTCTCTCTCTCTCTATATATATATATATATATATATATATATATATACACACACACACACACACACACACACATACACACACACACACACACACACTAGTGGCCCAGAACATGAAATTCGTGCACGGATGGGGTTTCCCTCAGCCCAGCCTGCACCCTCTCCAATCAGGGACTTCTTCAGGGATGTCTGACTGCTGGCAGTCAGAGATGTCTGGCTGTTGGCAGTTGGACATCCATCTCACAATCTAGGAACACCAGCTCCTAACTGCTCACTGGCCTGCCTGACTGATCATCCCTAACTGCTCCCCTATCAGCCTGATCACCCCTAAGTGCTCCCCTGATGGCCTGATTGCCCCTAACTGCCTCTGCCTTGCCCCACACCTGGCATCCAGGCTTTCCTCCCTCTGGCCAGCTATAGGCATCCAGGACCTGGGCAAGCTTCACTCAGGCCAGCGGCAGCCACAGGCAGCCTCAGGCACCCAGGACCACAGGGCATGCGGCCTAGCCCCAGGGCCGGAACGGGCCCCTGCCCCTTGTGCCACCGCCCTGCCCCTTGTGCCCTGCCACTGCTCCGTGGAGCCCCAGCCTGAGGAGCAGACTCTGCACCAGCAGTCCCAGCTGGCCTGTTCTGTTCCCCCGTGGGGCCCCATGGAGTGGCCTGAGGAGCAGACACTACACCAGCAGTCCCTGCTGGTTTGAGGTGCCCGTAATGTCCCCCCATGGGGCCCTGCGAGGCGGCAATGGTGGTGCGAGGGGTAGGGCCAACTCCGCTTCTGATTGGCTGGTAGCAGAGGTACGGTCAAATTTGCATATTACTCTTTTATTAAATAGGATATATAAATGCTTAAGTGTCAAAATGACCAGCACTTCTGATACATAACTAAAGAGATATATGTTTGTTTTATTATAATAGAAACTCTTTAAAGTAACTCAACAATGTTAGAATAATTCCTTTTGGAATAGTCATGGACTTAGACTGACATGTAATTTGTTTTTTTCCCCCACAGTATTTTGTACCAAGATTTAAAATATAATGAGAAACTTTGGTGAAAGTAAAGAAAGAGCAATATATTCAGACTAAAGACATTTCTTGGACTTAGGATCATGCATTTGTTTCAATAAATATTGTTACTGAGAAGGAAATAGATGAAACTACAAAGACTAAAACCCATTGGAGCAGCCAAAATTATTTGAGTCTCTTAAGGACAATGTCACCTAACACTATTTCTTTCATCCTAGTGAAAAGTGACAGCTTCTTCTCATACCCTACAGCCTATTTTAAATTCTGTGTTTGGAGCTCTAACTTTTAGAGCCTAAATCATACTCAATTCAGAATCCAACAATGTGTGTGAAAACAATAAGCTTTTCTACCAATCCAGTCTGACAAAAAAGTAAAAAATGAATTTAGCAGGATTGATTTTTTTTTCCAGATCATATGTTCACTCTCTAGTGAGTCAATGAGGTAGCTAATATACACAAAGGCTTGGAAAAAGCCAAGCAATGTTAATAACTTGAATTGCTTAATTGGTCAGTATCAAGTGATCAAAAAAAAAAAAAGACTAATTCGGTCAGATAACATCTCTTTAGATGTAGTCTGAAATCATCCAGTAGCATTAGACTGGATATTAATATTGCAAATCACTAAGATATTGCACACAAAGCAGTTCAACTTTCCCTCTCTCTCTTTTTCTAATTTATTTGTCTCATGGACCCATTGCTTCTGTTTTATAACTGAGAAATCATCTTTTTTGTATATTTCATTAGGACTGTTCTATCATGTTCTTTTTTCTTATAAAAGATCACTATTTTCAATGTGAAATATGAAAAATTATCCTCTACAATCCTCCCTCATCTAGGCCACACTGCTAAGGATCAGTCAATTAATTTAATTATTTGAAAGAGGCAAAGATAATAAGTTAGGTCTTCAAATCAGACAGACCTTAGAAAGTTAATCAATCTCTTAAAGGCTCTTTCTTCTATCTGTTAAATTATCATAATAATATCTACATGAATGCTGACCATATGACTTTGAATGAGATGATGCATATGCAAACAGCCTAGTGATAAGTTAGGGTTCAACAAATGACAGCTAGCTCGTGATAACACAAGAAATAACACAGAGGTGACAGATTTGTATCAGAATCATAAGTAACTCTTCGAAGTTTGAGTTAATAAGTTATTTGAGGTCAATGATCATGATTCATACAAATGCTGGGTGCTTCAGACCAAATATCATGTCTTGCACAAAGTATATATATATATATATAAAATGCTAAGTGTCCAACCATCTGACCAGTGGCTATGACACACACTAACCACCAGGGGGCAGACACTCAATGCAGGAGCTGCCGTAATGCGTACTGGCCATTTACAGAGAGATGGCACTGTGTACCTGGTGCCGACAAAGCAATGCTCAGCTTCCCCAAAGTGGGACACAGGCCCTGCCACCACCCTGGAGCGACAGCCCACCAAATCACAGCGATGCTGCTGAGACCCCCATGGTGCAAATTGCGGCCCACAGCCCAGCCCAGCACAGAAACGGTCTCTGTGGGCCCTTGATGATGATATCATGTAGCAATGCCCAGCTTCCTCCTCCATAGGACTAGCCTCCTTGGAGTTTCTTCAGCCCAGGAACAAAACTTGCTTTATAGCCAGGTGGAAACATTTCACACTTTAACCAAATGTCTGTGAAGCGTTTTCCCATGCCTCATCTCCTTTGATCCTCACTGAAGCCCTGGAGTAGGTAGATAGGAGTCTCGGTGGAATTCGATTTTATTTTCATTAGCCAGAAAACTGAGAATTAGAAAGCTTAGACACTTGACCCAACTGAAAAGAAGTAAGAAATGGTGGACCTTGAAAATGACTTCACAGTTTCTCACTGCACAGAACATAGTCAAACACTGCTGCAGTTAAATATTTTACCCTTTGTTCTCCCTGCGTGATCTGCAATAATAATGTGCCTCGTGTTGATATTCACTGCTGTGTTACTGACAATTACCTGAAAGAGCAGTTGGGATGCTTCACTGGGCATCTGGTCTACTAGTAATTAAGCATTTTATTTATATATATAAAACTCTCGCTCATGCCAATTACATGCATATTTCCACCTGTCATTGTCAATTGTGAATTTGGTTGACACTTCTATTAAAGAGAAAGGGTGAATAGTGATATTAAAATTTTCTTTTAATTAATTTCCTTTCAATGTTCATGAATCTGTGCACCGGGCCACTAGTATATAATAAACGTTTGGCATGGACTGGATTTTCACAACTATGAAACTGCAACCTATATCCATCTTGCATTTTTATTGCAAGTTTTTGTGTAATGATGGTGGTGGTTTTTTCATCCTGAGTCTACTAATTCCATAAAGGTTTTGTGTGGGTAGAAATAGGAAGGCACGGGAATGAGAATAGGACTCTCTGCAGCTCTGTTTTTATCTTTTGGCTATGGACTGGTGGATGTCATAAATTTTCCCATATTTAGAGGCTAGTAAAATACAACCCAAGCTTTAGGGTTTCTAAATTTATTCTTATTTGACAAAAAGAATATTTTCATTTCCCAAAAGGACTTAAAATGCTCCAACAGTTACAAGCAACACTTGAAATGAACATTTAAACAAGACAAATGTAAATATATGTAAATAAATAAAACCCACACAAATTAACTTTCCATACAAGTACTTATAATTAAGAAAAAAATGTGTCTGACAGTAGAAAATTGGGTTTTGCTTAGCTTTAGTTAGCCAAGAAAAACTAATTAGGTCCAAGATTATCCTGAATCTATTATGTAAAAATGCAGAAATATTACTAATTTCCTTAGGCTTCCACTAGCAGTGTAGCTCCCAAACTAAGGTCAAATCCAACCTGCACAAGGACTCCATAAGCATCCAATCCATGTTTTAAGTTTTCTTCGGCCCAATTCAGTGCAGCAGCTAATGAGAGAACAGCCCAATTCAAGAAAACTAAACTGAAGAGATAAAACCAGAAAGCTTATGAATAATACTAGCCCTCTTTCCTCCATGTTACTACCATATATCCCTAACATTTGTAGGTTCTCCAGCTAAAGGCAAATCCATCCTCAAGACAGCCAACATCAGTCTGTTCTTCATTTCTCTCATAACACAGACATCAATTTTTTAGACATCAATTTTTAAAGCATATATCTCTAATATTATCATTCTTCCTGAGAATTTCTTTCAATGCCCCTGTTACTTTGTCCATCTTCATTTTGTGACCTCCTACGAACTCCTTCCTAAACTGAATCTAAACTCACATTATATTAAAAAATTCTCCAAAAATAGCAATTCTTCACCACAGTTCATACTTTTCACACAATCATTAACAAAATGACTAAAGAGAAAAAACTAAAGGCTTCTTATACTATTAATACCAAGAGTCCTAGTACCCAACAGCATCAAGATGCTGTAACAGTTCCAAAGCACAAATGATGACATGAAAGAGAGACAATCACTCTATTGGACTATTCATGTGGCTTCCTCTCTCCCTTTAGAAGATTTAGAATGTTAGCCTAGAATCTCTACCTCTGAGAGATCTCTCACTAATATTAGTGATAATATGCAAATTAACCTCAAACAAAAACTGTTGTGTGAGTTCCTGAAGCTCACAGCTCAAATTTTCCTGACCAGAAAGATCTTTTTATTACAGGGTGGATCAGGTACACTTTGTCTCCTGTCTTAGCTTCTCCATAGAGGATGGATATAGGTTCTCCCTCCTGAGCACTTTCCACTGAGTTTCTAACACACTCCAATCAAGCACTCCTCTCTATGGGATGACAGTTTGGGAGTCCTGCTGATTCTTTGCTTATGTCTTCATCCTCAATAAACCATTCTTCACAGTTTAGAGGTGTTTGTGCCTATTCTCTGACTTTGCAATGTGTTTTTCCCAATAAAGATCACCTAGAGGCCTAGACCAACACCTCATCAAAGGCAAGATCTCTGTATACAGCATCTTCAATAAATTTCTTAGATCTTTAATGACTTTCTATTGCCTATTTATTCAGTTATTCATTACAAACAAATTGTTAAATACCCACAAGTGCTTTAGTTAGGCCCTGTACTATTAAACAGCAATTAATAGTATTAACATAATCCCTTAGCATTCAAAATCTTCTGTGGTCTGAGAACAATTTACATTTTTCAGCCTCATCTTCACTAGTGAAAGGACACTAACATGGTATAAAATACCCATATAGTCCAGGTGTCATACATTATAGTTCTCAAAATCATCCCGATAACACTGTGAAAGAGGCATACGGGGAGATAGTAATTTCTTACACTAATATTGTAACCCTTCCTATAGACTGATTCTCAGTAGCTGCTTTTTCTTCAATCCATTTTGCCAAAAACAAAAGTTTTAAAGGTTATTTTCCTTACATGTTATCACCTATCTAATAAGTGGCCAAACAGAATTCAGATATGCAGATACAGGTTTCTCTGCTTCTAGTGCCCTTGAGCTTCCTATTATACCACATAGTACTTATGCCCAGCACAAGGTAGGTGTTTGAGAAACATTTTTGCATAAAATTAAAAAGACAACAACATTTCCCCATTTTAAAACTGCTTTTTAACTGAGGCTGTTGGAAAATTTTACATTACTTTCTGTACAAAAGAAATTATAGTAAACATATGTTCTCCGACAATTTCTGAGGCATACATTTAAAGATCATTTTTCTCTACTTTTTTAGTGATCTCAGAAATTGTTCTCAAATTACCCTGTGTTCCCGTCTTCTGCCTTTAATAAATGGATTGCCAACTACCACAAAACATTAGCTTTAAAGTGAATAAAAATGCTGTTTGACTCATAGGTTCGCTGAGCAATAGAAGTGTGAAGGCAATGTGAGGCCACTGATTAATTTTATTTACTGACTTAAGGAAAAAATCATCACTTAATTTATAAGGCCTGACCTAGATGAAACCCCCAAGAGCCAGGATCTTACTTGCGAATGCACATCAGTGTCTTCAGATTCGATTAGTGTGATTTTCCAAGACATAACCACGGCTCCCAGCAAAGTGTCCAGCTGCTGGAAACACAATCAATCACGCCAGGCATCATAGGCTTAATGCAAGCCCCCCGAGTGCATCTTGGAGACATTGGGAAAACAACCACAAAGAAGTAAAGCCTAGCTAAGTAAACATAATTCACACGCAGAATTTAAAATCACCCTTCTACTCAGTGGAAAAAGATTGCACACTGATGATAAATAGTGAAGATTTGATACCTGAGCAAATCTCTGCAGATATCCTCTGACAAGGTAAGAGGCTAAACAAAGAAAACATCCAAGAGATATCTTCTCATATTGGCTTATAAATAAAAGTGTCAGTCACTTAACCTCCTCCCCCTGAACCACCACCAGCAATGCACCTTTAAGAGCATTCTTTTACAAGGAAACAAGTCAAGCAAGTAATCTGTCTGTAGTTATCAAACTCACTGGGATCTGGGCTAGAACTCACAGGGGAGTCTCTGGACTCAGAGTTCAGAACGTTGATCATGCTATCATGCAATGTCCTAAGATACACAAAACATCACACTCGCTTGGGATGAGAACAAAGAGAAAATGAGTTTCTGCTGTCAATGAGCTTATATCTAAATGATGTACTCAGATCTGCTAATGCACTTAACAGATAATCTACCCCTGATTTTGTAGGTGAAAAAAACCTAAGGTTACATAAACACAAATGTTTATTTAATTAAGGTTGTACAGTTAGCAACAAAGTCTGGTCTAAAATTCAGTTGTTCTAAGCCCTTGCTCATTTTTCCCTCCACTTTACCATGATGTCCTATGGCTGGGATAGAGTATGCTGGTCCTGGCGCAGGCAGGTCTGTGATGTGGATATATCTGCTGAGTGATGTTAAGTAGTACTGCTGAACCCATAAGTGCTTTGATGCAGTCACATCCACAGCTGGACTTTGATATCATACGAATGTCTGATGGAAGGGGAATGCATCTAAATAAATCAAACTGCCAGAGAAGACTAAACAATACCTCCTCCTGACAACCCCAAATCAATCTCCTGTGTGTGAAGGTACAATGAGCCAAACTGATGAACAGGAATTAAAGGCTGAGGGAGAAGCAGTTTAGGGTAAGCAGTGGCTCAAACCACTTTGTTCAATGTGTATAATGCCTTAGCAATCCCCCAAATTACTTGAGAGAACATGAAGCTCTGAAATGGGGATCAAACTCCTATTATTACACAAAGAGTGACTGATAGTGTTACTGGGATATTGCTTATACCCACATCTAGTAATCCTTGAGTAACTTCTGTTTACTTTTTAAGCATCTAAAATAAGACTGGGGCATGCTTACTAAAAAGTAAGAAGAGCCTCACGGACTAAGTGCCATGAAATCATAGCAAGCAGCTTCATTATGAGTTAAGCAGATCAGGGGTGACTACAATGATAAGAAAAAAACCAGTTTACAGAATAAATGGTAGAACTGGAGAGTAAGGTTGAATAATGAAACTCCATAACCTTTATTATCTCTTTTGAATTCTTGATAATATCAGTGAATTCTGACTTTTAACCCAGACTAGAAAAACATTCTAAATCTTCTAAGATTCTATATATAGACCTCTTTCTTAAAGTAGCATATGACATACAATTTTTAAGTGAATTTAAATATCAAGACACTTTCTGAGATTATTAGAGAATCCCTGGTGGGCAAGGGGTGGAGAAAACTAGGTCTGGCAATTGCATAAGATACAGGAGTTAAGCACTACTTAGCCATTTATTTTTTCTAGTATATCTCTAAAACAAGGTTTCTAAGTTTAGAGATAATTCTCTATGCAGTAGTAAGGAAAATTTTTCTAACTAGAGAGAATGCTAATGATAAACTAACTTCTTTGTTTTTAATTTGGAATGGGTACCAACATCATACATGGAACCCTAGAAATATTTATACTTCATGACATGCATGGCCTCTGATATATAAAAGCTCCATTGGTGATTTTGAAGTGCATCTCTGATTAGGTAACTTTTTATAAAAATTAATATTTATTATTGAAAGTATTACAGATATTCTCCTTTTTTCCCCTCACTCTCCCACTCCACCCCAGCCTCAACCCCCAGACCTACTGCCCTATTATCTGTGTTCATGCGCTATACATATACTAGAGGCCTGGTGCACGAAATTTGTGCACAGGGACCCAAGAATGTCCCTTAGCCCAGCCTGCAACCTCTCCAATCTGGGACCCCTCAAAGGATGTCCAACTGCCCATTTAGGCCCAATGGGATCGGGCCTAAATGGGCAATCAAACATCCTCACAATCCAAGACTGCTGGCTCCAAACTGCTCACCTGCCTGCCTCCCAGATTGCCCCTAACCACTTCTGCCTGCCAGCCTGATCACCCCCTCACCACTACCCTGCCAGCCTAACTGATGTCTAACTGCTCCCCTGCCAGCCTGTTTGCCCCCAACTTCCCTCCTCTGCCGGCCTGGTCACCCTTAACTGCCCTCTCTTGCAGTTCTAGTCCCTCCCAGTGACCCTCCCCTGCTGGCCATCTTGTCTAAATGGGAGCAGAATCTTTGACCACATGGGGGCAACCCTCTTGTGTGTTGGAGTGATGGTCAATCTGCGTATTTCTCTTTTAATAGATAGGATAGAGGCCTGGTGCAAAGGTGGGGGCCAGCTGATTTGCCCTGAAGAGTGTCCCAGATCAGGGTGGGGGTTCCCTTGGGGTGAGGGGCTGCCTGGGCGAGAGGCCTGTGGAGGTTTGCAGGCCGGCCACACCCCCCAGCGACCCAAGTGGAGGCCCTGGTATCTGGGATTAATCTATGACTACAACTGAAACTTTGTAACCTAGAGGGGAGTCAAGCATTCTGCTCACTCTGTGGCAACCATTTCTGTTTAAAACATTGTAGCCTAGAGTAGAGGCCTAGGCTGGTAACAGCAGGCTGAAAGCTTGGCTTCCTCTGTTGCCAGGGGAAACCAAGCTTTCCTCCTGCTCTCAGTGGTAGCAGCCATCTTGGTTGGGGTTTATTTGCATAATCTGCTCCTGAGTGGCTGGTGGGCATGGCTGTGGGTGTGGCCTGTTGGTGTGGTGAAGGTATGATCAACTTTGCATATTACTCTTTTATTAGATAGGATGCCTATAAATTCTTTGGTTCATCTCTTTCAACCTCCCTCTCATCTCCCCTCTGATAGTCATCAGTCTGTTCCACACTTTTATGTCTCTGGATCTAGTTTGTTTGTCAGTTTATTTTGTTATTTAGATTCCACATATGAGATCATGTGATACTTGTTTTTCTATGACTGGCTTATTTCACTTAGCATAATGCTCTCCAGCTCCCTCCATGCTGTCTCAAAGAGTTCTCTTTTCTCCACATTCTCAATGCACCTGTCCTTTGTTGATTTAGTGACGGTAGCCATTCTGGCAGGTGTGAGCAGATGCCTGATGATGAGTGACTTTGAGCAATTTTTCATGTCTCTTGGTCACCTAGATGTCCTCTTTGGAGAAGTGTATATTTAGGACCTTTGCTTATTTTTTTATTGAATTGTTTAACTTTTATTGAATCTGTAATCCTCTCATCATACCTAAATGAGTAACTAGACTTCGCTTGATATACTTTAAATATACACTAATCCCATTTTTTCATAGTTTGAATAATTTGAGGATTCCTTCATAGGCCAATTAATGTTCTATTTCCTTGTATTTTCTGTTTACTTATCTTGGTTAAGAGCTATACAGAAAAAGTCTACTGTCTCCACAATAAATTATCCCAGCTTTCAACATTTGCATATGAGAGAACTACAATTTCCAAAAGTAATATGAGTCATGTCAGAGTGTTATTAGAACTCTTCTTCAAACCTGAGTTCTGTGTTCTGTCCACTACATAGCCTGAATTCTAAATTTCTTCTCACTACTAAAATACTACAAGCTTTATCTATTCCTTATGATTGTGGTTCTCAACCTTATAATACTCAATATCCATTTATATAGGAGATATTTTAACCCATTTTTACTCTCTATATGAAATTCATAGTAATGATATAAAATAATATATTTTTAAATATTGTGCATGTCAATATAAAAGTTTAGACTAGTTTATTAGAATGTTTGCATGTATGTGTAGAATCACTGTGTGACAGCTACATGTGCAGACTAATTCAGGTGTGTTGTAATATCATGTGCAGCCCTGCAGAAAGTGGCATGCTTTTCTAAAATGATGAATAACTTTAGGTAAGAATAAAATAAAATATAATGTTCCCAATTTTCACCATAGTAGCATTACTGAAAAAAAAATCACATGTTTAAATTACTATGTGCAAAACTGTTTTGCCTTTATTTTATACAATGGTGTTTATCAGCTCAAATTTACAAACAGGAATTTTATGTCCATTAATGTCATGTGGGACATTCAGAACATGTGAGAGAAGGAACACAAATTATCATGTAGGTCTCTTGAGCGTCACAGTTACCTGGCATCTCTAATGCCATCCACCAAATGCTAGTAGTGCCACCTCTAATTATTAGAACAATGAATGTCATCCCAACAAAATTTCAAAATATCCCAGAAGGGGACTACATACCAAACCATAGTATAAGTGATTATTGTAAGAACTATAAGAGGTCTCCTGGTTCTGATTTCTACATAAACTTATATCAATATTCAAAGAGAACTTAAATTGCAGCAAATATGTCTCTGGTTACATGAGGAAATTTTAATCTGGACCTTTGCAGACATAAGACACAAAGCACTTTGAAACTCAAGCCTCCTGATTCAAACCTCAGTCCTCAATAGTGATCAGTTAACCTTATACCTCTTACTGTCACATGTTTATAGACAATTTCTATGACATTTTAGAGAAAGAATTTTTAAATGGCCCTATAATGAGTTATCTTTATATCTCTTCATGAAATTAATTTTAATATGATTTAAAATTATGTATATCATCAGAAGTGCTCAATATACATAAGATGTAGAAGAGGGGTAAATTTTAGAAGCACCAAACAAATATAGAGATAGGCAAGAATATGGGAAGCCACTCACTGCCAATACTATCATGAGAGTGCACCAAGGAACATGGAAGGCTGATGGACCTTGGGCATTGGCAGGGCTAACTCTAAGCACCATTGTTTGTGTTGAGATAGTGGTGGCTCGAAACAATTTCCTGACCCAATAGCCTCAAAGTAAATGTTTACTGGACCTTATTGATGTTTACTGATCAGTATTGACCTTAGAGATAGTCTACCTGCTACCTGTTTGCCATGATTTACTGAAGGCAAAATGTGTATTAAAACTGAATGAAAAGCAGATTAAGGCCAAGTTTCAGTGTGCCTCTCCAAAAGAGAGGTCTCCACCTGCCCCCCCATGCCTTCTAATTTCATATTTCTGTCTAGTGTTTTTATTTGTGCGTTGGCCCCTCCTTCAGATCCTGAACCCTAGCCATAAAGGTCATGGCACAAGAACATCCAGGTGATATGGCGAGGTGGCAGGAGAGAGTGAGCCTCTAGATGTTTGCACACTGACATTTTTAATTCAGCACCTGGGCATCAAAGCTGAGGCAGTATGGCAAAGCAAGTAGACATGTAGAGCTGGTGCAGTCCTTCTGTCTTTCCATGGTCTATGTGTAAGAGACCAGGAAGTCTTTGTATATGTGGAGAAAAAGATAGGAAGCTTTAAGAAGATTCCCTGCACCCAGAGAAAAGAGGCTGCCTCTTGTGAGAACTTCCAGCTCAAAAGCCAGTGGTGCCAGATCCCTGAGCCCCATAAGGAGGATCACATATTTATTTATCTAAATGGAAATTGTCAATTGCATTATGGCAGGCATCAGTTCTAGAAGCATACCACATCTTCAATGAGTTTCAAAAGAACAATAGGATGACCAGAGGTCTCCCCCTTCTCTGCTGCCATGACTCCATCAGCATCCCATTCCCTATATATGAAGCACTTCCTGGCAATGGAGCAACTCTGAAAGAATGAGTCCTTTTCCTTACCTACCTAAGAAAAGTTGGGGTTACAGAGAAAGTCAATAACATTGTTGATCACAGTGAAATCATAAAAATAGATCATTTCTTTATCAGTTACTCAGTGAATTAGAGCTCTTAAGGAAAACCAGAGCAATCTCAGACAATATAAGTAACCTATATATTTTTTCATGTAAAAATTACTATGTTAATCAATTTGGAGCCCCATGAGACATTGATGCTTGATTAATAGGAGTACATACATCCCTTCTGGAGCTTCAATCTATCAGTGGTCCTCAACAAGGAATGGTACTGCCTTCCTAGAA
The DNA here is from genome assembly GCA_027563665.1 of Antrozous pallidus. Taxonomy (NCBI): domain Eukaryota; kingdom Metazoa; phylum Chordata; class Mammalia; order Chiroptera; family Vespertilionidae; genus Antrozous; species Antrozous pallidus. The sequence continues at coordinate 18,552,178 of CM050522.1, forward strand.
TCTATTGGAAATGCTAGGAAATGTTTTGCTTTTCAAAACGGCTAGGAAGGGCTCCAGTGTTCAGTGCCTGGGAGCCAGTGCTACTAAATGTCAAAAATTAAGAGGCAACATTCTGCATTTAAATAAGGCATTGTTTTATGCCAATTGCCAACAGAACACCTATTGAGAAACACTAAGTCATGGAGAAACTATAGAGTATGCCTTTAAAATGTTCATTGACCAATGTAAAGTGTTGCTACATTTTTATCCTATCTAATAAAAGAGTAATATGCAAATTTGACTGTACCTTCACTATGCTACCAGTCAATCAGGAGTGGGAGCAGGGCCAAGCGGCTCAAGGGGCAGCGAACCGCGGGCTGGGCAGGAGCAGTGGCACAGCATCCCTCCCCAGGCCAGGGCCCCACAGACAAATGGACCAGGCACCGCAGGCGCAGGGGTCCCAGATTGCAGTCCAGCCCCAATCTCAGTAAGTGATCCAGTCCCCCCTAGCTGCCTGGGGTGAAGGCCCCAGCCCCAGCAGGTGATCCAGCCCCCACAGCAGCCCTGGGCAAAGGCCAGCCACCACGGCGCTTCACCTCAGGTGCAGGGGGTCCCAGATTGCAGCCCAGCCCCAGCAGGCGATCCTGCCACCCCACAGCCTGGGGCAAAGGCCAGCCACTGCAGTGCTTTGCTCAGGAGTCCCCGATAGCAGCCCAGCCCCAGCCCAGTGGGTGATCTGGTCCCCACTCCACACCCCCCCATGGCCAGTGGTGAAGCCCGGCCACCGTGATGCTTCTCTATGGTGCCAGGGGCCCCAGATCGAAGCCCAGTCCCAGCCCCAGCAGGTGATCCAGTCGCCCTGGGGGAAGGCCGGCCAGGTTGGCTCTTAGCCGTGGGTACCGGGGGTCCCCAGTCGCAGCCCAGCCCCGGAGGACAAAGCCATGGTGGCGGGGCCAAGGCAGATGCCATTAGGGTTGATCAGGCCAGGAGGGGAGGGCAGTTGAGGGTGATCAGGCTGGTGGTAGGGCATCATAGAGGACCAGTTGGGGCAATCAGGCCAGAAGGCAGAGTGGTTAGGGGTGATCAAGCAGTCAGGCAGGTGAGCGGCTAGGAGCAGATTGTGAGGGGGTTGTCTGACTGCCAGTTTAGGCCTGATCCCATAGGGGTCTCAGATTGGAGAGGATGCAGGCCAGGCTGAGAGCCCCACCCCCACCCCATGTGCACAAATTTCATGCACCAGGCCACTAGTTGTAAGAAAATAACTCTCTTAAACTCACATAAAAGCTGTGCTGCAGGACATGGTAGGGAGTGGTGACTGTGCCCACAGGGGAGGGAGGCAGAGGTGGGCAAGTGGTGAATATGATGAAGGTGCAGATTAACTTCTCCTTACTCTGTAATATTAAATCTCCCAGTAGAAATGCTAGCCTTCTGACTTTTATGCAAACCAGGTGGATACTAAATGTATGAGTAATACCTTCATGGCCCCTCCAGGACAAAAGATGGGAGAAAGATCAGTAAGATAATTGAAATCTCACTTAGGAATTTCCATACTTTGAGCCAAAAGCCTTTTGAAAGCTTTTTTGTATTTTCCTTTTTAAACACATATTCACAGTTACTTTTCAAAATTTGAGACTCACGTCCATTTCAGAATCTTCCATGTGACTATCTTCCCTCTCTCAACTTTATATATTTAACTACCAACAGTATCAATAGATATTTTTTTAAAAAGACTTAGTTCCCCAGCACATTCTGGAAGTATGGACTATTTGCTGTTATGCTCATCAAATATACATACTGGTATTTCACTCTAATAAATATAACCCAATTCAAAAGAGTTTAATTCTGCCTTCTCAACCAGACTAGTCAGTCAATTATAATAAATTATAAACAGAACAGATACCATATCTAGGGAGAAACAAAAGATTTTCATCCACTGTGCTGAGATAAAACAGCCATGTGCTTTTAAGTTCTTGCTTACGTATGGTTTATCTAATTAGTTTTTATAACCCTGCAATAACCTTGAACTCAATTTTTCTTTTCTTTAAGGTGTTGTTTATACATGAAAAACAATTGTAACCACTTCAAAAGTAAACACTAACTCATGTGACCAGGCCTTCAAAGAAATAGAGATAAAAAGAAATAAAGTAGTGTATAGAAAGACATTGAACATATTGTAATTCTTGTGTTTTATTTCCTCCTTGTTTCCTTGGAGTTTATTCAGGAACTTGGAGAATAATAAGAGTAAATGCTTGCATTCCGTCAGCATAGAAATGTGGAAAATAGTAAAAGGCAGGACCAACTGGCTTTGAAGTAAGCTCAGTAATAAATGTGGGTCTAATTGAAACATGGGGTTCGGGGAGTGGATCTCCCCCTTGTGAGTTCTTGTTTCAGGAAGTTTGAAGAATAAAATTCACAGACTAAAAGCACTTGTTAGTAAAAAGGTGGAAATTTATTGGAAGCAAATACAAACTCCCAAGTAGGGAAGGGTTCCCAAAGGGTAACCCAGTAAGCCCCTTTTTCTAAGGTTTATAAATGCTGTAGTTCTTTGTCTCTTCATGATCTCTTCTAATTGGAACCTTTCCCCATTTTATGACCCTGTGCTTTTCTAATTGATCACTCTTTTGAAGAATATTAGCTTCAAAGTCCAAAACGCACATGGTGCCCGCTTCTTTCTCTCCCTCTTATCTTGCAACATTCCTCTATCTCCTGTCAAAATATGTTTCCCTCTTTCCTGCATCTGTCCACATTGCTCTATCCTTTGTGAAAGTATGTTTCCTTTTTCCCCATACTCTGTGACTTTTCTTTATCCTCTGTGAATGTGTGCTTTCTGGCAGCTCCAAGCCTTTACCTATCCATTCCTCCCACTTGGACCCTCTTTATTCCTAAGACTCTCTAAACCTGCCTATTTTGTTCCTAGAATTCCTTTCATAACCAATTGAATTTTGTCAGCCAATTTGTTGTGTTTTTTTAAATATTGTTTTATTGATTTTAGAGAAAGAGGAAAGGAGAGGGAGAAAGAGAAACATTAACATGAATTGGATGCTTCCTGCATGCCCCCTACTGGGGATGGAGCCAGCAACCATGGCTTGTGCCCTGATGGGGAATAGAACTGGGGGCCCTTCTGATAGATGGGATGATGCTCAATCAACTGAGCCACAAAGGCAAGGGCAGTTGGCTTGTTTTTAAACTCATTTGGACTGAAAATAATTCTCCTGGTTAATTAATTTTAACTACCTAATTGTTGTTTCTTCATATTATGTCTTTGAGAAAACAACATGTTAAAACAAACCTTATGTATTGACAAAGAATGTTGACATATGAGAAGTTTGATCAACAGAATTTCCTGCTGGAAATTTAAGGTTTAGACCCTTTTAATATATATTTATGAAGCCAGAACATATATTTATATATTGTCATTCATCTTTGACACATACACTTAGAAAAAATTTTGGAATTTGAGACAAATGTTATTTTCATTTTAATGACCCTTTGTTACAGCAACGTAGCTTCTACATTAATTCAAGCAGAAGAAAAATTCATTTCTCTCTTGAATACTCATCTAGAGTTAAGCTGTAGAAATAAAGTGGGTGAATTCTGTCGTAATCAGAAAAAGTTTCATTTGCTCTGCCATTGTCTGCATAATTTAGGTGGATTGCCACCCCTTCAGTCACTTCACAGCCCATGGAAAAGAAAATAGAGGCAACAGAATGTAAAATATATTCCTTTTAAATCCCACAAATTAGAATTAGAATATACATATATCACGTTACTAATGTCCTATTCACTGCGGTTTAGTCAAATGTTCATGTCTAACTTATAAGGAAGGCTGGGGAAAATAGTGCTGAGCTAGGTATCATTTCCTTAGCCAGATAGCATTTCCTTAGTCAGTTAGTGAAGAGGAGAAAGCAGGTTTGGAAACTGGGGGATAATAACAGTTTCTGACATTAGAGTGATTGCCTCAGGAAAGGGAGACTAGAGACTTAAAGCCTAGGGTAAGAGAGACTTGCTTTTCACTGCATCCACTTTGTGTTTTCATGTTGTATCCATGTATAGTACCTAGAATACTATCAATTTACTTATGTGCACTTGTATTCCACTAATTAGTTCACTTAAAATTTGTTCTTTACAATTATTTAAATGAACATTTTAAAGAGTTAAAAGTAAAAACATAAAATGGCTTTTCTCAATGAGTTTCATATTCTTGACACTAGCTGAAGCTTGCTCTTTTACCCTAAAATATACATGTATGTGATTTATAACGTATCATCACACACTTTAAATTTTTTGTCAGTATTTCCAAAATTGTTTCTAAGAGCACTTGTCAAAGCCTAATTGAATATATAAATGCATGCTTTTATATAATGGAGTTTATACATATCACACCACTAACATCCCATTGGCTGCAATTTAGTCAAATGTTCACATCTAACTTACAAGAAAGGATGAAAAGAATAATGCTATAAAACTGCACTATTTAATAGAGTATTTAAGCTCACAGGCTGTTAGAATCCGAAACCAGTATGACTGTACCACCTACTAGCTTTATGACGTAAAGCAAGTTTCTAAATCAACCTGTCCATCTAGCGTCCTTATCTGTGAAAAGGGTTAATAATAATAGTACCTTCTTCAATAAGTGTTATGTAGATTGAATGGTTTAATAAACATAAAACATTTATTGCAGGTATTATCATTGTTTGCTATTATTATCATTGATAATTGTAATTTATTAATAAAAGATATTACAGCAAACATAGATAACTGTCTGCCCAATAACCATTATACTTTCCTTACTTTTTCACAGCTTTAATTTCATTCTATGTGGCAAAGTATGCAATTAAAAATATTAACCATTGGCTACCTTTGATGTTACACATAAATATTTGATACCATGTTGGCCAGTAGAGATGAAAGCAAAAGATCCTAGGTAGATCTGCCAGCTGTTAAGCTGTTCTCATCTGTCTTGAAGCTAAAATTCTATCTAATAAAAGAGTAATATGAAAATTTGATGGTACCTTTGCTAGACCTACCAATCACACCCACCAGCCAATCAGGAGTGGGGGTGGGGCCAAGGCACCATGGGCCGCGGGGGGGGGGGGGGGGGGCGGCGGGGGGGCGGGGCTGAGGTAGCCAGTGAGCGCATGAGGTGGGGTCAGAGCCGAGCAGGGTCGAGGCATTCATGAGGGGCCAGCAAGTGTGGAGGGGGTGTATGGTGCCTGGCATTCACTGGCAGCCAGGGCAAAGGTGACTGGTGAATGCATGAGGCGAGGGCGGCGAGGCCGAGGAGTGCAAGGCGGGTGGGCAGGGTGGTCGAGGCATGAGGAACAGGAACAAGCCTGGGCTGGGGGAGCAGGGCCAAAGTGTCTGGCAAGCATGGGGTCCCAGGGGCCAGGTGGTGGCCAGTGGCTGGGGCTAAGGCCAGGGCCAAGGGGGCAGGGCCAAGGCAGCCAGGTAAGAGGCAGCCATGGGCCCCATTGAGGGGGCAAGTTGAGCTGAGGGATCACCCACCCCCAGTGAACAAATTTCATGCACCAGGTCCGTAGTGTGTATGTGTATATTTATAAAGCTAGTATACATTCTCCTTCCATTCTATCTTTGATGTATTGATATTGAAAGTTCAGATTGTGGCTTCTCATAAGCTTTGGAGATTGTATCTATAGAATATCTGCAATAATAAAATGCTCTTTCATTTTATATGTCAATACTGTGTATATCACTCAGGGTTTTATTTACCTTAAAGTTTATTCATTACTCTTTGAAATCAAACCATCCTTGGTTTCTAAAAGCAACAAATTCTCATTTTCAATATCTACCAATAAAACAGGACCAGCATCATGTTTACTATTATTTTCTTCAGGTAAAACTACAACACTTGTGCCAAAACCGGTTTGGCTCAGTGGATAGAGCATCAGCCTACAGACTGAAAGGACCCAGGTTCAATTCCAGTAAAGAGCATATACCTTGGTTGTGGGCATATACCCAGTAGGGGGTGTGCAGGAGGCCACTGATCGATGTTTCTAACTTTCTATCCCTCTCCCTTCCTCTCTGTAAAAAATAAATAAAATATATATATTTTTAAAAAACTACAACACCTATTTTTTAATATATTCTTTTCCCAGTATCTCATTTTTATTTTTCCAGGACTGAATAAATTCCTTTTTTCTAAAAGGCAATTTTTATTTTTCTAAAAGACATTTTTATTTTTCCAGGACTGAATAAATTGCATTTTTTCTAAAAGGCAATTTTACCCAAATAAAAGGATATTATAAGTTATAAGTTCAAAGAGGGGGAAAAAGGAAGAGACAGAGACTTTTTATAAAGGAGAAATACTTAGTAACCTTGGCTTTAATGAAAAATGTCTAGTTTTAAACTCTAGTGTTTATTCTCAATTCTAGAAATTAGAGATAAAGTAGTAGGCAAGCCATAGTTCCAACCCAGAATGCTTATATTTAATGCAAAATAGTGAAACACTTAATTAAATGATTAATAATTAATAATTACCAAAGTAGCAACAACTAAGTTAAAGAAGTCTCAGTATCAAGAGAGATACAAGGGAGGTGTGGAGCACATATTCCAGAACAAGTCAGCAGTGTGCTTGGGAGCAATAGTCCTGGGAAGAGCCCAGCATGTCAGTGAGGAAACAAAGACTGGAATTCAGCTGCAAAGAGGCAAGTTGTATGAAATAACACTTTCAAGGATTTTGGAATTTTCATGAATTAGCACTTCACATATTGTGATGGATAATTGTATGTGTTAACTTGACTGGCCAAATAGTGCCTCTATAGAAATCCTACCTCAAAGGCATAAAAACTACAAATACTTGGTAAGCAGAAATAATGAAGACCATACCGCGGTGGTTGTTTTAGTAGTATCTTTTTTTTTTTTTTAATGCCCATGTCAATGACTGTAAGCAGAGGAGGGTTTAAAACATTACATATACAAAAGTAGTGGGGGGGAGGGAATAACTGAAATTACATTTAAAAACCACAGAAATAATAAAATCAGACTTCGTTATGGTGAAATTATGTATGCTTTACATCTTCAGATACTTCTGTGTTTGCTAATATTTATCCAATAAATACTTTATTAGCTAAGATTATTGGCTGTAACGAACAGAAAAAAAACTTTCAGATTAAGAGTGACTAAAACAATGTGGAAGTTGTTTAAAAGTCTGGAGGTAATCATCAAGAGTCTAGAATATAAGCCATCTTAGGAGAACTAAGATGGCGGCAAAGGCAAAACACCTATCTTGCCGTCATAATCAGCAATTTTAATACTACAGCTTAACGAAAGAACAAACACCTTCCAGAATCACCAGAAAGCTCGCCGAGTGAAAATTCCACAAATAAAAGTGAAGATAAGACACTGTGACCCGGAGGAGCGGCGGCGGACGGCGTTGAAAGATTCGCCCGGAGAGAGGTTTGGAGTGCGCACCGCGGAGAGGGCGGGCGGCTGAAAACCGGCCAGTTTTCTCGAACGGGGAGACAAAGGCGTCCCACTGACTGATTCTCCAGCTCTGGGCGAAGTCCAGGGAACCCACTATCATACGGGGTGAAAACTGGACAGAGGGAGGGCACGCCAAAGCTCGGGTGCTGCCGGGTCTCCGGCTTGTGGAGAAGGCAGCCTGCGCGTGAACAGCGTGAACAGCGCAGAGAGCACACCGCGACTTGCCTCTCATTCGGAAAACCGTAAGACTGCTTTGTTTTACGATCCTGGGTGAGACATTGCGCATGCAGACTCATTTTGGGAAAGTCTGAATTCCCCGGCAACCGGCAGCCGGTGGAGCTCCACAGCGGCTCTCTCTCAGAGGTGCTGGCGGCCATTGACCCCGGCACAGAGTCCCTGGGGCCGCATAGGGCGGAGCTAAGCTGTCTGCTTGGCCCGGAGACTCCGCCCACCCAACCTGAGCACAGCTGAGCTTCACAGACAATTGGCCTGGAGGTCAACCCTCCAAGTGCTAACAACGATTAACCTGAGCTAAACTTCAGCAAGACTGTGCAACCCATATCCACCTCAGGTAACTGGGGAGGCTGAGCCACTGTCCCTTGTAGCACGTCTACCGCACAAAGCTAATTGACCAACTCAGGGAAGCAGCCACCATGCAGCAACATGGAAAGAAATCAGATGTGAAAGAAATGGAGGAAAAAAAACGACTAGACATGGAATTCAGAACCACGGTTATAGGGTTTTTTAAGAGGCTCCAACAAAAGATCGAGGCCTATAAGGAAATAAGCAAGACTACAAAGGAAATGAATGAGTCCTACAAGAAAATGAACAACACCCTCCAGGATATAAACGAGAGCTGCAAAGAAATGATCAAGACCAACGTGGAAATGATCAAGATCAACGTGGAAATGAGTGAGTCCTACAAGGAAATGAAAGAAACCCTCAAGGATATAAAGCAGACTCTCAAGGATATGAAAAAGGACCAACCAGAAATTAAGCATACACTGACTGAAACAAAAAATATTATACAAAGACCTGAAAGTGCCCTGGAGCACCCCAAGAACCAAGTTAAAGATTTGAAATACAAAGAGGTAAAATCCACTCAGGTGAAAAAGCAAGAAACCAAAAGAATCCAAAAAATTGAAGATAGTGTAAGGGGCCTATGGGACAACCTCAAGCATACCAACATCCGAATTATAGGGGTGCCAGAAAAAGCGAGAGGCCAAGACAATGAAAACCTATTTGAAGAAATAGTGACTGAAAACTTCCCACACCTGGTGAAAGAAATTGACTTAGGATTCCAAGAAGTGCACCGAACCCCAATATATAGGAACCCTAAGAGGACCACACCGAGGCACATCATAATTAAAATGCCAAGAGCAAAAGACAAAGAGAGAATATTAAAAGCAGCAAGAGAGAAACAGTTGGTTACCTATAAGGGAGCACCCATACGACTGTCAGCGGATTTCTCAACAGAAACGATGCAGGCCAGACGGGAGTGGCAAGAAATATTCAAAGTGATGAACAGCAAGAATCTACAACCAAAATTACTCTATCCAGCAAAGCTATCATTCAGAATTGAAGGTCAGATGAAGTGCTTCGCAGATAAGAAAAAGCTAAAGGAGTTCATCACCACCAAACCAACATTATATGAAATGCTGAAAGATATTCTTTAAGAAGAGGAAGAAGAAAAAGGTAAAAGTGCAAACTAGCAACAACAAATACACATCTATCAACAAATGAACATAAAAATCAAGTGAATTGATAGGCTGTTGAACAGGATAGACTGGTGAATATAACAGAGACATGGACATAGAGAGGGAATGGACTGACAATTCTTGGGGAGAAAAGGGTTGTGGGAAGTGCAGCAAGAGACTGGACAAAAATCTAGCAACAATGGGAGAGGACAGTGGGGTGGGGTTGGTGTGGGTGGAGGGTGGGATAGGTACAGGGTGGAGGGAAGCTATAGGGGGATAAAAAGGGGAAACAATGTAATTAATAAACTGAACAATAAAGATTTAAAATATAAAAAAAAAAAAAAGAATATAAGCCATCTTGTTGCTCAGCTGTGCCTGGCACCCTGACCCGCAGATCATCTCAGCCGCCAGGATGGTTGCCAGCACTCCAGTCATGTTCTCTTGGCCAAGAAGCAGGAAAGGGGAAAGGGAGCAACACTCCCTTTTAGGATACTCCCCGCAAACTAGGCATGCTGCTTCTGCTACCATCTCCCTTAGCCATTCTAACCTCAAAGGAGTCTGGAAAAGGAAGTATTTACTGTAGAAAAGCATGTACCAGACAAGTATCAGAGGTTCTATTACTGTGGAAACTTTTTAAATTGATATCTATTATAACTTCTGGTGGCCTCCTTGTCTCAAATATCAATTTCTTCCCTCAATCTCTCCCCTATGCTGCAATTTGAGGTATCTTTCTCAAATGGCTTAACTTTAATGTTTCAAAAATAGTGCAAAACTGTTACCTTCATATACATTCCTCTTACCTTTTAGTCTTGTCTAGTGAAGTAAATATATACACACTACAACAATGATACATAAAAAATATATAATTTCCTTTATTTCTAATAAAAGCATTATCATGTTTTTGCAGCTCCATTCCCCTGATATTAAAAAAAATCATAAAGCTTAATAAATTAGTGTGATTCAGTTTAATGTAGTCTCATTTGTAGAAATAGTAAGATAATTTATAATTCATGATCCAAAATGGATTTAAATGAAGGGAAAATATACCATCTTGAAAGGGGACTAGGAAGGTGTGTTGGATCCTGTAACTGCCCTCCTTTGTGGCTCCATTCCTCTAGTATTTAGGCATTGATTGCTGCCCCTCTAATATCCACCAGAGTGTCTGCAGCTGCTATACATCATCAGCCTTGACTTTGCCTGAGCAATGCCAGAGGATGGCTCTCAGGGCACTTGGCCACCTTCTCTGTTGACAGGCCTTCACCTTCTACCTGGCTGGCACTGTGGATCCCCTGAAGCCAGGCAGTTACTCCGAGTCAATCCATTTAAACTATTTCTTCTCTGACAATATCTTATACTATGTCCATTTTCATACCTCCTAGAATTTTATTCTTCATTTATAACAAGAGGCTTTGGAATTTAGAAATCCCTTTTCTCTTTCGCTGAAGTTTCATTAATAAGGCCATGGAATCACTAAGAACTAAAAATCGGCTTTAAATCTCAGAGCCAAACAACAATTTATTTGTTTTGGGCATCAAGTTCTTAAGATACTACATGCAGAAGGTGAAAGGTCCTATTACTTAAGGGGAAATATATACAAATCACTTAATAATTTAAAAACGTTTCCTCAATATAATCATTTTCATGCCACAATTCCCACAAATAATAAATGCAGATAATGTTTTTGAGCATTTATTCTGTACCAGACACTGCTCCTTTTTAAGTATTTCATACATGGCAATTTAATTTAAACTTCCCATCAACTTTATGATTATGATTATTCCTGTTTCATAGATGAGCAAACTGAAATACACAGAGATAAATTCATTGGCCACTGTTACACAGGTAATCTTCAGAGCCAATCTGGCTCCAGAGCATGTGATACCAATACTGCTTTCAAATGACTATGCCCCATAGTTATAAATACCATCTACAGACTGATGAGTCCTAAAATTTAAATATCTTCCTTTGAAATCTCCACTAAATTTCAGAATAAATATTAAGTGGTAACTTACATTCACTTGGATCCCCAAGATACATCTCAAAAATAGCACATATATGTACCACCTCCTCCTGCTTGCACCTGTTCTCCTATTGTATTTCTCTTTCCAATAAATGGCCTCATCGTTTTTCCAATTGTTCAAACCAAAATAATAGGATCACTTTTTATTTTTCTCACATTCCATGGACAGCCTTTTTAAAAATATGTTTTTATTGACTTTGGAGAGGGAAGGGGAGAGAGATAGAGATATAGAAACATTGTTGAAGGAGAAATTTCATCAATTGGCTGCCTCCTGCACACCTCCTACTAAGGATTGAGCATCTGGGCATGTGCCCTGACTGGGAATCGAACCAATGACCTCTTGGTTTGTGGGTCAACACTCAATTACTGAGCACACTGGCCAGGCCATATGCAATCTTTCAGAAAATATTATTGGTGCTATCTTCAAATTATATCCAGAATCCAACCACTTCTCACTACCTCCACTGCAACACCTGTTTCAATATACCATTGTCAGCCTCCTGGGTTACTGAAAAGCCTCCTAACTGGACCTTCTATTTCTACTCCTCCTCTATAGTCTATTAACAACATAGCAGCCACAACAATTGTTTAAAACACGTAATTTAGATCATGATATTATTTTGCTTAAAACCTTCTGATATACTTCCATATCACCAAGTAAAAGCAAAAGTTCTTAAAATCGGTTGTGTGGTACTGTATGAGTTGGCCCTGTTGTTCTCCTCTTACCTCATTTTCTAGCATTCTCCTCCTCATTTACTCTGCACCTTGCTCATTACCTCCTCTCTCCTAATCTTCCTTGCTGTCACTCAAATGCATTAAGCAAGTTTACATCTCTGGGCAATTATATGTGTTCTTCCCTGTGCCTAAGAGGTGCTTTCCAAATATCTGATATTTCCCTTACTACTTTCAGGTCACTTTATTCGAGAGGCCTTCCTGGCCATTTTATATGGCATAACAATGTCCCCACTCCTTTCATACCTCGGTTCTTTCTCTGCCTTGGTTTTTGTCATCTTACTTATTACCATCTAACACAGTGGTCAGCAATCTCATTACTCAACAGAGCCAAATATTAACAGTACAACGACTGAAATTTCTTTTGAGAGCCAAATTTTTTAAACTTAAGCTTCTTCTAATGCCACTTTTTCAAAATAAACTTGCCCAGGCCATGGTATTTTATGGAAGAGCCACATTCAAGGGGCCAAAGAGCCACATGTGGCTTGCAAGCTGCGGTTTGCTGACCACTGATCTAACGTATCATATATATTAATTCTGGAGCTCTTTATACCTACAATGTAAGCAGGAAATGTATGTTTTAAACACAGCCATATCTAAGTGCCTAAAATTTACTCAGCAGATGACAGGTATTAAAAAAATATTTGTTAAATAAATTAATGCTGCAAATGTTTTTCACAAGTGTTTTATCTGCTGTCTTTACATGCTCTATTTCCTATGAAAGAATGCTTTTCCCCATTTCTTTAACCTAGCAAATTCCTGCTTTGACTTTAAAACTCATTTTCAGAATTGCCATCTCTTGGAAATCTTGTCTATATCTAGCCAGTTCTTATAATCTGCCACCGCATTATTGATTAATTTGAGATTTTCTCCACTGGACTATAATTTTTTGAAAGGCATGAATCCTGTTTTATATAGTTTTACACCCTCTATAATTAACACAGACCAAGAGACCTAGGAGGTGCTCAAAAATATTTCTGGACTGAATGCATATGTTCCCAAGAGTTAGAGCCAGAATATAAATCTCTCAGGGGCACTTCCTCTAAGCACTAAAAAGGCATTCTGAGAATGAAAACATTTGTGGAAATTCACAGCCAAAAAAACATGGCAGAGAAGCAACCAAAACGCAGCACAGCTCACTCTATGACTCTGACAATTCCCTGACCCACCTAACTTCTGGGTGCATCCTATTCCTGTGAAAATCTGCTCCAGGGTTAATCCATGTGTGTGTGTGTGTGTTTTCTTGTTTGTTTTTGTTTTCCAAATAACAATGTATTTCTGTTCCCATAAAAGTTGTTTTTCAGGGATAATTGACTTGGCTTCTTTCCTTTTTGTTCATGCAAACAACTGTAAAATGCTCCAAATTTCTAATTTCTGGTGTTACTGACTGTAGGTCAATCTTGGTATATGAGGGATAACATGAGATATAACCTTATTAACAGGTTTAAAATCTATAAGTTTTCCCACTATCTGTTTAGAAGAGTTTTCCAAATACCGGGTTGTTTTCTTATTAGAGATCCAAGAACAATTCTGACTCACTAGAAACCCATGGCTATTTGTGTGATTGATGATACAGTGCTTGTTTGTGTTGACATTTTAGGATACAGTACAAGTATAGCACATACTAGGAAGGGAATAAATAACTCTTCACAGACACACTAATTGTGTACTTCTATACTTATAGTTTCCTAATTGGCTATAAGAAGATAATGCCTTATCTATCAAGAGAGGTCTCTTACCATGGCAGAATTTCGTAGAAGAATTCAAAGTCATGCCACTATTTTAATTTTATTGATTTTTTACAGAGAGGAAAGGAGAGGGATAGTTAGAAATATTGATGAGAGAGAAACACCAATGAGCTGCCCCTGCATACCCCTCACTGGGGATGTGCCTGCAACCAAGATACATGCCCTTGACTGGAATTGTACCCATGACCCTTCAGTCCTCAGGCCGACACTCTATCCACTGAGCCAAATCAGTCAGGGCCATGCCACTATTTTCTTAACCAAGTTTTGTTCTATTAATGTGATTATTAGCATTTGCTTTTCATAATTACTTTATTTATAAAATTTAAAAGTTGGAATGAATGACCTCTAACACTTTCTACTTTCAAAAATTCTCCAATGCAATGACAAGCAAGAGCCATAATCAATAGCCATGGACTATCAACTGAGAATATACAGCTAAAATTTAGCATCTTTGTGGCTCTATTTTCACCTCTCTTTTTGTTAACTGGGGGGAAAATAATGGCTGTCCAGTAATAATTTTTATCAAATTCTTTTGAGTATGGATTTATTTTAATCAATCAATTAAAAGAATCAAGTGTCTAATGAAATATTTTATGTCTAGTAACACAATGACAAATGTTTGGTTAAACGTAGATGAGATGATGCACACATAAAACACATAACTTGATCATTCAAGCAATATCAGGTGATACCCAGAATTTTCAAAAGAGTAGAAAATCATCTTTATAAAATCTCAAACCCCAAACCTTTTGGAGCATAAAAGTCCAATAAGAGTAGGCCATAATAACAAAATAAGTACTTCTTTGGAGAAACTCACATATTTATTTAAACAGGAACAAAAGGAAAATGTGATAAACACTCTAGCTGCCTTAGGTCACAGCCTGTGGCTTATAACCTAATAGAGAAAAGAATTTGACAGAATCTACAGGTTAGTCATGATGGAAAGAATTTTAGCTGACTGGTCCTTTAATATTTTCATTGTAGATAAAGTGGAATGGAGAGATATATTACACTGTCTAGCATGGTCTCAGTCTGATTTTATTCCTTAGCTTTATTTTCTTCTCTAGTTTTCTCCCATTTTATTTGATTTTGTTCCCATTGGAACAAAACAATAAATCACTTGGATTGCTTCTCAAATGACTATTATAGGATTGAAATAAGATAGAACAGGAAACTCATATTAATTTCCCTGTAACTGTGACTGATAAGGCATTTGAAGGTAGGAATACTGTGTCTCTATGCAAGATTTTACTAGATTCTGTGATTTTTGTGGTGAGACACACCAGATAGTTCATGGAGACAATTCTATCACCAGTAGAGTCATTTAGCAATATACCTAAGCTCTCTGAGCTTTATTTTCCTAATGTGAAAAATGGGATAAAAATTGTACATCTCTTTTGCAAATTTATTGAAATTAAATGAGATAATGTTTACAAAGCACTTAATAAAATGCCTTGTATATATTCTTTCAACAGATATTTACTGAGTTCCTACTATGATCTAGAGTCTAAATCATAGTAAGCTCTCAATAAATGCTAGCCATTATGTTTATTATCATCGGCAGCATTAGCCCATCAATGCCAGCAGAGAAATATTCCAAACAATTATCCATACTGCAATTTTAGGAGTTCTTTTGTTGGTGGGAGAGGAATGATAAGTAAAAAGTTTCTTTTAACCTACTTAAAAGGGGATGCCTTGCAAGATTAAGCTATGTTGGTGCTTCTTCTAGATCTTTTTTTTTTTTTTACTCTTCACCAGAAGATAAGGTTTTATTGATTTCTTTAAAGCGACAGGACAAGAGAGAGACAAAGACAGAGATAGAGACAGAGACAGGAAGAGAGAAACATCAATGAGAACGATAAACATCAACTGGTTGCCTCCAGACCTGGGATCAAACCTGAAACCTAGGTATGTGCTCTGACCGGGAATAGAACCCAAAACCTTTTGGTGTATGGGATGATGCTCCAACTAACTGAGCCACCCACCCAGGGCCTTCTAGATCTTTTTGATAAAACTACTTGGATTAGTTCTGATTTTGAAAGCAGAAACAGAGGCTTGGTGCTCCATAATAAATGTGTATTAATTTGATAGCATATATAGCTGTTGTTTTTTAAGTTCTATTTTGCAATTAGAAAAACAAACAGACAACACAGGTTGTCTTAAAAGAGGATACTTTAAATCTGGCAAGGGAAAAGAAGGTGTATAAGAATCAGAATATTTGATAAGTGCCTCATTGAAGGTACAGTGTGCTAAGGAAGATAACTATGTAATGGTATATACTAAAAATATGTCCAATAATAGCTGTAGTCTCTGACTCCAATCTAAAGTTGAAGCCTAGTTCTTAACCCCTCCCTTCTCACACAATGTGACATCATTAATCAAATCATTCCTTCCAAACAAAGTTCCCAAGAGGAAGCAGAAGACCTCAAAACTGCCATCTTTGTAAGCTGCTGGCCTTCAGACATTATGTAACTTTTCTTTTGAGACTGATTGGGAAACATCCATTTTAGTGAATTTCTTTGGTTCTGCTCCTCTTTCTTTGTAACAAAAGGATAGTTATTTTGAGTCAATCCCTTGACGCCAAGTGAAAAGAGAACAATTTTGTATAGGAGAATTAGACACATTTAGAAGCTAAATATGGCACTCCTGTTAAGCAGTCTTGGACAATTTCAAGGAAAAGGGATTCATAAGGAAATTGCAGTTGGGAAGAGAATAACGAGCATCTGAAAGTCAGAGAATAGAATCAGATAACCAAGGCAAAGTATACACAGTGCTTTGAGTTTTTTAGTAGGTGGTTACCAGAATACATATATAAATTATTATTAACTCACATTGAACTTTACCAATGTAATGAATACCTGAAAAAAGGTAGGAAAGATCATAAACAAAAACTAGCAACAATTCATTTAAATTCAGTATGTGTAATTGTACAGGAAAAAACATTCAAAATACCCCTAGATGGGAGAGAAAGGTAATTACACAAATTAATTGTGCCACCTGCATTTAAGCTCAGACAGAAGCCACCTTGAAGACTTTGCTTTGCCTCAGTCCTCATCTACAATAAACGTGTGGGTAACACATTTGTGGAAAGGCCCCTGTACAGTTACATCTCAAATCCTAGGTATCTATAAAATATAAATTAAATCATGTACAGAGACTTTAGGGCATTTCCCCCATAAAATGTTTCTAAGTAATAATGTAGAATTTAAAGATCCATGAAGTACCCCCATAAATAAATCCATGCTGGCTGTTTCATAATCTATGTTAGTCCTGAAAAGGCTAATCCCTATTTTGTAAAACTACAGTTTGAAATCCTCTGCTATTTAGATAGTCCCTTATTCTGTAAAGTCATCTCTGCTATTTTTTAGAAAGTCCTTTATTCTGAAAAAGTAACTTTGATTTCTAGTCTGCTTGAATAAGGAGGAAGATAAACTTAGCTGTCTGACCTTGTCAGCCAGAGACTAGCTACTCCTGTGCTCTCATGCCATCCCATATGTATTTTTTAAGTGAATAGAACTGTGTTGTTTACAAGGCCACAAGCTTCCAGTGAGATAACTACTAAGCACACATATGGATGGCTCTTTAATAAAAAGAAACCTTCTGCTTGCTGCTCTGCTCAGAATTTGAAATTCATTTTTCTCTAACCCACCCGTGTATAACAAAGTGGAATGCTAATCTCTTTAAGCGTTGCTTGGTTTTTCTCCAGTCTTCTGCAACAGTCCAAGATATATTCTTATTTCTTGTTTATAATCTTGAGGCTAAATCCTGGGCCACCTACATTGCTCCCTCTACGATCATTCTCAACCTCTTTCCCTCTGGAATTTTCTTGTGATCTCATGCTATTTTCCGGTTGTATCTCACCAGCACAGAGTGCACTTCTAAACAAGACCCTAACCATAGCTATGCCACCCTCTACTCACTTTATCCCCCTGGATGCTGTAGAAGCACTTCAGGCCCAGCATAGCCCAAACTGGGTTCAGGAGCTTGACTCCCATGCTCTTCTCCTCCAGTCCTGATCATGGTACAAAACAGGTACCACCATGCACCTACCTTCTGAGCACGGTTTTAGCAGCTGTCTTTGACTCCCTCTACAAAACTGTCCTACTCCCTGCCTCATCTAATTCATCACCAAATCTGCATATTCTACTCTCTAAATGTCTTTAATGTGTCTAGAACTTTAATAATAAGAGCAAATACTTGTATAGTATTAACTCTGTCCAAAGTACTTCACATATATTAATTCACTTAGTCCTGTCAATAATTTTATGATTAAGTATTATCGTTGTTACTAATCCTATTTTACTGAAGGGAACATTCAGGCAGAAAGACATTAAATAACTTGCCCAAGATATCCCAACTGGTCCAACGGAAATAGGATTTGAATTCAAACAATCTGGTGCCAGGTTCCATTCTCTTAACCATTGTGCTAATGATGCCCTCCCCTCCCCAGAGCTGATACCAGATTTTGGAATTCCCAATGAGCTAATAGAGAGCTTCAAAAAAAAAAAAAAAAACCCTAGACCTGCTGGTGTTCCAATGTTGTGAAGTTTTTATTTTAGTGAATTTCTTGCCTAGATTATTCAATAGTGTCCTTGCTTGTCTACTCTTCTTACTACTCTTCGTGCTTTATACCCATCCGATAGCCACTCTTCATTATAACCAGAATGAGCATTTTTAAATTAAACTCTGGTCAGTGAACACTCCAGTAAAAATAAAAAATTCTTCCACCTCTTCCTATTGCACTTACAAACAAGGCAAAAATCCTGACCAATGTGATTCACCCCCTGAAACTCAGGTTTATCTTCTAACACTCTCTAGCTGACTACACTATAATTTTGTATCACATTCTTAAATAAATACAATGTTTTCTTCCTAACTCTAGATCTTAAAGTATGTTATGCAAGTCTCAGTTTAGCTAAATCCTACTTATCCTTAGGTAAGCATTCAAAATTCATCCCTTAAGAAAAGTTATTCCTGGTATCCTAGATACCAGAAATATATACCATGTAGCATTCATATCAACTTTAATTAACCAAATACTCACTTAACATTAGTCTGTCACACTAACCTGAGTTTTATAAAGACAAAAACTCCATACATATATTGCTTTCTAAGGAATCATCAGTGCCAAGCACAATGTATGGCCTTTAGAAAGCATCTGATGAGCATCATCTCAATGATTAAATGAATTAAATAATTTCAATTATGTGCTAATTAGAAGAAATGTGAGCTATGTTCACATAGAAACCATATAAATTTCAAAAAAATAAAAATTATTGTTTCCTTCCTTCCCCCACCACCAAATAAAAACCCAACAAGTGATCATTGCTATTATACATACTGATTTTGACGGGGAGGGGGGTGGTATTTCTTAACATAGTGAGTTGTATTTTTGGTGTTCTTTACACACACATATACACACACAAAAAAAAAAACGCTTAATTTTTCTTCTTATATTTCTGCATTCCTTATAGCATAATATTGTTTAGTTCTGATGGCTAACTCCTACTCTTCTCTTCTCTTCTCTCCTCTCCTCTCCTCTCCTCTCCTCTCCTCTTCCCTTCCCTTGCCTTCCCTTCCCTTCCCTTCCCTTCCCTTCCCTTCCCTTCCCTTCCCTTCTCTTCTCTTCTCTTCTCTTCTGTCTCTCTCTCTCTCTCTCTCTCTCTCTCTCTCTCTCTCTCTCTGCCAGGAAATTCCTGTTGCCATGTTTAAGTTATAATCAGCAGATAATTATAGAAATTCCAGTTTATATATGGCACTATACAAGAAATTCAAGTTACAAAATATATAAATCAAATGTTTCTTGTTAACAGACATCATGTGGAACACATTTTCAGACACATCTGATGAAACATAATATTCAAAATTGTGATTTATCTGAAAAATAATATAAGTGATCACTACCTACCACAGGCTTCTGCTCTATCAGATCTCATAGCCCATGTGCATACATGGAAAGACTAGAAAAAATATAACAACCTATTCTAAGTGCAGAAATTAGTCATTTGAGCTACTGGAATTCAGATGTTTGAGATACTGGCATAGGCTAGGATAATCATGGCAGGTTTCATAGAGGAGGAGGAACAGGAGATTCTCCAAAAGTGTTTAGAATAAGTTCGTGAGTTAGCTGTAGATGTATATGGTTTATGAATCACTCTTTCATTATTCTTTTGTGGTGAACAATTATAACTTCTCAAAAAAAAGTCTCATTTTCAACTCCATTTTCCATTATTTTCCTTTATACTGTATTTCCAGTGCTTACTAAGATATACAAGCGGCACATGATGTTTCATACACAAGCACACACACACACACACACACTCAAAATGGGGTATAATTATATTTAGGTCAAACATACTTCAAACTACTTCTGCTTTTGGGTAACCATACCCTGTATTAGCCAATTCAGAGATCCAAATAGTCTCAGAGTAAATTAAATAAATCTGTTTCGTTTTATTTAACTTGGTGAATCCCACACTTCTTAAACCATGAACCCTATCTTTAATGAAATATCTACTAATGTAATATCCATGAAAAAAAGTATTTAATGAAATACATTGTGGAAAATGATGCAAAAGACAAACAGGTAGCAAATGCAAACTTCATAGGTTAATGCTCACACGTATAACTGGACAAACTCTTCCACAAGTATATACTTCTAGTCTACCTACTTTACCAGTATCTATACTATGACATTCTCTTTTAGAAAATAGCTCTAGTAATATATGTTATTGTTTTGGTTATGCTATCTTTTAGTTTCCAACCCCACTAACTTGAATTATGTTTCTTTTTTAGCCATTCCCATATAATCTTTAATGATTCAAGCCACACCATCACAGAAAGCTTAGGACTTTATCACAGAAAGATTTGTAACAAAATAGTTTTAGTTCTTTGAAAAGTTTATGTCTAAATATGTCATACCACATGCCACCTGAATTTTATCCTTCTTCATATGCTTTTTCCCCAAAATTAGAAGGATTTACTTTTTTTCAGTGCTACAGAACATTCTCATAAAAGAAAAAAAAACAATACAAAAGTTCACTTCTCTACTATCTTGGTGATATAAACTAAATAATTTCAGGTTAGAGATATTAGATAAATACAGTTACAGAATAAAGAGGGAAAATATGAGAGCATAAATGGGAAAAGAAAGCAAATTTATATATAGAATGGAGTTAATATGTTCTTCAAAAAGGAGAATGACAAAAAAGTATAGAAAACAGACAAACAGATAAAAGTATAAACAACTCCAAATGCTGGCTTCATGACTTCTGAGCCAGATCAAGAACCAGCTCAAATATAACTTCTCTGAGCTCAACATCCTCATAGCATCCTCTCCATCTCCCTCACTTCCTGGTGCAGCAAGAACTTTCTCTCCCTCCTCTGCCTCCTAAAGCATTTAGTGCACTTTGGACCTGCTTTTTCATTAGAGTGTGTTTCACTTTCCTGACCCCACCAGAAGACTAGCTTCTTCTCCCTGACTTCTAGGGCAGTGTTGAAGAGAGCAAAGCACTGGGCTTCAGAATAAAAGACAGCCAAGCTCCGTGACTTACTAACCGCAAGATCTTCTCTTACTAACCTCGGATGCAGAGTAGATGCTGTAATATCCCTCCGAATTAAGGGAAGAATTGAGTAGGCTAGCTTGTATAAAGTTTATGATATATTGTAGACCTTCTGTAAATGGTAGTAGCTATTATTAGCTTTTTCATAGTAGATATGCTATCAGTTCTATTTCAAAAAGAAGGAAGGAGCCCAGCCTTAGTGGCTCAGTGGTTGAGCATCAACCTATGAACCAGGAGGTTGTGGTTCAATTCCCGGTCAGGGCACATGCCTTGGTTGCAGGCTCTGTCCCTAGTGTGGGATGGGCAGGAGGCAGGAGATCAATGGTTCTCTCTCATCATTGATGGTTCTCTCTCTCTCCATCTCCCTTCCTTTCTGAAATCAATAAAAATATATATTTTTTAAAGAAGGAAAGAGAGAAGGAAGGAAGGAAAGAAGGGAAGGAGGGAGGGAGGGAGGGAGAGAGGAAGGGAGGGAGGAAATGAGGGAGGGAGGGAGGGAGTAAAGACAAGAGGAACAAGAGGAATGAGATATTGTCTCAATGTTAATCACTTAGTGCAGATCTCCATTCGTTAATGGGGTTGAAACAAGAGGGAAGATGGATTACTAGATAGGAAGAGGCACCTAGATATAAGCCTCACCCTGCATCATAAGTCCAAGATTTTCCTGGTGTAAGTGGGGTACAGAGAAGTACTGAAAATTAGAAGCCAATATTCAATTTTTGCTGCTGGTGAAAGAGATGGAGAAGAGTAACACAGAAGTCTGGCTATGCAGACTGGCTTCCAGATTCTGAGTATATGAATTAATCCCAAGGTGTTAAGGGTGTGGTCAAGTTATAAATGTGCCTATCCAGATGGGCATGGAAACCAAGGTCTGTTTCAGCCTGAATCTGGGAGCCAGTTGGTGGATACAGTGGCAATGTGAATCTGGGAGAATGAGACATGGGAGAAACAAGATGCAGCCTGAAAACAGAGGAGTCTCCACCAGAATCAAGCGTTGTGAAGTCCAAGAATTCCCGGGATGGAGTCAGAGTGTGTAAAACAGTTCCAGTTTGGAGACTAAACTCCTCAAATGTTTTTGGTCACCTCTGAATCCTCGGGAAGCGCCAGACATCTATCTTGCAGCCTGTAAGTTGGGAATGCATCCAAGCATCAAGGAGTTTTCTATATAAATCATGGTGCCAAAAAAAATCATACAGAGTTACCATAAATGACCCAAGTTTTCCTAAGTTGGTCCAGAATTAAACCAATGAACACTCACGTACAATGCTATCAAATAGCACAGGGCATTTAACCTCTCCGGGGCCCTAACAAGTGTCAGGAGATTCGGCCCCACCTTGGGGCAAGTTTCTTGCTGCTTCTCCTACGAAGAGTTGAGTAATGATGGTAACAGGACAATTGGGGAGAAGTATTTAGAAGGGAAATAATGGCAAACAGCCAAAGGAAAGGTACTGATGAGATGGTCGTGGGGATAGGGGGGAAATAAGATGAGTAAAACAAAATAAACTAACAAATAAAATGGAAACAGGCTCAGATTCAGAGAACAGCCTGACAGATGTCAGAGGGGAGGAGAGTTTGAAGGCTGGATGAAAAAGGTACAGGAATTAAGAAAAAAGAAAAACTCATAGACACAGACAACCATAAGGTGATTACCAGAGGGAAAAGGCATGGGGGAGATAGAAGAGAGTAAAGGGAGGATAAATGGTGATGGAAGTAGATTTAACTTTGGGTTGTAAACACACAATACAATAATCAGATGATGTATAGTGGAGTTGTTCACCTGAAACCTATATCATTTTATTAACTCATGTCCCCCCAATAAATTCAATTAAAAAGATCTCCCCCCCAAAAAAGCAGTCCAATCAAGCAAAACGAAATTATAATTTTCATGAATGTCCCATGAAAGATGTGAATGCTTCTGAAGTATAACACTGACCTTGAGGTCATGAAATGAGAGTAGCCAGCCAGCTCTCCCAAACCGCAGCTGCACCTGTGATCAACCGCTCCTTCGCCCCGTGGTTGGAGAAAGGCGATGAGCACGCCTGGGCGTGAGAAACCCCAACAGCAAAGCGGGGACGAAGACACTTGCCCATTTCACCTGGAGCTGTGGCTCCCCCTCTGCGTGGGGACATGTGAACCTCTGCTCCTTCTCACAGAAACTTTCAGCGGACAACTCTCCACAGCCCTGTGGATGCTTTTTTTCCCCAAAGGGCCATCTGTCAGAAGACTGTCTCTTCAACGCTGTTTTATGGATCCGTCCCTTGAACGTGTCGGGCGTGTATGAATCTTGTGATCATGATGTTACTTAGTATCGTGTTCAGATTCGTACTCGAACTGAACCGGAAAAAACATTCTCATTGCCTTGCTTAGCCGTAAGGAGCCCAGTGTATGCTGATTGTACTGCGAGTATTATGCAAACACAGGCTCTGTGTGGTGCTCCTGTCTGTCTCCCGCTGCCTGGTTTCGTTCCCCTTCCTGGAGCCTGTGATGTGCGTAGCAGGAGCACATGGACCAGCGGTGCTCCTCTGGCGGGGAGAGGGTGACCGCAGGGAACAGACACCGCATTTTCAAAACATGTTTCCAGCTCCGCTGATGCAAGTCACATTCCCTTTCAGGTGGCAGTTGGCGCCAATGAGATGCATCGTTTGCACAAGTCCTGCTCGGCCCAGCGTTCTATTAAAACGAGGGTCATAGCTTTTCTTGAAACATTGAAGCATTTTACATAAAGAAATTTAATATGGCTGGGAAAGAAATAATTGCTTCTGTCTTGAGATGATGTAAAGGATTGTGCTGCCTGTGATAATCTACTCAAGAAAATATCTCCATAGCTTAAAAGTCACATATAAGTGGCCACTAGCTCTGAGGGTTGTGTGTGTGTGTGGTTTTTTTTTTTTTTTAATGTATAAATACATTGCTTTTCTTTTAAAGTGAATGAAGAATGAGTTTCTAGGGGTTTATTTTCTTTCTTGCTGTAGAGAAGAGCTGATAGAAAGGAGAAGTCAGTAATGCCCCTCTGTGGCGAAAGCATGGCACAGCAAGCTTCCTTTCACAGAGCCAAGAAGCAAACCACTTCCAGCTTACCTGGTATCTCCATTTACAAATGAGCTCCTTTGAGACAATCTGCATTAAGCCCAGGAACATAAATGATCCATAAGAATGCAATATGTTTAAATTAATCCAACCAGTGCAAAAAGCTTATACTAGTGTACATTTAGAGAATGCTAAAGGTGGCAGAATTTTGAAAGCATTACTTTTAATATAAAGAATGGCAAACTCATGACTTACAGAAACTTGTGTACTTGACCATTATTTAAAAAAATATTTAAAAGGTCATCAATAATGTATACACTGAGAAAAATTAAATTTGCATTCCTTCTTTATTCAATTCTTAGAAATTCTGAATATGTAACTCAAAAGAAATAGTAGAGCAAGATATTGCCTTGAAGCATTCATGGTCTGATCTCATAGAGTCAGCTTTATTAGTGAATATATGGAGACAACTCCAGACAGCCACTAATCCATATGGAGAATATTAGTGGCTTAATCATTCTGTCTGCTCATTTTGTCCTTTTAAGTGGTATCCCTTAAAAAGGGAAGAAAGGAAGGGAAAAGGAGATGGGGAAGGGTTTGAGGGAAAAGAGATGGAGGGAGGGAGAGAGAAAAAAAGGTGTGGAAAGGGAGAAATATAGGCTGGTGGTATGAAGATCCAAATTTCTGGACTTTCTTTGCATTTCAAAATATGAAATAGGGCCCTACATAAAGTGGGCACTTGAAAAAGTTACCAATTTCAAAGAAAACAAATTATATATATATATAATTTGTGTATATATATATATATATACACACACACACACACACACACACACACACACACACACACAAATATGTATATATTAGCATGTGGGAG
This sequence comes from Antrozous pallidus, assembly GCA_027563665.1. Taxonomy (NCBI): domain Eukaryota; kingdom Metazoa; phylum Chordata; class Mammalia; order Chiroptera; family Vespertilionidae; genus Antrozous; species Antrozous pallidus. The sequence continues at coordinate 18,577,263 of CM050522.1, forward strand.
CAGCAGGGCTGTTGGCAGACAGGGGACCCAGAGCCTCAGTAGGAGGGGCCAGGTGGGGCGTGAAGAATAGGCCAAGATCCGCCCCTGTACCCACTGCAGCCTTGTGGCCCACAGTTCCTTTCAAGGTGCATGAATTCATTCACTGGGTCCTAATAAAATATAAAATCCAAAACACAAACAGCATTATTTATCATTTTTATAGAATGGAAAAGAAACCGGTCTCGGCTCTGATATCTTTTAATACATGACCCTCAAATTGTGGTCCACAGCCAGCAACAGCAGCAATACTGGAGACTTAGGAATTTAAACTAGTTGGCCCCACTCTAGACTATGGAATCAACAAATCTGTGTTTAGAAGACTTTTCATAGGTGATTCTAACACATGCCCAAGTTTGAGAACCATGCTATTAATGAATCTCTATTCTGCTATTTGCAATTAAAAGCCCTGATTTGGCTTTTGTCAAGAGACTGCATTTTATTCACTAGGCTTCTCAATTAAAGGCCTATTGTGTAACTAAGGAATTATATAGGCAGATTCAAATTAGAAATAGAAGAAGATCAGAATATCTCTTATTTAGAAATAAATGAAGACACATTTCTTTCGAATACCATTTACTCTAAAATGAGTCTGTTAAATGAACCTTTTATAGAAGGCAATGTTATTGTGGTTTGTTTGTTTTTGCTTGATGTAGTTACCCAATTTTTTTAATGAAATAATTTTTTAAATATGTTTTTATAGATTTATAGAGAAAGGCAGGGAGAGGGAGAGAGAAGAATAGAAACATTTATGAGAGAGAAACATTTTATTACTTACCAGAGTCTGGAAAGTATTTCATTCAATCACAGTTTTTTCTAATGTGAAATAGAATTAAAAAATTTTTTAAAGTAAAAAGGTAAGGTAATTTTGATAATATCCTGAATTTAAAAATCTGAATACGGTTTTGACTAAAATGGGAAAAATACTATTATTGAGCTGAAAGGTGAAGAAAGAGCCATTCTGCCTTAAGACATCATCCCACAAGCTTGTTACTATGTCTTGAAACCCTTTATAAATTATAAAATCTCAGGATGGAAAAGATCTCACAAGTTATCCCATTAAACCATTTTTTAAACTGTATGCATTCTATATCTCTGGTCGTCCAGTCTATTCCAACACTTTCATTAAGAACAAACCATCTTGTGGAGACCAAACCTCTTTAGGTAATTCTTCCTTTAAAAAAAGTTCTTCCTTGCCCTGCCAGTATGGCTCAGTGATTGAGTATCGGTCTACGAACAAGGAGGTCATGGTTCAGTTTCCAGTCTGGGCACGTGCCCGGGTTGCAGGCTCGATCTCCAATGTGTTACCTGCAGGAGGCAGCTCATCAGTGATTACCTGTCATCATTGATGTTTCTATCCCTCCTTTCCTCTCTGTAATCAATAAAAATTCACATTTTCTAAAACGTTCTTTATTTTGATATGTTGTCTTTCTACCTGAAACTTCTCGTTGATCTAACTTCTCTTCCTTTAGTGAAACCAAAAATTTCTAAGATAACAATTTATAGATTTTTAAATGACTCCTTTGGTACATCTTCTTCTTGACTTGAGGTCATACAAAATCTATTCCCTGGAGTTCAGGGCCTGAACTCTCTTTGTGCAACAAAGTTTGAAGTCTCCTTACCTTAAGTCTCTTTGAAATGTGTTTCAGTTTGCCTGACTAGTTTATTATCACAGTAAAATCTAAACAGTTTTAAGACAAGTGGGCTTATACCCATTTCTATTCTAGATTCTATTTATTAAACAATGCATCCCCTAAGCCACATTAGCTTTGGGACATCAACATCACATTGCTGATTTCTAGAAATACGACTGTCATCTTCTACCTCTGAGCATTTTCACACATTCTGCTCAGAAGCCACAACTTTTTTATCTTCTGCAAATGCAGCTGTATTTCTGTTTTTTGACCCAACTGCAGGACCTCACATTTATCCCTGTTAAATTTCATTATGTTTTTTCAGTTCAAAATGTTTCAGCCTGTCAAGATCTTTTGGGATCCTAATTTTGCCCTTCAACACATTCTTTATCCCTCCCAGCTTTGTCATCTGCCAATTTGATTAGACTACCCTCTATAGTTTCATGCAATTCACTAATTCTAAAATGAGTGAATATGACAGGACTATGGACACAGCCCTGAGGTTGTCGATAAAAATTTATCTCCAGATGGATGTTTACCTATAAATTGGGTCTTTTGGTTAACATTCTGTCAATTATTGGTTCACTTAATTATAAGGACACAATTCATACTTATCCTTCTTATCCATGAAAATCTGTGATATACTTTGAGCTAAATGAATTAGTGAAGTGCAAATACTCCATGTCAAATGCTATGGCACCAGTTTAATAACCTATCAAAGAAAGAGTCAAAGTAAATCTGCCTCATTTGCTTGAGAACACAGGGTAATCCCCATTGCTTACCTCTTCCTATCACTTGCTAGGACTCTAGGATTAAAGAATCCCGTTCAGCTAAATTATTGAGTTTCATGACAAAAGTGCATGAACTAAAAGGAGATAAATGTAAACTCTTTTTTAAAGATTAATTTTAATAATAAATGATTACTTTTAAAACAGTATAATCTATTTTTAAGTAAATATATAATATAGTAGTATAAGTATTTAAAAGTTCTATATTTTATGAAGAGTAGAATATTTCTGATTAAAATTAGGGTTAGATGTGGAGTACCCAGGGCCTCACTGGTTTCCAGCTCTGATCTCTACAGCCATTCATCAGGATTCCCTCAAGAATCCCCAGGAAATCTCAGTTTAAAAAGCACTGCTTTAAGCCATTTATAACCATTTCATGAATTATTTTTTTTTAAATCAGCTTTCCAAAAACAGCCAGCTGTGAACAGTCTTCTAAGCAAAAATAAATTTTGATAAGACAGAAGAAAGGAAATGTAGGATAGGATCTGAAAACAGGATCATGTGCAAACTCTTCAGTTCTTTAAAGGATTGGAAAGGCAAGATTCTTCTGAATTTTCTGACACAAAACATTCAGCAGGCCAGTCTAACCCTTTACATTTTAGCCACGGCCTTAGATGTTTTGCATTCATAGGAAAACAGTAGCTTTTGGAGAGACTAAATGAATTGGAACAGTTTGCCTATAACCCAGTGCAGAATATTAAAAAATCTGTAATAATAAGAGCATAATATGCTAATTAGACTGGACGTCTTCAGTAGGAAGCCTTGGCTGCGAGGGAGGCCCAGGTCCTGGATGTCAGAGAGAAGCCAGTGCTGGCAGCCAGGCAAGGAAGGTCTGCTCTTGCACAAATTTTGTGCTTTGGGCCTCCAGTACTTATATATTTTTAGAATTCAAAGGTAATTGCAACAGTTATGTAATTCTTTTATTCAATAGACATTTATTGAGCACCTACTATGTGTCAGGAACACAATTAAGTACCTTTGCAGATGTTGAGTATTATGCTAAATAAAATGAGTCAGCCAGAGAAAGACAAATACCATATGATTTCACTTACATGTGGAATCTAAAGAACAAAATAAATGAATAAGCAATACTAAAACATACTCATGGATACAGAGAACAGACCAATGGTTGTCAGAGGGGAGAGACGTTGGGGGACTGGGTGAAAAAGATGAAGGGACCTAGAAGTACAAATTGGAAAATACAAAATAGCCATATGGATGCTAAGTACAGCATAGGGAATAGAGTCAATAATATTGTAATAACTATGTATGGGGCCAAGTAGGTACTGGAAATACCTAGAGCAGTGGTCGGCAAACCATAGCTCATGAGCCACATGCGGCTCTTTGGCCCCTTGAGTGTGGCTCTTCCACAAAACACCACGGCCTGGACGAGTCTATTTTGAAGAAGTGGCGTTATAAGAAGTTTAAGTTTAAAAAATGTGGCTCTCAAGAGAAATTTCAATCATTGTACTGTTGATATTTGGCTCTGTTGACTATGAGTTTGCCGACCACTGACATAGAGTAACATTTTGTAAAGTACCCGATTGTCTAACCACTATGCTTTACACCTAAACTAATTAAAAGCAATAGTGAATTTAAACTGTAATTGAAAATAAAATGTTTAAAAAAGAAAATTATAGCATTATTCACCATCACAAAACAGTGAGAGACACATTAGAAAATTGAGACTCAAAACAGCTAAGTTATTTGCCCAATTTCACAAACTACTAAGAAATGCAACAGGATTCAAATACCAAAAAAAATGTTCAAAGTCCTAGCTCTCAAGAAACGACTTGTATAATCAAAGAGATGGTTGTGTGAATCAATACTGCATCTATAGATTTCCATGGACAATTCTTCTATTTTAACCGGGGTTTTCTTCATCCTGCTTGAGAGAAGTATGGAAAACAGAAGGCAGAGCAGGCCGGAGTCAGGAAGTCTTTCCCCACTCCTAAGAAAGCAGGTGTCCGTTGCTATGCTGTGTATGACACAGAAAGTACATTTCCTTCACATTCTCTGTGTTTGAAGCACTGTCACCTAATAGGCAGCTGTGCTGAAGTATGCTCATGACATCTGTTTTGAAAATGGCTTGCCAGAGAACTACTTTAGAGATCCCACTCTTAAACATCGCCAAGGCGCCTGCTAATGCTATGGTCTTGAAAATGTTAAAGAGACATTAAATCACGTTTATGTCTAAGGCAGCTCTTAAGGCCTTGATTAATTTTTTTTTCATGGCAGCAAAGGGAAGAAAACAGGACCTGCGTTTGGCACCAATATATCCCTGGCTTCCTTCCTGTGCCAACGCGGCTCTCTTGAAGCATTTGTAGTGGCTTGTGCTGCTGCAGACCACCTCCACGCAGCTCAGCAGATGGTCAGAGCAGTAGTTGAAGCAACAGAGGCCATTTTAAGCTCCAGGAAATGTAGCAGGTGCTGCAGTTTCCGGAAGAAAATTACACCCAACTTTGCCTTTCATCGTTTTCATATCTCTTGATATGTGAGATATTTTCTCTCTATTTCTTGCCTCTGTCTACACCTAAGGTAGTAGAGTATGTCAATGAATTTGAGAAAAGGTTATAAATGTGCAAGGATAACTGCCTAGCAATTAAGAGAAATGCTTCTGGGTATTCTATGCAGAAGGCTGTGTGTTAAGATGTTTTCTACTTGAGGCTCAGGGTATTCCCTCCTAGGAATGTGTAATTTCACTTTCTTGTGAATCCAGAGTTTAACCTAGGAGGACTCTCATAGCATTTGAGATCAGAGATATTTTAATGAGCAAGTACAGGAAAATTTGGGAAAGTAACTTTAGGCAAATTACAGATAGCAATAAGTTTATGTAACTAGTACTCAGGCCTCTCAAATTGCTCCTCCTCTGTGTGTGTTGTGCTCAGCCAAGAGGAACTGTTTAAAATCTCTCTCTCTCTTTCTCTCTCTCTCTCTCTCTCTCTCTCTCTCTCTCTCTCTATATATATATATATATATATATATATATATATATATATATATATAATCATTGATCAATGGACACCTGCTCCATCCTCCCACTTGGGGATGGAGCCGCAATCAGGGCATGTCTGGGAATGGAACCATGACCTTCTGGTTCATAGGTCAATGTTCAACCAATGAGCCATGCCAGCTGGCCAAGAGGAACTGTTTTGATGGTACTCTTTCCTCCTCCTTTTCAAGCCTCTCCTTCCCAGGATCCTCATGCACCTGCCCCTCAATAATCTTAATACTGCACAGGGTTCTACCCCTGAGTCTCAAATCTTGACATCCTATCAATTCTCCCTGGGTAACTCCATCTAAACCCTGGGCTTAACTGCTATCCTTATGATGATGATGGCTGGAATGGTCTTGTTCCCGATCTGCATTATTGCCCAAATCAATCAATGGACCCCTGGCTTAACCAACACCTTTGTCTCCCTCTCCCCACACAGCAAATATAGTTTTGTTTTCAGATTCACTACCCAATACAACAGGTTTGTCTCTTCTACCATTGACTTTTCTCTGGCAAATTTTTGTGCTTTTCATTTCTAGTGTAATTGCTTAGGCCCTCACCCCTTCTTGATTAGATAATGCCATTAGCATCTCAACTTGACTCCCCTGTTAACAGTTCATTTCCTATCTATTTTACCTAAAATGGAATCTAAACACATTACTCTCTTATCTGTCTGTCAGAGTTTTCATTAACCCTCTTAATTCAGACCCACTCACTTTCTCTTCCTTCCTTTCCTAACATTCATGAATTCTATATGCAAGCCACACTGAACTATTTATAGGGCCCCTTAAGTGCTAACTTATTTTGTACTCACATGCTATTTTCTTCTGCCTAGAATTAGGTATTTCTCTTCTAGGTAACCTCATTACTCTGGAAATTCATCCATCATAGCCATTAACTCCATATACTAGAAGGCTGTTAACAAACTGGTAAACCACATGAGTCCTGGGAACAGAACAAGCCTTGCTTAATTCTCAGTTGTGCCTTATACTAGTTGTATGATCTTGGACAAGTTTCCTCACCCTCTCTGTGCCTTCCTGTTTCTCATCCACAAAGTATCCTATCTAATAAAATAGTAATATGCAAATTAACCCCAACCAAGATGGCTGCAGCCATGGAGACAGCAAGAGGGAGGCTTGGGTTTCCCCCGCAATGGAGGAAGCCAAGCTTTCCGCACACCCAGACCTCTGCTTAAGGCTACAAAGTTTCAATTATAGAAGATAAATAAATCCCAACAGAAATAGCTGATGCCAAGGAGGGAGCAGAAAACTTGGCTTCACTTCAGGCTACAAAGTTTCAATTGTAGAAGATAAATAAATCCCAGATATCAGGGACTCTGCTTGGGTCATCTAGGGGCATGGCTGGCCTGGAAACCACCACAGGCCTCTCATCCAGGCCGCCCTACACCCCAAGGGAATGCCCACTCTGATCTGGGACACCCTTCAGGGCAAACCAGCCGGCTCCTACCCATGCACCAGGCTTCTATCCTATCTAATAAAAGAGTAATATGCAGATTGACCATCACTCCAACTCACAAGATAGCTGCCCCCATGTGAACACAAGATGGCCAGCATAAGATGGCCAGCAGGGGAGGAAAATTGGGAGGGATCAGGCCTGCAAGGGAGGCCAGTTGGAGGCAATCAAGCCTGCAGGAGAGGGCAGTTAGGGGTACCAGGTAGACAGAGGCAGGAAGTTGGGGGCAAACAGGCTGGAAGGGGAGCAGTTAGACATCAATCAGCCTGGTAGAAGATGGTTAGGGGATGATCAGGCTGGCAGGTAGAGGTGGTTAGGGGCAATCAGGAAGCAGGCAAGTGAGCAGTTGGGAGCTAGCAGTCCTGGATTCTGAGAGGGATGTCTTACTGCCCTCTCTAGATTTAGACCCATGGGATTGGGCCTAAACAGGCAGTCAGACATCCCTCAAGGGGTCTCAGATTGGAGAGGGTACAGGCTAGGCTGAGGGACAGCTCCCCCCCACCTCCCCCGGCACGAATTTGGTGCACCTGGCCTCTAGTAATTAATAATAGTTCCTATAATTTAAGATTATTGTGAAACTGAAATGCTATAATGTGTAAAATGTTTGGAACAAAGCTTAGCATATCTAGAGTGAACAAAATATTGTTGTTGCTAGTATTTCAATAGTTAGTTTACTTTTTATGAGCTTCTGGAAGACCAGGTGCATGACCTTCACCCCTAAACCATAGAATCAAGTGCTTCATGATGACTCAACAATGACTCTGTGGAGGGCTTAAAACAGTTCTTCAAACTACGCTCTGTGAAACTCTTCAATGATGTTCAAGCCTTTTTTAAAGAAATATTGTTAGCTTTTTCAGTTTACCAATAACTGTTTTGATAGTGGATTCCTGAAAAGCCTATAATGTTTTTATAATTTTTCAAAACAGATACTGTCTTGATAAAATTGGACTGAACAAAATGTCTAAACATCTCTTGAGCCCTCATTAATTATTTTTACTCTGTTATTGCCTATCAATTTACCCTGAATTCCTAGTTAATATATTATGCCTTGTTTAATCATTTAGCACAATTTTTTAAATGTATATCATGTGCTCTGTTTACTAAATACCTCATTATGCAAAATAGTGTTTCCATCTCATCACAGTCTTTCTGATATTACATAGATTAGATATTGTATAAGATGAGGAGGAAGAGTGAAATTTGAAGGTGGTGTCTTACTCTGTAAAGGAAAATGACCACACTCCACTCCAACAAACATAATTTAAGAGAGATTGTATAATGTAGAAGCAGCAAGTCCCTACCACAGACATATAACAAAAATAACAGTAAGTGCCTAACATGCAGTCATGCATACAGCAAGCTGTACATATTAAATGAATACAAATTTAGACCCCTTGCCATCTTGAATGATTCTGAAAAAGTCTATGGCAATCATAGAGTTCATGCAAATCACAGGGACACCATTTATTTGTCTTTTAAGAGCTTATTTAAATTGCTGAGGTCCACTGAAGCAAAGGTAGTCAACAGGATTAATTTGTCTAATATTAGCCTTCAGTATCTGTAATTAAGGTGTTGATGCTGAACTGTTGATGTTTATCACATTAGCTGGAAAGGAAACAAACATTCTTATTAGGATGTTAGATTGGATTAATCACTGATAGAAAGGGCATTATAAGCAAACACCCAGTTAAAAACAATCTATTGACAAAAACATTTATTTATGTGACAAATGCAGAGGTCCTATGATACTCCTACAAGTTTAATTAAATCTAAACTATGTAAACTAATTAGGATAGCTAGAAAAACATGTATTTTAGATTTGTTAAAGAAAACATCAACAAAATTTTAATAGACACCGTAATATAAACTTCTGTACATATGAGGCAGGTCTGTGGTTGGCAAATTGTGGCTCGCGAGCTACTTGCGACTCTTTGGCCCCTTGAGTGTGGTTCTTCCACAAAATACCATGGCCTGGGCTAGTCTATTTTGAAGAAGTGGCATTAGAAGAAGTTTAAGTTCAAACAACTTGACTCTCAAAATAAATTTCAATCGTTGTACTGTTGATATTTGACTCTGTTGACTAAAGAGTTTGCCAACCACTGAGCTAGGTAATATTTTCGTAATCATCATTATATTCATTTAACCCACTACATATATAGAGCCTCATCATCAAGAAAATAACATATCTCAATCAATGCAGAGAAAGCATTTGACAAAATCCAACAGCCTTTCTTGATAAAAACTCTCAGCAAAGTGGGAATAGAGGGATCATACATCAACATAATAAAAGCTTTATATGGCAAACCTACAGCAAGCATTATACTCAATGGCCAAAAACTAAACTCATTTTCCCTAAGAACAGGAATGACAGGGATGCCCACTTTTACCACTGATGTTCAATACAGTACTGGAAGTGCTAGGCATAACGATCAGACAAGAAGAAGAAATAAAAGGCATCCATATTGGGGGGAAAAAAAAAGTAAAACTGTCATTATTTGTAGATGACATGACACTATATGTAGAAAACCCCAAAGACTCCATCAAAAAACTATTAAACCTAATAAATGAATTTGGCAATGTAGCAGGATACAAAATTAACACCCAGAAATCTATGGCCTTTTATATACCAATAATTAACTCACAAAAAGAGAAGGGGAAATTTTTTCACTTATTATTGCACACAAAAAATTAAGATACCAAGGAATAAACTTAACTAAGGATGTAAAAGACCTGTACTCTGAAAACTACAGGACATTGGAAAAAGAGATAGGGGGAGACATAAACAAATGGAAGAACGTACCATATTCATGAATTGGTAGAATAAACATCATTAAAATGTCTAAACTACCCAAAGGAATCTACAGATTCAGTGCAATCCCCATTAAAATACCAATGGCATATTTCAAAGAACAAACTCTCCAAAAATTCATATGGAATAAAGAAGTCCCCAAATAGCCACAGCAATCTTGACAAAGAACAAAGTTGGAGGGATCACAACACCAGATATCAAGCTATCCTACAAAGCCACATTTCTCAAAACTGCCTGGTACTGGCACAAGAACAGACATATAGACCAACGAAACAGAACAGAGAGCCCAGAAATCGACCCACGCCATTATGCTCAATTAATATTTGACAAAGGAGGCAAGAACATACAATGGAGTCAAGATTGTCTCTTCAATAAATGGTGCTGAAAAATTTGGTCAGATACATGCAAAAAAAATGAAACTAGATCACCAACTTATATCATACACAAAAACAAACTCAAAATGGCTAAAGGATTTAAACATAAGATGGGAAACCATAAAATTTCTACAAGACACAATAGGCAGCAAAATAGCAAACACAGCTCCTAGGGCAATGGAGACTAAGGAGAAAATAAACAAATAGGACTACATAAAAATAAAAAGCTTCTGCACAGCAAAAGAAACAAAACAAGAAGAAAGCCCACTGCATGGGAGAACATATTTGCCAATGATATTTCCAATAAGGGTTTAATCTCAAAAATTTACAGTGAACTCATGCAACTTAACAAAAGGAAGATAAACAACCCAATCAAAAAATGGACAAAGGATCTAAATAGACACTTTGCAAAAGAGGACATACAGAAGGCCAAGAGACATGAAAACATGCTCAACGTGATTAATCAACATCAGAGATGAAAATCAAAACAGCAATGAGATACCATCTCACACCTGTCAGAATGGCTATCATCAACAAATGACAAATGCTGGTGAGGATGTGGAGAAAAAGGAACCTCTGCACTCCGGGTTGGAATGCAGATTGGTGCAGCCACTGTGGAAGACTATATGGAGTTCCCTCAAAGACTTAAAAATGGAACTCCCATTTGACCTAGTGATCCCACTTCTAGGACTATATCCCAAGAAAGCAGAAACACCAATCAGAAAGGATATATGCACTCCTATGTTCATAGCAGCACAATTTACAATAGCTAAGATTTGGAAACAGCCTAAGTACCCATCAGCTGATGAGTGGATTAAAAAACTGTGGTACATCTACACAATGGAATACTGTGCCTATATAAAAAAAGAGAAGGAACTTTTACCATAGTGCAACAGCATGGATGGAACTGGAGACCATTATGCTAAACAAAATAAGCCAGTCAGAGAAAGATAAATATCACATGATCGCACTCATATGTGGGATATAATGATCAACATAATTTGATGAACAAGAATAGATCCAGAGACAAATGGTAGGAGCAACAGGTTAGAGAGCAACCAAAGGACTTGTATGCAGGCATATTAGCATAACCAATGGACACAGACACTAGGGCAGTGGAGGCTTGCTCCGGTGGGAATGGCTAGGGGACAAGGGGTCAACTGGAGAAAAAAAAAAGATATATGTAAAACTTTGGACAATAAAAAGAAGGAAAGGAAAGGAAAGGAAAGGAAAGGAAAGGAGAGGAGAGGAGAGGAGAGGAGAGGAGAGGAGAGGAGAGGAGAGGAGAGGAGAGGAAAGGAAAGGAAAGGAAAGGAAAGGAAAGGAAAGGAAAGGAAAGGAAAGGAAAGGAAAGGAAAGGAAACCATTTGTCTTTTTTCTCTCTCCATACTTTGCCTTTTCCAGATGTCATATAGTTGGAATCGTGCAGTATGTAGCCTTGTCAGATTGGTTTCTTTCACTTAGCAATATGCATTTATATTTTCTCCATGTCATAGTTGGATAACTTATTTCTTTTTAGTACTGATTACTATTCCATTGTCTGGATGTACCATTTTTATATATTCACTAGAGGCCTAGTGCACAAAATTCATGCACAAGGGGTGTGTCCTTCAGACCAGCCTGCACCCTCTGCAACGTAGGACCCCTTGAGGAATGTCCATTAAACGGGCAGTTGGACAAACCTCACAATCCAGGACTGCTGGCTCCCAACTGCTCACCTGCCTGCCAGCCTGTTTGCCCCTAACTGCCCTCCACTGCAGGCTTAGTCACCCCTAACTGCCCTCCCCTGCAGGCCTTGTCCCCCCCTCCAAATCCTCTCCTCTGCAAGCCTGGGTCCCCCTCCCCCAACTGCCTTTTCCTGCAGACCCAGTCACCCCCAACTTCCCTCCTCTGCTGGCCTGGTCACACCTAACTTCCCTCCCCTGCAGGCTTTATTGCCTACAACTGCACTCCCTTGCAGGCCTGGTACCTCCCAACTGCCTTCCCCTGATGGCCTGATCATTCACAACTGCCCTCCCCTGCAGACCTGATCCCTCCCAACTTCCCTTCCCTGCTGGCCATCTTGTGGTGGTGATCTTATGTCCACATGGGGGCAGGATCTTTGACCACATGGGGGAAGCCATCTTGTGTGTTGGAGTGATGGTCAATCTGCAAATTACTCTTTTATTAGATAGGATAGAGGCCTGGTGCATGGGTGGGGGGCAGCTGGTTTGCCCTAAAGGGTGTCCTGGATTAGGGTAGGGGTTCCCCTCAGGGAGAAGGGTCTGTGGTGGTTTGCAGGCCAGCCATGCCTCCTGGCAACCCAAGCAGAGGCCCTGGTATCTGGTATTTATTTATCTTCTATAATTTAAACTTTGTAGCCTTGAGCAGAGCCAAGACTTCTGCTTGCTTTGTGGACACAGCAATTTTTGTTGGGATTTATTCATCTTCTATAATTGAAACTTTGTAGGCTTAAGTAGAGGCCAAGGCAAGGCCAGGGCTGCAGAAGCTTGGCTTTCTCCATTGCCAGGGGAAACTCAAGCCTCCTGCTCTCTCCAGCTCCATGGCTGCCACCATTTTTTTGTTAGGATTTATTTATCTTCTATAATTGAAACTTGGTAGCCTTGAGCAAAGGCCTGGGCTGGCCAGGGTGTGTGGAAAATTTGTCTTCCTCCATTACGGGGAAACCCAAGCCTCCTGGTCACTCCATAGATGCAGCCATCGGGTTAACTTGCATACTCACTCCTGATTGGCTGGTGGGCATGGCTTGTGGGTGTAATGGAGTGATGGTTAATTTGCATATCGCTCTTTTATTAGATAGTTTTACTGAAGGCAATCATGGTTACTTCTAATTTTAGCAATTATAAATCAAGCTGTTATACACCTCCATGTGCAGTTTTTTGTGTAGATATACACTCAGTGGCCAGATTATTATGATTTCTGAATGACTAATAATCTGGCCATTCAGTGTGTATGTATATATATATTAAAGGCCCGGTGCATGGATTCGTGCATGGGTAGGGTTTGGCCAGCCTGGCAAAGGGGAGGGGACATGGGTAGTGGTTGGCCTTTCTGCCTGCTGGTCGAACTCCTGGTTAAGGGGGCAATTTGCATATTAACCTTTTATTATATAGGATATACACTGAGTTGCCAGGTTATTATGCATACAGAGATCATAATAATCTGGCCACTTAGTGTAAGTTTTCAATTTATTGGGTGTAATTGCTAGATGATATAATAAGAGTATGCATAATTTGTAAGAAATTGCCAAATTGTCTTCCAAAGTGGCTGTACCATTTTGCATGCTAACCAGCAATGAATGATATTCCTGTTACTACATATCCTTACCAGCATTTGATGTTGTCAGTGTTTTGGATTTTGGCCACTCTAATAGGTGTGTACATTTATCTCATTGTAATTTTAATTTTCAGTTACCTAATGACATATGATATAGAGCATCTTTTCATATACTTATTTGGCACCTGCATATCTTCTTGGGTTAGGCGTCTGTTTAGGTCTTTGGCTCATTTTAAAATTAAGTTATTCATTTTACTATTGCTGAGTTTTAGGTATTCTTTGTATATTTTAAATAACAGTTCTGTCTCACATATGTCTTTAAAAAATATTTTCTTCTGTCTGTGGCTTTTCTTCTCATTCTCTAAAAATCATTAGATTTTTATTTAATTCTATAGGACGTCTTTGCATACTTTCTGAAATAGAGTCTCATAATTGAGGACACAGAGGCCATGCCAGTTTAATGTTTCATGATATAATCCACTGTCAAATTACTATTTCATAACCCAATAGTTCTCAGTAACAAGTACCTAAAAATTAATTAAAATACATTATCCAGGACCTCTGGAATGTGATCAGAAACATTCATTTTTAAAATTCACTATAGTCATTTCTAATTCAAGTGACATGCAAAGAACACTTTGCAACAGGACTTCTCCCAGCTCAGAGGGGCCCAGGAGCCGTCTTCCATTCTGGCAGGAAGCATGCGTGAAGACTCAGGTCATCAGGAGCACCTTACAGTTGTGTTCTTTACAGAAATGTAACTTCTGGTCTTCTGGTTTCTGAGACTGTAGTTCATTGTGTGCTTCTCAAACCTTAGAGCAATGGTGACATGCTTGTTGTGGCATTTATAACTTGCATAGAGATTAATTTATTTTCCTTTTCTTTGTATCTCTGCCCTCAGATCAGACCAATACATACTTATTGATTTTCTACATGTATCTGGCACTATGCAAAATGCTAAGAACTTAATGATAAAAACACGGTCCCTATCTCATGGCTCATACAGTCCAACAGATTCTTTTCTGGTCTTTAGTCCATACCTATCTGTCCCAACTCAGGCTGATCTGCTCACTTTTAGATGACAAATTCCTGAAGAGTAGAAAGCACATCTTATATACTATGTTTCATAGTGCCTTCACATATTTGATTCTTTTAACAGTATAGATTTTTAAATGCTATAAACAACCACGATTCTACCATCTAGAATGAATTATTAATATTTTGGGTTTTTTTCAATATTTTATTAATAGAAGATAGAAATATCCCAACTGATACTCCACCTTCTAATTCTACCCCCAAAATGACTATTAGACACTTGGAATATAACCTTCCAGTCTCTTTGTATATTTTTAAAATATAATCCACAAATATTCATAATATATATGTATTATAATTCTATGTACATATTTAATTTTCGGTATTTATATGTGTTATAATTCTATATACATATATATAATTTCAGGTATTTATATATGTATTATAGTTCTACATCTTTAAAATTTTCACAAATGCTTTTACATTGTACATACAGGCACTTAAATGTTTATCTCAACTTGTTCCACAAAGGAGCTTAGATTACATCAAAGGTTACATATTGAATTTTAAAAATAGGTTACGGCAATTCATACTTTTTATAAACCATCTAGCCTTCTGTAATTTATTCATTTCAATGGGTCAACCTTATTGCATTGCGTAAATAAATTCTCAGTTCAAAAAATATAGATGCTGTTGTAGTGATTTTTTAACTAGAAAAATATAGACTGTTATTACTTGCATATTTTAAGAGGATTCAAAATATTTTAAGTCTCCTCATTGGTGTTGTAATTAAACTTAAAAATCCAATAGAGAAAACCTCACCAAGCTCTCCATTGAAATGATATATTTTTTAAAAGTTATGTCCCAAATACAAGGCAGCAATTATAAATGAAACAATTAAATTCTTGGTCAAAGAAAATATGCAGCAGAAAACAAATGTAATAAAGCTAATTATTGAAGAAAATACACAAAATTACAATTTTTGCAACTTTATTGACTTCATAATTTGCAGTTGATCATATGTGATGTCAGTCCCATCTAAAAGAATGACCAAAAGAAGTGGAAGATATATAAGTGAAGCCATAGCCTTTGCTTACTTGTATGTAGCACATAATCAACAAGCCTACTGGCTCTTTTCCCTTTGGATGTAGGGAAGGGAGATGTAGCTTGTTAGTTATGTAATTAGAGATGTTATTTCTTCCCCTGAAGATGTCTTTTTACATAAGTTAATCAAGCATGACATATGGGATGCAATCAAACTGCATATTTATTCTTGACCCCTGCCAGCTCTCTGGAATTTATTCAGTTGTGAAAGATTTTTAAAAATCTGTAAGCCCCATGACTTTCTCCTTTTAAATGTTGTTATGCGTATTTAATTGCAATGAAAACAACAACAACAAACTTTGAATGCATTAATTCAACAAGAAATAACCAGTACAGTAACATAATACTTGAATATTGTACTGCCTGAGCCACTAAAACAGTCTTGCTAGTGCCGAGCATCTCACAAGATCTTTCAGGAAGTTAACACTCTCCATTTCTCAATCCACTGTCTCTGAGAGACCAGAAGAGGCCTGGGTGTGTAACAGATACCAATCCTCACTCTGTATCTCTTTCCCTCTCCTAAGGAGCCTCAGCCCACTTAAAACATAATGCGTGCCTCCTTCAGTCCCATCTCATTCCCATCAACATCAGAAAAGCTGGAAAACCACGTGCAAATCAGTTCAAGTAAATAGGTGACCATAGCTATAGCCAGCTCCTCAATTTAGGATCCAAATTTGAGCCAGGAGCAACCCACTCATATAATAAATAAGATAAATAATATTATTTGGAAAATAATTTCACACTTTGTCTTTATTCCCCTTACAGGAAGCTAGTAGAAAGGAGAGTAGACTCCATGACTTTCAACATAGCTCATAGCAGGCCTTAGAGAAAGGAGAATAATGGTAGGTCTCTTCATCCTTTCTCTAATGTTCCGACCCCAGTGTGTTACCTTGACTTCAGACCTCTATATGATTATGGCACAGAGAGAAAGAAGGGAGTAGAGCTTTAAAAAAAAAAAAAGACTTCCTGGATCTGGCACTGTCAAAATTGAGCTTTGTGGCATCTGGGTCTGTGGGATCTTTAAAGCTGACTGCATCATGGGGCACTTTTGTTTACCGGAAAATCCTAGTTAATCTTCACAAAAAGAGGTGACAAAATCATTCATCATGAGGGTTAGTTACTGCAGTATTTGCACAAAGAGAAGGAAAGGATTATGAAACAAAGCTATCAAAGATCGTCTGTCCCTCATGCCTGCTCTTACTAAGCCCTTCTTTGACACATCTTCCTTTCTACAGGTATATCTGAAGTATCCTCTGCTTAGTAGTACATGGCTTTTGTTCTGTTCATTTTATGAAATCTTCAAAAAATAAGGCAACCTCTGACAGAGTCATTTTCACTCTATCCATTACCATCCATAATAGCAAAATCCAGCACAGGCTGCAGCATACACTGCCTGAGTTCCAACCTCAGCTCTCCTGCTTACTAACCAAGTAGTACCGGTCAAGTTCCTTAAACTTACAGTGCCTCAGTTTCAAATCTGTGAAATAGGGAGGATGATGACAGTATCTACCATAGAAGGTTGTTTTTAGCATTAAATGAGTGAATGCATGAACATGCATGTATATGGTAAGCATCAGCAAACATCCGGTATAGTATATCAGCTCATAACAAGTGGCTGGGCCACTGTAATAATGGACAAACAGCACACTCACATGTTATTTTTTTTTACTTATTGATTTTTAGAGAGAGAAGGTGAGACACCAATCTTTTGTTCCACTTATTTATGCATTCATTGGTTGCTTTTGTCTGTGCCCTAACCAGAGACAGATCTAGCAAGCTTGCATATTGGAACTATACTCTAACCAACTGAGCTACCCAGCCAGAGTTGCACACATAATTTCTTACCACCACATTTCCTTAAAGGGTATTATTTATAAATAAATCTTTTAAAATTCTATTAAAACTATTTCATTGTTGTTTTTACCACTTCTAGCAACTAAATACCTATTTATTGGATACATTAGTTTGCTTTTAAAGGCTTACACCCAACTATTTAAATAAAGAGAAACATTTTTAAAATGGAGCATGAAAATAACATATTTTGAAAGTATGCTAAAATTTTTTATTAGTTAATTACAGAAGATACTTGTTTATTTGGACTATCGGATGACAACCAAATCATATCACTTATTTTTTTGGCAGAAAGCCCTCATTTTAAGGTAATGTGTCCAAAGAAAGTAAGCAAAATGTGGGGGATTGTGTTTTTATATTTTTTATTATTTTTAAATATATTTTATTGATTTTTCACAGAGAAGAAAGGAGAGGGATAGAAAGTCAGAAACATCAATGGGAGAGAAACATCGATCAGCTGCCTCCTGCACACCCCCTACTGGGAATGTGCCCACAACCAAGGTACATGCCCTTGACAGGAATCGAACCTGGGACCTCTCGGTCCGCAGGCCAATGCTCTATCCACTGAGCCAAACCTGTTTCAGCAAGGGGATTGTGTTTTTAGATAAAGCTTATATTACAGAAACATTATAGCAGCAGCACACAGCACAGTAAAGCAATAAAGGTGACTACACCAAATTGAGAGTACTGTGACATACCAGAAAATGTAACTGATATTTCAAAATCAGTCAGCTGTTGTAGCTATTATGTCACATCCTTTATATAGAAATGTTAGAATTGATAGTTCAAAAACATTTTTCTTCTTCATTACAACAGTCTTTATGAAGTTACTGAAAGTTGGCCATGGAAGAGAATAATCCCATGGGGAAATGTTTTAACAATACAGCAACAGGCATATGTATGACAAGTATAGGACATAATTTTTACATGTGTATTCTTACCTAAACTTCAAAAATGCATCTTCAAATTATTCTCATTCAAAAACTGTGTTACTCCCATTTGGTAATCCTCAGTCTCCTGTGCACATTTCACAAAGCAATGAGTTTTGGACCACACGTACTTAAAATCATCAGTGTCTAAATCACCAAGTGGCATGCTCAAATATTTATGCACTTTTTAAAATTAAATTATACTTCAATATGAAATATTTTATTTCAAAAGGCATCACAATTTCAACTTAATTCCATTTCAGATTATTTGCCTACCATTAGAAGGGGGAGAAATCCCCCATTCAAATCATTGAAAACAGACTTCAATTATCAGTCAAAATGGAGATTAAAGAGCCCTGTCTCCAGAGACACTTTACATAAAGACTCCTCCAAAAGACCTGGTCTAGTGTTGCAATGTAAGAAATTCAGTGGCAAATACCTAAAGACATTAATTCCCTTAATGTTTCACTGGATAAGTAATTAAGTCCAATATCCCTAACCAAAAAATCACTGTGTAACAACACACCGGATATTAAATTTAGTTTTCTGTTTGGGCAAAATTCAATAGTAGTTTGCTTCCTGTTCCTAATTATGGCTTAGACTTCTGATGATACTAAAAAATGTTAAAGCTTCAAAACAGATATATTATTGATCATTGTACTAGTCATCATTTGAGAGGTCTATAAATTTTTAAGTATCTTTAATAACTAGACATCAATTAAAAATAATCATTTCTGATCATAACTTAAAATCCAGGCATTCAGAAACATTCTATAGTAGACTAATCAAAGCATGTTCCTATCCCTAATTATCTTTCAAAATATTTAGGATATACCCCATAAATGATAAACAAAACAAACATAATTTTAAAAATCCAAAATCTATTCTCTTTTTTAGAAGGGATGTATCAAAATAAAATGAGTCACATAAATAAAATTCAGTAGCTTGCATATGTCAATTATAAAGTTGCAAGACATGTTAATATTGCTCAAGTCTAAGCGTATGCTGATTATATTCAGCTTTAATTTTGATTTCAGAAAGTGATACAGATTGCTTCACTTATAAGCTTAAATACTTTTTATCTTATTAATATAGCACTTTTAGCATTGAATAAAAAGAGGAGCCAAGGAGTCCTAGCTATATTTGCCTTCACACACTAATCTTGTTACAGGGATTGCCTATAGCCAAAATGCGGCTGCACAGCTAATTTCAGGCCTACCAGCCTTGACAACACTCTCCTTTACAAGCAGCTGGTGATTAACCATATGGAAAAGTGTCATTGAACTCCAGATGGAGTTGACTTCTTCATATAGCTCCAGACTAGTCGATTTGGGGACAGATAGATATCTTTAGTGCTACTGATCATTAAGTCACTTGTTTCTTAAAAATTAAGATGATACTGTGAGGTGTTAATGTGTTAAAGAGAAAAATGACTTAAGAGTAAGACTTTGGTTCTTTTCTATCTGTTGGGAACAACTAAAATAAAGAGAATATAGTTAGGTAGCACTGACCCCAGCTAGTAGCCCTTTTCCCACATGCTCACAGAGTTCCAAATGAGGCAATAAATGTTGTACTACTTTCTATCAATCTTGAGGAGTAGCATTTATGGCCAGAGAAATTTTGAAATATATCAGTGGTAAGATAAAGCTAAGTATTATTCTGGTCAAAATAATTAAGTTTTTCCTTCTCTGGGGAAATCAGCATACACTATTCAAAATGAATGCTTTCCTAAATAATTAGTCTGTTTCCTCCAAACATTATCAGGAATGGCAAAGGCAATGAGACAGTCAGATCAAAGCAAGACATTAGAATAATTTTTTTAAATATATTTTATTGATTTTTTACAGAGTGGAAGGGAGAGGGATAGAAAGTCAGAAACATCGATGAGAGAGAAACATCGATCAGCTGCCTCTTGCACGCCCCCCACTGGGGATGTACCCGCAGCCAAGGTACATGCCCCCGACCGGAATCGAACCCGAGACCCTCCAGTCCGCAGTCCGACGCTCTATCCACTGAGCCAAACCGGTCTCGGCAGAATAATTTTTTTCTCCTAGGATAAAATAATCAACTGATCACACTTATAAATGTTTGATTATAATCCTTGAATTTGAGAGATCTCTTAACTTAAAATTTACACATTACTTTCTGGATAAAATTGTATTTTACATGCCAAGTAAAGTTTTTAATTGCCCAGACTCACAGATTTTATAGTTAAAAAATTTTTCAGTTATTTATGTTCATCATCTATGATGTATATGACCATTCATAATTTTAGAGTAAATATAACACTTCAATTTCCGTCCAGACCTTCATCACTGTAACACAAAAATAATCCCTTTGTAGAGTTTTTCTTTCATTATAATTTTTAACTTCAAATTAAAATAATCTTAAACATTGGTAAAGTGAACTTTCTTTTACTTCATCTTTAGTTTGGAAAGCAATACTAAAAATGTGTGTTAAAATAAACTTATCACCCTGGCCAGGTTGTTCAGTTGGTGGAGCGTCCTCTCATCACCAAAACGGTTTCTAGTTTGATTCCTTGTTGTGACACGTACCTAGGTTGTGGGTTCCATCCCTGGTGGTGTGCTTATAGAAAATAACTGATCAATGTTTCTCTCTCACACATTGATGTTTTTCTCTCTCTCTTCCTCTCTCTTTAAAATCAATTTAAATAATCATATCCTCAAGTAAGGATTAAAAAAATCTATTAAAAGTTTTTAAAAATAAATCTATCATATGTCAAAATTCAAAGTTAAAGTCAAATGGACTTTATTTAAAAGATCTATACCACATATGTAATAATTCATATCTTTATTAAATCTATTGCAAGCTATAACTTACTTTATTTTTTTCTAGATTCTAAGTCCTGGTATTTACCAAATAGATAATATTCACTGTTGCTCCACGAATTTATGTAAGAGTATTGTTACTGGGTTTATTATACACTAGTGGCCCGGTGCACAAAATTTGTGCATATTAAAAGGGAGGACCCAGAGTCAAGTCCCCATTCACCCTCAAAATCGTTTGAGACCCAGACTCGGCCTCCCACCCATTGGGCTAGATCCAGACCCTGCCAATCCCACCCTTGTCAAGCCCTGCCAGGTAAGGGGCACAGCCTCAGAACCACATCAAGCCCCAGTAGCAGGGGGCACAGCCTCAGGTTCCCTGTCAAATCCCTCTGGGTGGGGGGCATGGCCTGAGTTCCTCCAACCCAGCACTGGGGATGCACCTTGAGGTCCTCTGTCAAGCCCCGCCAGGCAGGAGGGCACAGCCTGAGGTCACCTGGCCTGGCTCTGGGGCGGGAAGAGCAGCCTGAGGTCCGCTAGCCTAGCACCAGGATAGGAAGCACACCTTGAAGTCCCCGTCAAGCTCCACTGGTCAGGGACATGGCCTCAGGTCCCCCAGCCTGGCGCCAGGGTAGGGATAAAGGTCTGAGGTTCCCTATCAAGCCCTGCCGGTTGGGAGGTGCAGGCTGAGGTCCTCTCTCAAACCTCAAAGGGGTGGGGGAGGGTGTAGCCTGAGGTCCCTGTTGATTGCAGGTTAAGACTCCTTAAGGGAACTTCGCCTCAGCTGTGGATCAATTTGCATATTCCCTCTTTATTAGATAGGATTACCTGATAAATACACCTGTACAACAGAAGTCCTAATATTAAATATGCAACCACAAAATACACACAAATAAGAAAAAACACAGAGAAAGCCCATGTCAGCAGCAACAATTAGTTGACTGAGCTGCCATGCAGATGGAAAGGAAATCAATCATATTGAAATAATTAATAAAATCTTGTATCATATTGACTAATTATGCATGACTAGCTTAGAAAAGCATATGTATATCAAACATTTCTAAAGAATTATGCAAACAGGTTCAAATAAATATTTACAATAAGGAATACAACATAATATCTGGTTGAATCCTGAACTACAATAATCAAAGACCATAAATAACACAATTAATTTATTAAATTAATCCAATCATTAAATTAATTTATCTCTTGTATAAATAAAAATAAACACAAAAGATAACATTGCTGACAGTCCAGCTTTCACAAATACAAGAATGACCTGGTAGAGCCACTCAAAATAGCACTGAATCCAACTCTTTCACCCTACATCATGCTAATGCTCACCTTGAATTTTTCACACCTTTATTCTCTGACCCTAAAACATCTCTTTCAATGCTAACTATTCAAGTCGTTCAAGGACCATCTCTTCTATAAAATGTTTTAACATATTCATATCAATTGCTTCTTCCTTTATTGCACTGTCTGTGGTGCCAATGAATATTTTGGACTTTTTCTTTTTAAAAAAATTTCCTTAGGAGAACCAAGATGGCGGCATAGGTAAAACACCTATCTTGCCGTCATACACAGCAATTTTAAAACTACAACTTAATGAAAGAACAAACACCTTCCAGAATCACCAGAAAGCTGGCCGAGTGAAAATTCCACAAATAAAAGTGAAGATAAGACACTGTGACTCAAAGGAGCGGCTGAGGACAGCGTTGAAGATATGCGCAGAGAGAGGTTTGGAGTTCGCGCCAGTGGATAGGGCGGGCAGCTGAAAACTGGCCAGTTTTCTTGAACGGGGAGACAAAGACATCCCACTGGACTGATTCTCCAGCTCTGGGTGAAGTCTGGGGAACCCACTATCATACAGGGTCAAAACTGAACAGTGGGAGGGCACGCCGAAGCTCAGGTGCTGCAGGGGTCTGCCGGCTTGTGGAGAAGACCACCTTGCACGTGAACTTGGGAACAGTGCTACTGCGTGACTGCATAGAGTGTGCTTGCGACTTGCTCTCTCATTTGGGAAACCATCAGACTGCTTTGTTTTATGACCCTGGGTGAGACCTTGGGTGTGCAGACTCATTTGGGGAGAGTCTGAATTCCCTGGCAGCCAGTGGAGCTCAGCAGCGGCTCTCTCTCAGAGGTGATGGCAGCCATTGCCCCTGGCACAGAGTCCCTGGGGCCGCATAGGGCGGAGCTAACACTGTCTGCTTGGCTCGGAGACTCTGCCCATCCAACCTGAGTACAGCTGAACTTCACAGACAATTGGCCTGGAAGTCAACCCCTCCAAGTGATAACAACGATTAACCTGAACTTAACTTCAGCAAGACTGTGCAACCCATATCCACCTCAGGTAACTGGGGAGGCCGAGCCATTGTCCCTTGTAGGACGTCTACCCAAAAAGCTAATTGACCAACTCAGGGAAGCAGCCACCATGCAGAGACATGGAAAGAAATCAGATGTGAAAGAAATGGAGGAAAAAAACGACTGGACATGGAATTCAAAACCACGGTGATAGGGCTTCTCAAGAGACTCCTAGAAAAGGTCGATACCTATAAGGAAATAAGCAAGACCACAAAGGAAATGAATGAGACCCTCAAGGGAATGAACGAGTCCTACAAGGAAATGAATGAGACCCTCAAGGATATGAAGGAGACTTTCAAGGATCTGAAAAAAGATCAACCAGAAATTAAGCATACACTGACTGAAACAAAAAATATTATACAAAGACCTAAAAGTGCTATGGAGCACCCCAAGAACCAAGTTAAAGATTTGAAATACAAAGAGGTAAAATCCACTCAGCTGAAAAAGCAAGAAACCAAAAGAATTCAAAAAATTGAAGATAGTGTAAGGGGCCTCTGGGACAACCTCAAGCATACCAACATCCGAATTATAGGGGTGCCAGAAAAAGCGAGAGGCCAAGACAATGAAAACCTATTTGAAGAAATAGTGACTGAAAACTTCCCACACCTGGTGAAAGAAATTGACTTAGGAGTCCAAGAAGTGCACCGAACCCCAATATATAGGAACCCTAAGAGGATCACACCGAGGCACATCATAATTAAAATGCCAAGAGCAAAAGACAAAGAGAGAATATTAAAAGCAGCAAGAGAAAAACGGATGGTTACCTATAAGGAAGCACCCATACGATTGTCAGCGGATTTCTCAATAGAAACGATGCAGGCCAGACTGGAGTGGCAAGAAATATTCAAAGTGATGAATAGCAAGAGTCTACAACCAAGATTACTCTATCCAGCAAAACTATCATTCAGAATTGAAAGTGAGTTAAAGTGCTTCGCAGATAAGGAAAAGCTAAAGGAGTTCATCACCACCAAACCAATATTATATGAAATGCTGAAAGATATTCTTTAAGAAGAGGAAGAAGAAAAAGATAAAAGTGTAAATTAGGAACAACAAATACACATCTATCAACAAATGAATCTAAAAAGCAAGTGAATTAATAATCTGATGAACAGGATAAACTGGTGAATGTAACAGAATCACGGACATAGAGAGGGAATGGACTGACAACTCTTGGGGAGAAAAGGGGTGTGGGAAGTGCAGCAAGAGACTGGACAAAAATCATGCAACTATGGGAGAGGACAGTGGAGGGGGTGAGGGTGGAGGGTGGGATGGGTACCAGGTGGAGGGGAGCTATG
Organism: Antrozous pallidus; assembly: GCA_027563665.1. Lineage (NCBI taxonomy): Eukaryota > Metazoa > Chordata > Mammalia > Chiroptera > Vespertilionidae > Antrozous > Antrozous pallidus. The sequence goes on from CM050522.1 coordinate 18,602,012, forward strand.
GGGGGGGAAAGGGAACAATATAATTAATAAACTGAACAATAAAGATAATTTAAAATAAATAAATAAAAATAAAAATAAATTTCCTTTTAAAAACATCTTTATCTACACTAATAAAAGAGAAATATTCAAATTGACTGGACCTCCATTGACACCCACCAGCCAATCAGGAGTGAGTATGCAAATCAACCCAACAAAGATGGTGGGTTAATTTGCATACACAGGCACTGAGTTGCCAGGCAGAGTGGGACACCTGTTATGAGGGCAAGGGTGGAGGGCAGAGGGAGCTACAGGAGTGGTGCTCCAGCTGGAGTGGAGAAGACTGAAGGTTTCAGCCAGAGTGAAGACAGAAGGTTCCGGGTCCCAGAGCAAAGGCCTGGGTCCCAGGTACCAGTGAAAAACTGATGCCAGCAGCCAGGGAAAGAAAGGCCTATTGCACAAATCTTCATGCAGCAGGCCTCTAGTTGTATAATTAATGTTACTCGTTTATGTATTTCTCTCTTTTTTTCCCTCAAAAGTTTTTTTATGAAATTCTACTTTCAATGACCAAAGTAAAATTGAACTACTTGTTATATGTCAAAAAAATTCACGTTTCTTCAAGTAATCTCTGTTATTTATAAGTAAGATATATTTTATAGTTTTTAAGTGATGTTTTATTAACAATTCCAAAATAAATATTTTTATTTTACTCACTGAGGGAAAAACTAGTGGTTTAAAAAATAAAGCTAGAATTGTTTGTTTATTTATTTATTTGGGATTTTTTGTCTTGTTTTGTCTTGTTTTTGTATTAGTTTTGCAACATAACATGTAACTTCAATTTCTTTGACCACTTAATCATATTTCTCCCAAACAGAAAATATGCATACAAACTACTAACAAATTTATTTTAAACTTTTGTAATTGCTATTCTCTTTAGGGGAAAAATACTATGTTATCAGTGCTGTAGACTTTGGCAATTGAAACTATGCTTATTATCACTAATCACCAAGGAAATGCACTTCACATTCATGAGGATGACCTTTAAAGATGAGAGAGAGAGAGAGAGAGAGAGAGAGAGAGAGAGAGAGAGCGCAACCAAAACACACACACAAAAGAAGAAAGAAAGAAGGAAAGAAGAAAGAAAGAAAGAAAGAAAGAAAGAGAGAGAGAGAGAGAGAGAGAGAGAGAGAGAGAGAGAGAGAGAGAGAGAGAAAGAGAGAAAGAGAGAAAGGGCTTGGAATGAGAAAGAGAGAAAGAAAGAAAGAAAGAAAGAAAGAAAGAAAGAAAGAAAGAAAGAAAGAAAGAAAGAAGGAAGGAAGGAAGGAAGAAGAAAGAAAGAAGAAAGAAGAAGAAGAAGAAAGAAGAAGAAGAAAGAAAGAAAGACTACCAGAAACTGTTGGTGAGGATGTGGTGGAGAAATTTGGACCCATACTACTGGTGGAAATAAAAAATGGTAAAACCACTGTGGAAAACAGGTTAGCATCTTTCTAGAAAGTTAAAAATAGAATTACCACATATGATCTAGAAATTTCACTTCTAGGTCCATACCCAAAATAATTGAAATCAATGACTTGAAATGATTCTTCTACACCCATGTTCATAGCAACCTTATTCACAATAACCAAAGGATGAACACAAATCAGGTATCCATTGACAGATAAATAATTAAGAAAAAATGTGGTATATACATACAATAGAATAGTATTCAGCCTTAAAAAGGAAAGAAAATTTGACACATGCTACAACATGGATAAACCTTAAGGTGCATCTCACCTGTACCAGAACAGTCTGTCATTACATAGAATATTAGTTGAAGGCTTTCATATCAATATTAAAGAGAAAAACACATTCCACTGCTGCTTACTCTCCTTTGAAAACCAGTATTTGGTTTTCCACCTTCCAGGTGAGAGATTATTGAACCGCTTAGGAACCTTAGTTGCAAAAGACTCAAATGCTTTGGCCCAGTTTGTAGAAGAAATTAATGTTAATGTTCATATAATATTTCTGGAATGCCCAGCTTTGTGCTTCATTTTCACACTAATAAGCCAGTCTTCTCTAAGGCTCCAAGCTGAGACTCTCAAGAGAAATTGTTTCTTTAGCCAATTTCCTCTTGATTTCATAGTTTATAAAAAATGCTATCTGATATACAAAGAAAATATCAATTAATAAAACACAGGCCCAGAGCCTCATATCAGTGGATAGAATATTTATGTACATAAACTCTCAAGCACAGGTTTTGAAACAGACCCTATAACTTCCAGTTGCCATAGTAAATGCTTCCAGTTTTATTGAATGTAAAAGTGTAAACAGATGAGCAGACTCAGATAAATCATCAGTGTTGCCCTTGATAACCTGTGAGTGTCAGAAATAAGTAGCACATGCTGTCACTTTCTAAAATAAAATAATCATGATCATAATTTACACCCTTGACTTCTTGGTCTATGAACATCTTCCTTTTAGAACCTCCTTCCATGCTGTTTTGCTAATTGCTTGTGAAGAGAGAGGTCCCAATAAGTTATTAATAATTTTGTTATTGAAATGGGTTTGAGAAATAAACAAACATCAAATAGTAAAAATTAGGCAAGCCTACCAAATGCTTTCATTCTGTTCTTTCACTCCCTTGATCCTAAACTGTTTTTTCATTTACCATGGAAGAAGAAGGGTGCAGTGGGGACTAAAACAACTGTTAGAAATGGAAGCCCTCCTCTGAGAGGCAACTGCTTTCAGAAAAAGGTTGGAAAAAAAGAAAAAAGCTTTCCTTTGGGAAAAAAATTAAAGGAAAGAAATGTAGTTGGAGACAGCTGCTAAAATACTTGAACGCTAAACTAATGTTCCTTTCTTCTTTTCACAATTACAAATATATTTTTATTTAAAGTTCTAATTCCATATTTAGGCCTTTTTAAAAACTTTGGAAATGACAATAAAAATCAAATAACCAAACATTTTTTCTTTTGTGTTTTTGGAGTGGGAAGAATAAAACCTGGAGTAGTAAAAATTACTGCTGAGTGTCACATCATTAGTTAATCCAGTGCTAAGATTAGAGTCCATAATATAAGTATTTCTTCTTTTAGAACTCAAATAATAATATGAAATACTTACTAGTATTCTTAATGCTATGAAATTGTTAGAGAAAAGTATGTTAGATTTACTGTTTGATGAGAGGGCTTGGAATGAGAAATCTCATAATTGTTTCATTTACTAAGAATATACATTATAGGAATATCTTGCTAAAATAGTAGTATAGAATTCATAATTATATGTAACAATTGAAAGACAGACCAGAATGTATCCACTCATTCATCAGCAGTTCCTCAAATCTTCTATGATAAGATATTCTTCATTCTAATAAGACTGCTATCACTTACTGAATATTTAATAAGAGCTGGTCATTGTAAGCACATTACATTTTACTGATTAGGAGCTTAAATATTGAAGTCAATGTTGAGTTCAAATTTTCACCTTAGTGCTTAGGGTGCAGATGTGCAGATTCGAAGGAGCTCTGCGCTCCGGCATGTAAAGGTCAGATTTCCCCTGGGGTTACTTTGGGCATGAGACTGATGGAGCTGGCAGAGCCTGGAGATCTGTGCCTGAAAAGAAGTCCGTGGCTGTTGGAGCTGGTAAATGTGGAAGAGGGCCCTCAGAGCTGGTGGCAGAGGGGATTCCTAGAAAGCAACCCATTTGGACCTGACAGAGGAGGGAAGACCAAAAATTTTGGGAGGGTCCTGGCTGCTAAACCCAAGGGGTAAAGGGGATTTGCGCAGATATACCTCTAGAACCTGAGTTCGCACACTTGTGTTTTTTCCTCTCCTAATCCTAGCTTCTGAGTGCTAAACCAGGATGATCGTGGGATCCCCTGGTGGGGGATAACCTCGGAGACTGCAGGGGAGAGCTGTTTTTCTGGAGCCTAGGGATAAGAGTAGGCAGTCACCATTAGAGAGGCAGCTCTGGGGCAGTCCATCCCCACAAATCAGTATTGAATACCACAGGGATAGCGAGATTTTAGTTAAGGCTAGAGAGGACCAATAGACCCAGAGGTCAATCTAGAAACACTGCCACCCAGGGGCAGAATCACAAATTGACTCTTGTGTAACACAAATTAAGGAATTAATTTTATTTTCTCTTTATTCTACTTTGGGATTAGTGTTCTACAGTCTATTTTCATCTACTCTTTAGTATCTTTTTACTATGCCTCAACTTCACCTTTATGCCACCACTCTCTTGCTAAGCTTTCCCTATTTAGTGCCTTGTTTCCCTTACATTTTCCCGCTTTAGATTTGCCTTATTCTTTCATTTTACCCCCTGTTAAAATTTCACCCCACATATAAATCTAATCTCCAACTACCTACTCCAAGTCCATACATACCTCTTGCTTCTCTGACTTCACGATCCTAAATTGTTTTTCTCTCTGTCCTGTTGTTGTTGTTTACTTGACTGTTGATTATATCGATTTTTATGCAGGTTTGTGAGATTGGTTTGCTTATTCTTTTCTTTTGGTTTGTTTTGTGGCTTTTTTTTTGGTGTTTTTTGTTTTGTTGTTCTCGTTTGCATTGTTTTTTGATAGATTTTTGCTTCTGTGTTTCCTCACCTCCCTTGATATTAGTTGTTGTATGTAGTTTGTATCAATCTCCAGGTACTTGGTGCTGGCTTTTGTTCGGATTAGTGGCTGTCCTATAGGAGTTTTCACCCCACATTTATAGTTTATTCCCCTTTTCTTTTTTTTTACTTCTTTCCCTTTTCCCAATTTCATTTTGGCATTCCTTTCTTTCTTGGTGTGTCTGTGTGTCTCTCTCTGTGTGTGTGTGTGTGTGCATGTGTGTGTGTGTGTTTTTTCTCTTTCTTTTTTCTCAACTATCACTGAATTTGACTTTCTCTGAAGATCACCTTTATTTGTAGTTACCTATACTGTGAATATACTCCTGTTCAGTGCCTTGGGTTGCATCTGGTTGTGTTGTATTTTGTGCCTTTAAATCAAGGCAGAAGAGTGAGAAATACATAGCCAGATATGGAGAAGAGAGACCATGGGGAGAGAAAGAAACAGCCAACAAATGAAAGAAAAACTAGCCTCACCAGGAAAGGAGGTAAACAAAATGGAAGCAAGAAACCTGTCAGAGAAGAATTCAGAGAAATGGTCATAAGGTGGTTGAAAAGAATGGAAGACAAATTTGACAATATGAGTAAGAACCAAGAGGAATTGAAGAAGAACCAAGAGGAAATGAAGAAGACTCAAGAAGAAATGAAGGAGAGCCCAGAATAAAGAATAGCAAAGAAGAAATGAAAAGTGACATCACTGAAGTAAAGAACTCAATAGAAAGTATCAAGAGTAGATTAGAAGAAGCAGAGGACCACATCAGTGAGCTAGAAGACAAGGTAGGAAAAAATACCCAAGTAGAGCAGCTTCTGGAAAATAAGAAGTAGGAGAGGAGCCTAAGGGAACTTTGGGACAACATGAAACAAAACAACATCTGTATAATAAGGTTTCCAGAAGGACAGGAAACTGAACAAGGAATAGAAAACCTGTTGGAATAAATAATGACAGAAAACTTCCCTGATATAGGAAAGAAAAAACCCATACAAATCCAAGAAGCTTAAAGAGTCCTAAGCAAAATAAACCCCAAAAGACTTATGCCAAGGCACATTATAATTAAATTGGCAAACACCAATGACAAAGTAAAAATCTTAAAAGCCTCCAGGGAGAGACATAAAGTCACCTACAAATGAACCCCCATCAGACTAACAAGTGATTTCTCAACAGAAATTTATCAGGCCAGAAGAGAATGGAATGAAATATACAAAGTCATGCAAAGAAAGGATCTGAATCCTAGAATACTGTACCCAGCAAGGCTATCAATCAAAATTGAAGGTCAAATCAGGAGCTTCACAGACAAAAAAGGACTAAGAGCATTCATTACCACCAAACCAGCAATGCAAGAAATGCTAAAGGGTCTGCTGTAAAAAGAAATAGGAAGCAAAGAAGGAACACAGGGGTAAAGAACAAAAATGGCAACAAATAAGTACCTATCAATAATAACTTTAAATGTAAACGGATTAAATGATCCAATAAAAAGACAGGGTGATGAACTGGATAAGAAAACATGACCCATGTATCTGCTGTCTATAAGAAACCCACCTCCAAAAAAAGATGCACACAGACTGAGGGTGAAAGGATGGAAAAAGTTTCTTCAGGCAAATGGAAATGGAAAAAAAAGCGGTGGTAGCAATACTTATATCCAACAAATTAGACCTCAAAGTGAAGGACATAACAAGAGATAAAGAAGGTCACTTCATAATACTAAAGGGAGCAATCCAACAAGAAGAAATAACACTGGTAAACATATATACACCCAATACAGGAGCACCCAAATACATAAAAAACTCCTGGAGGATATCAAGGGAGAGACAGACAGCAATACAATCATAGTAGGGGACTTTAATACCCCACTATCACTATTGGACAACTCCTCTAAATAAAAAAATCAGTAAAGAAACATCAATCTTCAATGACTCAATAGACCAGATGGAATTAATTGACATCTTCAGATCATTTCACCCCAAAGCCATAGAATATACATTCTTTTCAAGTGCCCATGGGTCATTCTCAAAGATAGACCATATGTTGGGTCATGGGCAAAATCTCTCCAAATTCAAAAAAATATAAATCATATCAAGTATATTCTCAGATTACAGTGGCATAAAGCTGGAATAAAAACAATCCAAAAAAATCAAACACATGCAGACTAAACAGCATGCTATTAAACAATGCCTGGGTTAACAGAGAGATCAAGGAAGAAATAGAAGATATCATGGCAACAAATGACAACAATAACACCACAATCAAAAATCTATGGAACACAGTGAAAGCAGTTTTGAGATGGAAGTTCATAGCTCTACAATCCTACTGCAAAAAATAAAATAAAATAAAAATTAAAAAAAAAACAAAAGAAAAAAAAAAACAAGAAACAATGGTAATAAATTATCTAACCCAGCAACTCAAAGAGTTAGAAAGAGAGCAACAAGAAAAGCCCAGTGTAAGCACAAGGAAGGAAAAAGTAAAGCTCAGAGCAGAGATAAACGACATAGAGTCCAAAAAAAACAATACAGAAGATCAACAAAACCAAGAGCTGTTTCTTTGAAAGGATAAACAAGATTGATGAACCTCTAGCCAGGCTCACCAAGAAGCAAAGAGAAAGAACCATAATAAATAAAATCAGAAATGAAAGAGGTGAAATAACAACAGACCCCATCGAAATACAAAGGATTGTTAACAAATACTATGAACAATTCTACTCCAACAAACTGGACAACCTGGAGAAAATGGATATATTCATAGAAAAATATGACCTCCCAAAACTCAATCAGGAAGAATGTAAACAGCTCAATAGACCAATAACCATGGAAGAAATTGAAGCAGTCATCAAAAAGCTTCTAGCAAACAAAAGCCCAGGGCCAGATGGCTTCACAGGAAAGTTTTACCAAACATTCAAGGAAGAACTAAAACCTATTCTCCTCAGACTACTCCAGTAAATTCAAGAGGATGGATCACTTCCAAACTCCTTCTATGAAGCCAACATCACCCTAATACCAAAACCAGATAAAGACAACCCAAAGAAAGAGAATTATAGGCCAATATCCCTCATGAATATAGATGCCAAAATCCTCAATAAAATTCTAGCAAATCGGATCCAGCAGTACATCAGAAAGATCATGCACCATGACCAAGTAGGATTTATCCCTGGAATGCAAGGATGGTACAATATCCGCAAATCAATAAATGTGATGCATCACATAAACAAATTGAGAGATAAAAATCACATAGTCATATCAATTGATGCAGAAAAAAGCATTTGACAAAATCCAACACCCTTTCTTGATAAAAACTCTCAACAAGGTTGGAATAGAAGGATCATGCCTCAACATATAAAAGCCATATATGATAAACCCACAGAAAACATCATACTCAATGGGCAAAAACTACAACCCTTTCCCCTAAGAACAGGAACAAGACAGGGATGCCCACTCTCACCATTCCTGTTCGACATAGTACTGGAAGTGTTAGCCATTCAATTAGACAAGAAGAAGAAATAAAAGGGATCCAAATCGGAAAATAAGAAGTAAAGCTATCCTTATTTGCAGATGATATAATATTGTACATAAAAAAGATATTAAATGTAATAAACACCTAAAATTCTCAACTATAGTATTAGTAATATATGAATGTTAATAATTTTGTATTATTATTACATTTAATATTTACATTATCAGAGCAGGGTGATATTATTACCCTTATTTCATTTTAAAAAATTGAGTTTTATTTTTTATAATTAACTTTTTATTGTTTAAAATATTACAAATAGTAATACAGATGTCTACTTTTTCCCCATTGTACTCCCCCCAGCTTTCCCTACCCCCCAGTACATTCACTCACGTGCCCCCACCCCATGTCTTGTATCCATTGGTTATGCTTATATGCATGCGTACAAGTCCTTCAGTTGATCTCTTTCAGCCCCCCCCATCTCCTCTGCTTTCCCACTGTAGTTTGACAGTCTGTTCAATGCTTCTTTCCCTCTGTATCTATTTTTCCCCATTTCTTTTCTTTAAAAAATCTTGCCTCTGCAAATTAGAAATAAACATATAATAACAATGTTTGAGTCCCAATTTCAATGTCCAACAGTTCTGAGTCCCAGTTCCAATGCCTAACAGTTCCTTATGTATACATGTCAGCAATGATATCTGGATGGTGACACATGGTGGGAATGCAGGTCCAACCCTCTCTTGTTTGGTCCTAGGCAACCTGCAGCGACGCACAGTTGCTGACTGCTAGCATGGCAAAGCGCCATCAGCGTCTTCCATCTCTGAACTGTTTCTCCTCTTGTCTTTGTGGTTGGAGCAGACCTGTCAATTCCTCTCTGTTCCCGGAATCCACATGGTTTTGGAGATGTTTTCTGAAAATATACAAACATATTCTCGACCAAAAGTTAATACAGGAAACTTTTCTATAAAATTGACTTGGGATCCTTTTTAATTTTGCCCAAATGATTTTCCTTTGGCTTATAAAATATTGAGTTTTAAAGGGTTAAACTAACTAATAAACTTTGAGATATACCTTGCTCTAAAATCTGTTTTTAACAGCCATGCATGATGAATCAACATGAGAGGTAATGTTTTGAGGTCTGGTTACATTTCTTATTCTTTCTCTGTAGTCTTGAGAAAGTCCTTTAGTCAATCCATATTGTTCATTAAGCTTTAATAATGTTCTGATGCTTTTCTACATAATCAAAGGGATACAAAAGTAGAGTTCATGACCTCTTAGAGGTTACAATTTATCTAAGGAGACAATGTAAAATAAGAACTCAATAAAGAATTAAACTATACGGTTTCATGTCTAAGATTCAGGATTCAGTTACAAAAAGCAAAGGTTGACCCTGGCCAGCATGGCTCAGTGGTTGAGTGTCAATCTATGAACCAGGATATCACGGTTTGATTCCTGGTCAGGGCACATGCCCAGGTTGCCGGCTCAAGCCCCAGTGAGGTGTGTGTAGGAGGCAGCCGGTCAATGGTTCTCTCTCATAATTGATGTTTCTTTCTCTCCCTCTCTTCTCCTCTCTGAAATCAATTTTAAAAATAAATTTTAAAAAATAATAAAGCAGAGCAGAAACTGGTTGGCTTAGTGGATAGAGCATCGGCCTGCAGACTGAAAGGTCCCAAGTTCGATTCCTCTCAAAGGCATGTACCTTGGCTGTGGGCACATCCCCAGTAGGGGTGTGCAAGAGGCAGCTGATCGATGTTTCTCTCTCATCGATGTTTCTGACTTTCTATCCCTCTCCCTTCCTGTCTGTAAAAAATCAATAAAATATATTTAAAAAAATAAAGCAGAGGTTGAAGAATATGGACATCTTTGGAGAAGTATTCATAAAATTAAGCTGTTTTAGGAGATGAATATATATAAAATTAGTCTTAGAAAAGAAAGGATGATAATTTTAATATAAAAAAAGAGGTTAAGAAAAGATATCAGAGTGGCATTGAAAAAATAATTTGGAAATAGATTTAGAAGCCCTAAATTATAGAACTGGCAATGGAAAGATGTGGGTAAATCAAAGTTGTAATTAATAGGAAAATTATATAATAGAATAGAATATGACAGTTAGATAGGTAAATAGATATAGGATAGGATAGGATAGGATAGGATAGGATAGGATAGGATAGGATAGCACAGAATAGGACTTAGAAACAGATTTGATAGAAAATATGAAAACAAGAAACAATAATCATTTGAAATGTTCTAATCTGAGTCATGAAAAAATATCTTCATATACCAGGGGCAAAAGCAGAGAAACTGAAAAAAAGAACTCTTGTGTTAGAAGAAGGAATCATGTAAAGATGATTATTAAAGCTTAAGGAGCAATATCTGTATGATTACTGTATTTGAGAAGCTGCCGAAATAACTGTTAGTTTTTCTGAAGATTGTTATGAAACAAAGAACATTAGTTCAGGTAACAGCCAAGACCTAAAAAAATAATGTCATATACTGTGCATGTAATGATAATTAAATACACAAGATAAGTTTTTTCACTTTACATAAAGACTGACATCGTCTTGCAAAAATATAGTGGTTTGCTAGAGATGTCAAAAATAAGAGTAGTCAGCTCAGCCACTACTGAGATGCTCAATCTCAGGCTCTGTGATTGAGCATCGACCTTTGAACCAGGAGGGCAAGGTTAAATTCTCAGTCAGGGCACATGCCTAGGTTGTGCCCAGTAGGAGACATACATCATTGTTGTTTCTATCTCTCTCTCTCTCCCTTCCTCTCTGAAAGTCAATAAAAATATATGTTTTTTAAAAATGAGTTGCCAGCCAAGACCGGTTTGGCTCAGTGGATAGAGCGTTGGACTGTGGACTGAAGGGTCCCGGGTTCAATTCCGGTCAAGGGCATGCACCTTGGCTGGGGGCACATCCCTAGTAGGGGGCGTGCAAGAGGCAGCTGATCGATGTTTCTCTCTCATTGATGTTTCTGACTTTCTATCCCTCTCCCTTCTGCTCTGTAAAAAATCAATAAAATATAATTTTAAGAAAAAAAATAAAAATAAAAATGAGTTGGCAAAAATCTGAGGTGAGCAAATTGTAGGCAGAAAGGAAGATAAACAGGAAATTAGTTTTATAGAAGCCAAGAAAATGTCACAAGTGTGCGAAGGATGATTCAAATAGAGCTTTATCAAGCTGCTTCCTTCTTGCAACATCTGCATTCCCCATTCTAAATACAGGGATTTATAGAACTTTATACATCTTGACTAGATGAATGTAGGTTTCTGTACTATCTTCTGCAATCTTGATTAATCCTAGGTCTCTGCTATGTGGACACACCTTATATCCTCATTTGTAGAACAGTGACAATTATAAAGTCCTTTGAAAAAGTCACAACAAGGTGTCTTAAAGATATTTAGGTGTTCAACAAATTGTAGTAATATTTATTTTTGTTTTTACTTGAACAAAACAAAAAAAGAGAGCTGATTGTGGTGATTATCCTGCAAACAGGTTCAAATCAAATATTAGGTCTGCTTTGGCCTGAAAGATCTTTAATTTCCTATGTCTAAATTTGGAGTAGTATAATCTTAATCTTGATAGGTTTCTATATTTTACAAATCAAAAACAATTCCCATTGCAACTCTATGTCACTGACATATCACTGAATGCATGGAGTGCTATGACACTATCTCATATTTTACCATTTATTGTCCAAATACAGAATTGGTTGTAATGCCTTTCTCCATGTGTATGCCTTCAAATATTCTCCTTGTTATTTAAGGTAAGTCTTTAAGACTTTCTAGTCAAGATGAAGATTCAATTATTTTGTCCATGGGAACCCCTTACTCAATCTGAGTAGTACCCTTGCCATCACTTTGGTATTGCTTAGTACAGAGAGCAATTTTATGTTTAACATATAGGTAGACTCATAACATGCACATGTGTGTATCAAGTTTCATATAACAATACATTATCAAAAACTAAACCTTATTCTCAATAAAAATACTAAGTTTATAAAGATACGTGAGTGTAAAGAAAATGGCCTCTGGCAATACAAATTTCCCCAAAACCCTTTTTTTTTCATTGCATATTTACTGCAACTAGACAAATAATTATTTTCTGTGTCACAAAAGTGTTTTGAGAAATACATTCATATAGTCTTCTACCAAACATCACAGAGCATGTCAGAACTTTTTTCATCTAATTTTTTTTATTGCTTATGCAATGTTAGGGTCAAACAGAATACTGTAGCTCTTCTCCTTAGAGTATGTGCTGAATTCCAAAACTATTATCCTCTTTATCCCAATGATGTTATGATCAGATTTAATTATGAAAACAAAACAATTTACTAGCTAGTAGATACATAATGAACAATTAGAATAATCATATTTCAAAAGCCCATTTAAGAAAAAAGTCAATACTCCTATATAAATAGGAGTTTCGTCAAATTTTCTTATTTTATTTTATTGTTAATCTTCACCAGAGGGTGTATTTTCCATTGAGTTTTTAGAGAGTGGAAGAGAGTGAGTGAGGAAAGGCAGAGAGAGAAGGAGAGGGAGAGGGAGAGGAAAATGGAGATGGAGAGGAACAGGGAGAGGGAGATGTGAGAGAGACACATCCATTGATTGCCTCTTGCAAAGGCCCCAACTGAGGCCCAGGTTGGAGAAAGCAACCCAAGTGCATGCCCTTGACTGGGAATGGAACTGAATACCCTTTGGTGTACAAGCCAATGCTCTACCCACTGAGCAACACTTGTCAAAAGAGCAAAAGAGATCCAAATAAACTTTAGAAATGTTTGTGTATTCAAGATAAACAGGTATGGCTTGAGGCCAAGTAAGGCCAACTGGAAGCACCAACATTTGGATATTTGTGGTTGACTCTCTAACAATCACACATACACCAGGTGCTCAAAAATATTTTGAAAAATGTAAATGAAAGGAGGCTACTTTTATATAGAGATTAAATTGCCATATAATAATTTTAGCACTGAATTCTTTTGGAAGGTTGGGTTTTGCTTCCTTCATAAAAATATGCTAATACCAGGATGTTAAGTGGAATTTTATAGACAAATTCACTTGTGTTATCTATATATGTTCCTTTCCCCAAACTGAAACAATAGAATATAAATAGTTTGGCTTCTGAGACTATTGTATTTTAAGGTCAGTTAAAACAGAAATCACATAAAGTTCTGGTTATTACTAAGGTTGAATCCCAATAGTTTTCAGATTGACCTTTTCTCTGTGTTGAGAGTGAAGTTCAAGTGCACACCTACACTTTCAAAGCTCTGGAGAGAATCAGTTTAGGACGCAAAACCTCTAGCTAGTCATCTCTCTTAGTTTTTAATAAAGTCTAGAAAATATAAACATGTGAGTCTGTATATATTGGTTTTATCAAAATTTCTTAAAATTTAAAAGAGATCCAATTCTTATTTTATTTCAAGTATGTCTTCAACTCTTTGCTCTCCCATCTACATCCCAAGAAATGATGACATCTTAGCTTTTCTTTGGGAAGGCAAGTATTTTGCCACAGCAAAAGATATCTAAATCTTTAAAAAATAATCAATTCTTGGCTACAAATACATTTTTTAAATATATCTTACTGATTTTTTACAGAGAGGAAGGAATAAGGATAGAACATCGATGAAAGAGAAAACATTAATTAGCTGACTCCTGCACACCTCCTACTGGGGATGTGCCAGGAACCAAGGTACATGCCCTTGACCGGAATCAAACCTGGGAACTTTCAGTCCACAGGCTGATGCTCTATCCACTGAGCCAAATCGGTTAGGCTACAAATACATTTTTAAAATTAAGAAGTGATGCACAAAATGTAGCATAATGACACATAGTTGACTCAATCTTTTGTTTCTCTGATCTGTCTTTTAAAGATATTCTATAGCAATATATGAAGCTAGAATTTTGTGTCTGTGTGTGACCAATACTTCTTAAAGAAATCAACAAAAGTTAAAATTGCCTGAGGATACTTTAGAAAACAGATGGTTATTTTTGAAAGTCACAAAGCATTTGGTAGGATCACTCTTTTAACTTATTAATGCCAAAAGTGCAAAATTACCATGGAATCATTGCATTTGGAATAAAGAGGAAGGATGAATGGCAGGACTGCATACAAACTGTGATTGTCACAATGGACATTTGCTTAAGACAAACAACCCATAAAATGTGTTCTCCTATTTCTAACTATTGAATGCACGTTTTTGCATTTCTTATCATCTAGGAACTCAGACATTTATCATGCAATCTCCTCTGTAAAGCATTTGATGGGCATTCATCTAACAGCCTCAGTCAGAGAACATTGCCTGACAATAAAGCATTCAGAAACTCTAGTGCATGTTGACAGAATGCTTAACCCACTAGGATGAAAACCAAAATATGGAAACAACTTCCTGTGTCATCTATTCCCTCAAGTTTGTAGATTTAACTTTATATCACACAGCAGCAAAAATCATTCTGCTCTTCCCAAAACAAATTCAGCGAAGCTCTTAATCAGCATCTTTGAAAGCCTGAGCATGGCTTACATATTTATAGATGCGAACAGCCTAGTTCCCATAGGCTAAACTGGATAAGTCTTGTCAAGGGACTTTGTAGCTATTGATATATGCAAAGCCAGTAAGGATCTGCTAATGCTGTTATCGAATGTAGTCTTATCAGCACTAAACATTTGGCTTGGCATTTTGATAGTAACATTTTAAAGAAAACAGACAAAATAGAATTCTCCTTTATGTGGTAAATATATAATAAATAAGAAGTTTTCTCTTGTTGGTTTAGCAACTTAAAAACTAGCTGAAGTCTGTAACATAAGAAACGTAAGAGATGGCATCCATGATAAATTCTTGAACTCGTTAATAAACATTCTAAATGGATGTTGCTAAATTTGTGCTGTAATTCCAACTGAAAGGCTGTTCATTCATATAACTGTTTCACATGTGATATTTATAGGCCTTGCAGTTTTAATAAAGACTTCCCAACTTTGCATTTTACTAAAACTCTAGCTTATTCCAGTAAGGAAAATCTTATTCACTACTTTCGGAATAAGAGAGTAAAAATCTAGCTAGGGAAGGAGCAGTAGGTGGAAATAGTGGTGAAAATGGGACTGAAGAAAGAAGAAAACTATGGCTATTTCTTGACCACAGCAAACCTATCTTTATCCCTCAGCCTGACTCTGCGCTTTCCTGTCGGCCTTCCACTGCACCTTTCTAGCTTGTGGCTTGTGACTTTTCTTGCTTCTTGCTAAAATTAAGAACAAAAGGGCGAGGGAGGGTGGCGGTGATTTTTATTTTTTATTTATTTATTGTTGTTAATCCTCACCCGATGATTTTTCATTGATCCTTTAGAGACAATAGAATAGAGAGGGAAAGACAGAAACATTGATGTGAGAAAAACACATCGATTGATTGCTTCCTGCATGCACCCAGACCAAAACCTGGGCAGGGGAGGAGCCTGAAACCAAGGTACATACCCTTGACCAGAATCAAACCCTGGGACCCTTTGGTCCACAAGCCAAAGCTGTATCCACTGAGCAAAACCGACTAGGGCAGTGGTTGGCAAACTCATTAGTCAACAGAGCCAAACATCAACAGTACAACTATTAAAATTTCTTTTGAGAGCCAAATTCAAATTTTTTAAACTTAAACTTCTTCTAATGCCACTTCTTCAAAATAGAGTCCCCCAGGCCATGGTATTTTGTGGAAGAGCCACACTCAAGGGGCCAAATAACACTAATTTACACAAGAAAATATGGTACACTGATAGCACTGATCAATCACAAGCCGCAGTTGGCCGACAACGGGACTAGAGCATCTGCTGGTTTTCAAATCTTTCTCACTGACCCTATCTAATAAAAGATAAACATGCAAATTGGCCGTACCTCTGCTACACCCACAACCCATGCCCACCAGCCAATCAGGAGCAAATAAACCCAACCAAGATGGCAGTTAATTTGAATATCCAAATAGTGAAGACTGAAGACAGTGTAGAAGGAAGCCAAGTGCTACAGAAGAAATGGAAACTGCAGAGAAGAAAGCAAGCAGGCAGCAGGGAAAGGAGGGAAGCAGGTGGGGTGGGGGAGAAGGGAAAGAAGTAGGCGGGGCAGCAGAGACCACCGTAGGAAGCCCTATTGCAAAAATTTTATATGTTTATAAAATTTAAATTTAAAAAGTTGACTGCGTATACAAGAGTTGGCAGAGAAGTTTTTCTATTTTGCAACTGTTATTTGCCAGCAGTTTGGTGGATGGATGTTCTTATAAGCACCATAACAAGCAAGAAAAGAAGTACAGAGAGGTTAAGAGATTTGTCCAAGACACTCGATGAGCACCAGGCAAAGGCACATTTCCACTGGGCGTTTCTGAAATCACACTTCACCTTCGTCCCACACCGCTATCCTCTCCTTTCAGAAGAATGGTATGACCGAAACAAGAATGGCCGGTGTGGTTTTCCTCCCGACCAAAATTTCTGAAGAAACCAAAACCTACAGAGTTACCCTTGATTCCTTTATGTAAAGTACTTCCCTTCCATCCCAACTGTTCTCAATCTTGGCTCTATATTTCCGTCTTGTCACTTAAATCATGTACAATTATCTTGCTGATTGCTTACTTATCTGTCTTATACACTAAATATAATAACCTCCCTGAAGATGGGAGAGTACCTTGTTTGTTGTACTCACTGTATCTAACTTCAAGCACAGTGCCTCGTACATAGTTGAGTTGCAATAAGTATTTGTTAAGTGTGAGAATACTTAAGTTGCTTTATAGTTTACACAGAATAATGAAGCAGAGTTCCTTAGGACATCACTTAGAATCACACCCCCCAAGTGCAAGAATCTTTCAATAGGAATAAAACTTGTGGACTTTAGAACCATAAAGGGCTTTATGAAAACCACTTAATTTAAGCATTTTGTGTAATTGATGAAGCACTGAATCTCAGA
The DNA here is from genome assembly GCA_027563665.1 of Antrozous pallidus. NCBI lineage: Eukaryota > Metazoa > Chordata > Mammalia > Chiroptera > Vespertilionidae > Antrozous > Antrozous pallidus. The sequence continues at coordinate 18,618,944 of CM050522.1, forward strand.
GAGGTTACTCAGCCGACCCAAAGTCATACACTTAGCCACGGAGCTGAGGTTAGAATCAACTGGGAGCTTATCATCTGTATATATTTACATGTACCCCGCATTCCTGAAGAAAGGGTCTAGGGAGATTGAATAATAATGCTGAGAAAAGGCAGAAGTTAGTACCCTGAAACAAAGTTCAATTGCAGTTTTTCATACAGCTGGATACATTTGATTCTGCTTCCAAATAACATTAATTTTCACAAGAAAATATGGTACACTGTATACCACTGATCAATCATGAATTCTGCTTCAGATCTTAATGCACTTTTTAGGATAAAAGACATTTTAACATGCTTTAGCCCTTAACCTCACCCTCGCCCTGCCCCCAACACACACACACACACAGACACAGACACACACACACACACCCTGGCATTTCTGAAATAAAATCATTGGGAAGGTAGGGTAGTTTATCAAATAAAGCCACAGATAAGTACCTCATATCCAACTTTCCAATTTCTGCATCAAATCATAGAAAATATTTTTGTGGCATAAATAAAAACAGTTTTTGCACTCACTTATTAAATATACCATCTTAGGTATATACTAATATAAGTGATATTTAATCTTCAAATGCAGGCTGCTCATGAATATACACCAAAGATTATTAATTCTATTGTATGTGTATACTTCTGCATACTGAAAGGAAAGGGTGTGGGAAATGCCCAGACTGATATCATCTGCAATTCACACCACAGAGTGCAGTTATTACAACCCATATGGAGTGAAGGTCACCTGCTGCTGCAAGTTCCATGAGGGTGTGGCCAGGAGACCTGCAGAAGAGAAGTGTTGTATGCGGAGTGGCAGCTCCTTTGGTAGGGGTGCAGAACCGGTGATATGAAGAGGATGTACAGACGCTGCCATGCTGATAGGTGAAAACTAGAGGATCAAACAAACGTTGCTGATTCCAAGTTGTTCTCCCACAATAACAACCAGTACCAAATGAGTTGCTGTGGTGGGGTGCATGCTGTGCTTGGAGACTAATTGCTGCACTTGTTAGCGTGTGCAAGAAGGTGTTTATTTGTTTGACATGTGTTTGGTGCCAAGATATCCTGGGGATTTGGAGCTGAAGTAGAAACAGAATTGACAGTGTTTAGAAAACTAAACGCAAAAACAAAAGAGAAAGAGAACGTTTTTGTTTTTTTTTTGTTTTTTGTTTTTTGTTTTTTTTGTTTTTTGTTTTTTTTTTCTGAAAAGTGACTTGAACGTTAAAAGTATGAAAAGCTTGAGGCTCTTTCCTGGGTGATTAATTCTTCAGTCTCCTTCAAATCAACCCATGGGAACCCATGCTAGAATGGAGTGTGTTAAGTCTGGGACGCTTTGATGTTGTTACTTTCATTTAGATGGTGAATTATTCAAAGCAGGGAGGATCAGCCTAAGAGCTACCAATAGAAATGAAGGGGAATGAACTCTGGGAAAAGAAGGAAGTGAAGCGCAAAATGTGGGTGTTCAAACAGTTCCACCTGAATGCCAAAGTTTGGAATATGTACTATGGGGAATTTGCCACACTGTATCTTTCCAGCTTCAGAAATAACTAGGTTTTGACTGACATTTTCAAAGGTTTAATGATGGAAATACTTTTACTGAACAACCTTATTATTCTTCTCTCATATTTCATAGGCTTCCCAAGTCTTCCTTTGAACAGAAATTTGCTACTTCAGATCCAAGTCAAAAATACTCTGGAATATGATTTAAAAGTAAGTTTACCAATGACCATTGTAAGTATTAAAAACAATTATTGTTACTCATTATTTTTCTTCTGATATGCAGAGACATGTGAGCACTAATCAACTTCCCAGGACAAATTTGATATGTCTACATTTTTTATTTGATTAGCATATTCTGTGGATTATTTGTTATTTAAAATTGAGTAATAATTTTAATAATATTCAGTATGTATCATATATCATTTTAATGTACCTATTTTACATAAACTATAAAAATCTATTGATTAGATTTTTATTTTTAAATTACAGTTTATTTTCAATAGTACTGACCTTGAATGTAGTTATTACAATATTATTGACTATATTCCCTATGCTGTACTTTACATCCCTGTTACTATTTTATAACTTAATGCCTTCACTTCTTTTGTCCAGTTATTATATTTTTTAAAGTTTCTTTCATTACCTCAAAAATGTATACAAAATATTTTGCTTGGTTTGATATTCTCTCTCTCTCTCTCTCTCTCTCTCTCTCTCTCTATATATATATATATATATATATATATATATATATAATCTTTCTCCATCACCCCTTTTCAGGTCTTTAAATTTTTCTCAAAAAGGAGGAAGTGGCAACCTTTATTTTTCACACAAGAACAATAATGCAAATCTACATACACCATAAAACATTTAATGTCATTTACTTTCTATTTTTTACTACTTCCTGCCACATATAGTGTGAATGGTTCATAATGTGTAGTGAAAAATGTATGTCAAGTTGGGATTCATGCAAATCATTAATCCTACACAAAAAAAGCAAATTTTATAGCCATGAAAATCTTACAAGTTTGTCCAGATTAAATTTTTATTTAACTTTGAAACTATACTTACTTAGTCTTACAAACATTGTCAGGAAGAGGATATAGTTTGTACTCTCTCTAATGAAAATTAATTTCGTCTGGTCTTCTGTATATATATGAAAATGTGTTTGAAAAAAAAGCCTATGGCAAAGATATGTCAACTAATTTTCTAAGTAAATGAGCCTCTGTCTCTATTTAATGCAAAACACATTAAGTAAGCCAGCCACATTTTTAAAAAAAATGTTTTTGTTGAATTTACAGGAGGAAAGGATAGGGAAAGAGAGATAGAAATATCGATTGTTTGTCTCCTGCAAGCCCCACTGAGTATCAAGTCCATGACCCTGGCATGAGGCCTGACTGTGAATTGAACCAGCGAGCTCCTGGTGCATGGGATAACACTCAACCAACTAAGCCACCCTGGCTGGGCTAGCCACATGTTATTAGCATGGCTGTTACCTCATGAAAGTGCTAAAAGAGAAGAGTACCAGAAAAACCAACAGAAGAACTAATATGTGTAGGTGTGTGTATATGTGTTTGTGTTGTTTGATTTACCCTGATATTTGTAATTCTAATCAAATACTACACAGGGTTCTCCTTTGTTTTCCATATTATCTATTTGCAAACTTATGCTATCTGCACTTTCTTCCCTAAGCACTCAATTCCAAGATCAAGGTGTCACTCAGAAAAACACTTATCACTGTCTCCATGGGCAGATCCTGAACTCTGACTCAGAGCTTTTGCGTGGGGGAAGAAGACACTATAAAATAGATGGCTCCTAATGTCTTCCAAAAAAAAGGCTTTATTTGTAGCTCAACTTAATCCAAGTAGAAACAAAAAGAGAGCCATAAACAGACATACCCTACTAAGAATGCTGAAAGTGAAAGACAAGAAAATCTTGAAAGCAACAAAGGAAAAACAATGCATCACTTAAATGAAACTGCAATAAGATTAATAGCTGATGTCGCAGGAGAAATCAGAAGGCAATGGTTAACATATTCAGTGTTCAAAAAGTCCAATCAATTAAGAATTCTATAGCTAGCAAATCTATCATTGCCAAATGAAGGTGACCTGAAGGCTTTTCCATTAAATATCTATATATTTGCTGCTAGTAGACTTGTTTTACAATAAATACTAAGGGAAATTGTTTAGGCTGAAAGCAAGTTGCCTCAGATAGACAGAGAGCAACAATAGGAATAATTATGTAATTATAAAGGATATTACTACTCCATATTTTAAAAATTTCATATCTTAACTGATTTAAAAATCAATTGTACAAGATAACACATACATATAATGTATTGTTGGATTTATAACATATGAATATCTAATATATGAGTAGTACATTTGTTAATAACATAAAACGTAGGAGAGGAGAGATCAACAATGTTATAGGTTAAAGGAATAATTACAAATGTTAAATTAATAATGAACACAATGTATTGTTGAGTTAATATCATTAATAAATGTAATATGTATAACAATAACATCACAAAAATGAGATAAAGAAAACAGAGTTATATAGAAGTAGTATTTTATATTATTACTATAATTAAGCTAGCATAATCAAATCTGATTTTGAATAATTAGAAAATATGTATGATAAACCCGAGCTATCACTAACAAACGTAACTCAAAAGAAAATCAATAATAAAGCTAAAATGCTACATCAAAAATATTCACTCAATGCAAAAGAAAGAGAAGAGGAATAGGAGAACAAGAAGACACATGAAATATTAAAAAATTAAAACAGCAGACATAATTTATCACAATATTAATAACATTGAATGTGAATGGATTAAGAAAGCCAATCAAAAGATACAGGTTGAATTAAGAAAACAAGAATCAACTATATGTTATTCATAGGAGCTTCACTTTAGACTCAAAGACACAAATAGATTGAAAATCAATTGATAGGAAAAGATGCATCATGCAAACAGAAACCACATGAAAGCTGGAATAGCTATACTAATATCAAGCTAATATCAGACTTTTAAAAATGTTATTAGAGATAAAGAGCAACGTTTTATAACAATAAAAAAGCTCAATCTACCAGGAATATGTAACAATTTAAATGTATGTGCACCTAATAACAGAGCAACAAAAATATGTAAGGAAAAATTTGACAGAAATGAAAGGAGAAATAGACAAATAAAAAAAAAAAAAACAGTTGAAGTCCTGGCCAGTGTTGTTCAGTGGTGAGAGTGTTGGCCCTTGCACCAAAGGGTCGTGAGTTCGATTCTTAGTCAAGGGCATGTACCTGGGTTGCAGGTTGTCTCCTAGCCCCTAGTTGGGGTGAATCAGAAGAGGTAAACAGTGAATGTATTTCTCTCACATCAAAATTTCTCTCTCTCTCTCTCTCTCTCTCTCTCTCTCTCTCTCTCTCTCTCTCTCCCTCTCTCTCTCTCTCTCTCTCCCTCTCTCTCTCTCTCTCCTTCCCACATTCTCTCTCTTTCTGAATAGCAATGATTCGGCTAGACTATACTTCTCTAGCATAATCTAGTCCTCAAATCAAGACTTCCTAAATAACCTATGAAGTGAGCTTAAAAATAAAAATGTCAAACAGCTTCAATTGGTAATCATAAGCTTTACACAAATATTCCTGGTCTCATGCTTCTAGATCAAATATATGATTGTACTGTCCTTCCCCCTGCTTTCAAGTTAAGCATAGTGATAAGTTGCTTGTGCCAATGAAATGTGAGTAAAGCTGATGCCTATTACTTCCATGCAGAGGAGTTTATAAGCCAGCATATGACTCACCATATTTTTCCTTCTACTACCAAAGCCAGTAACACTCCATCCTACTTAAAGTCAAACTGCAGCTAATTCATTTAATTAATCTTTCTCAAATCAAAAAAGATCTAAATAAATATGTGCTTCATCCCTTCTTCATCAAAGCTAAAATACACATTTTTTCACAGTTTAACTTCTCTAAAACGTCACAGTTTAATTGGCAGCACTTTTTTCTGAGTAGTACACAAAATAATAGTGTATCTTAAAATTGATAAAATCTTAGACTTGATGAAAACTGGTATTTTCTACATTTTTTTCTTTATTCTTGTAAATTTTCAAAGCCTTGAGATGACATTTTCATAGAGTTTTAATAATGTGAATAAATGTTTGCGATATAATAACATGTGGGGGAAATATCAGAATACAAAAGTAATAAGTGGTAGATATGTCAATCATGTAAAATTATGGTCATGTTATATTAAAATGCTGTGGCACTAGTACAGAAAGAGACAGCTCAATGGGACAAAAATCCAGAAACAGGTGTGCTTGGGAATTCACCTTTTAAGAAAGTGACATTTCACATCAAAATGGAAGTGAATTTTAATTCATTGTGTTCAAACTAATGACTAGCAATTTGGGGGGAAATAGCATAAGAGCTTTATCTCACACCATACATCAAAATAAACTCTAATATATTAAAAAGATTTAAATGTATGCAATGTTAAAGGTACTAGAATAAATGCAGGTATGCATTTACAAATTTTCAAGATGATGAAAGCATTTATAAGCATGAAATCAAGAACATAAACACAAAGGTACGTTTGACTACATAATTTTTTAAATTTTGTATTAAATAAAATGGCAGAATTGAAAGGCAAAGTTAACTGAGAAAAAACTTACAACACATATGAAACACAAATAGTGCATGCATTTCAGGAAGTGTGTACAAACAGATATATATTTTAAAAAGAGATATATATTTATGATTAAAATTAGCTACAATGAAACCAAACATATCTCCCATTTAAAAAAACATAAAATACTGTAACTTACTGAAAAATAGAAAATTTTCAGATTGAACTACATATTCAAACAGAATGCTCTGTGGCATGCATAACTAATACTAAAACAAAGTGATTCTTAAAGTTTGAAAATAATAGTAAAAGACATACTATACAATGAAAACAATGGGGAGTATGATATTGCTATCAAGTGACTCAGAAGAGGTAGAATTTAGGCCAATGCAGTAGAAGTCAAATAAAGTCACAAAGGCACTTTATAAATACAAATCACAATGAATATATTAGCATCAATAATATAAATAATCTCATAATATGAACAACCTTTTAAAACACAAAATAATACAGAGGATACTGTTACAGAAAACTGGAGAAGAACCAAGCAATTCTTAGAGATGGAATTATATTTATTACACTCTGGACCAAAGGAAAATGTCTCCCAAATTCTGGGCCCCAACATGGAGGAACTTTCCCTATTTATATGTTTTTACCTTCTTTGTCTCCCAAATATGGGGTATTTCTGGCCCCTTTGCAAGTTTTTAAAGAGCCCCTATGTGCTGGGACCTTGAGACCTCAACCAAAGGCCTGGCCTGGTGCCAGTACTGATAACTTCATCCCGGGAAGGTTTAACGGCCTCTTTGAAGTGGGAGTAGTCTTATTTTCCTTTTTATTTAAGCAAGCAAGCATTTACAGAAGCCAAATAGCAGGGTTAAAATTTCAAACAGCAGTTTTTATATAAGACGGATGCTTCAATACAAGCAAAAATTATAATATATTAGTTGTAGGATATTATTAGGCCACATACCACAAACACAACAAATATTTAAAAATAGAAAGAATAAGATAATATTGTCTGATCAAAAAATAGAAATGTGAAAAAATAACTTTAAAATCAGAAACAAAACATTCTTTTCATCTGTAATCAAAAAATGAAACTCACAAATCTTGTATCAAAAATATAAATATATATATAGTATTTGATATTTTATTCATAATTGTATATTGACTATTACAATATTGTTGATTTATTTGTATTTTATTAATATTTTATTTTATATTTATATTTTACTATCTTAATATTTTCTATTTGTTAATAATTATAGGTAATATCCTATCTAATAAAAGAATAATATGCAAATTGACATACTTCTGACCAAGCCACATCTATAGCCATGCCCAACATCCAATCAGGAGAAAATTATGCAAATAAACCCCAACCAAGATGACTGTGGCCATTGAGAGCAGGAAAGAGGCTTGGGTTTCCCCAGCAATAGAGGAAGCCAAGCTTTCCACCTGCCATTGCTGGCCTAGGCCTCAACTCAATGTTACAAAGTTTCAATTACAGAAGATACATAATCCCAACAGAAATGGTAGCAGCCACAGAGCCAGACAGAGCAGAGGCTAGGGTTGCCTGGGCAATGGAGGAAGCCAAGCTTCTGCAGCCCTACACCAAGGCTTCCAGTCTAGGCTACAAAGTTTCAATTATAGAATTTAAATAAAACCAAACAGAAATGGCTGTCACCATGGAGTGAGCAGAAGGTTTGGTTCCACTCCAGGCTACAAAATTTCAATTGTAGAACATAAATTAATCCCAGATCCCAGGGCCTCCACTTGGCTCACTGGGGGCGTGTAGCTGGACTGCAAACAACCATAGGCCCCTTGACCAGGCCACCCCATGGCCCAAGGGATCCCGCTCCCTGATCTGGGACACCCTTCAGGGCAAACCAGCTGGCTCCCACTCATGCACCAGGCCTCTATACTATCTAATAAAAAGAGTAATATGTAAATTAACCATCACTCCAACACACAAGAGGGCTGACCCCATCCTATCAATTAGGCTGGCAGGGTAGTGATTAGGGGGTGATTAGGCTGGCAAGCAGAAGCATGTAGGGGCAATCAGAGAGCAGCCAGGTGAGCAGTTTGGAACCAGTAGTCCTGAATTGTGAGAAGGATGTCCAACTACCTGTCAGACAGCTGTTGAGTGATCCCAGATTGGAGAAGGTGCAGGCTGGGTTGAGGTACATCCCCTGGCCCCTGTGCACAAATTTCGTGCACTGGGCCTCTAGTATATATATATATATATATATATATATATATATATATATATATATAACAAACCACTAGAATAAAACTTAGGACATTCATTATATTGTTTTGAAGTAGTTAAGAGCTTTTTAATTTGTACTCAAAGATCAGAACCAAAGAATAAAAGATTAGTGTACTTTATTATATGAAAATTATAATTAAACAAAAACCCTATGCAGAAAAAATTACCCTGTGTAAAATTAAATGATGGAAGAAAAGCTTATATCCCAGAAATTAAATATTGATTTCTGTAACAAAAAGTGTTCTTAAGAAAGTTAATAAGAGGATAGCAACCCAATAGAAAATGAGCACAGTATAGGCTATTTCCAGAAAAACAAATAACAAACTTCCCATCTGAAAAGGTTTAATTTTATCATAAGAGAAATGCTACATTAAAACTACATTGACATTATTTTTATCTGGAAAACCCAAATATTTTTACCTATTAAAAACCAACACATTTCTGACACACTGTAATAATGATATTCATAAATTACTGCTGAGACCACAAATTAGGTTAACCTATTAACACCAATTTGGCAAAATCTTTCAAAATGATAAATTACCTGGATTCAATTTTGCAGACTTTATCCTATAGATATAATTGTGTACACAAGCAAAATGATGTATATTCCGAATTATCCATTTTGATATAGTTTGCAATTGCATAAAATTAGTGACTACGCAGATGGCCTTTGATGGTAGAGCATTTAAATTGCTACATTCATCACTGAAATATTATGTAAAGTGGGGAGAGAAGACAAGGAATTTCTTTGAGTTTAACATAGAAAATCTCTAATATACATTTTTAAAAATATATTTTCTATTGATTTCAAAGAGAAAGGGAGAGGGAGAGAGAGATAGAAACATCAAAATGAGAGAGAATCATGGATCGGCTGCCTCCTGCACACCCCACACTAGGAATCAAGCCCACAAGTTGGGTATGTGCCCTGACCGGCTATCCAACCTTGACCTCCTGGTTCCTAGGTTGGTGTTCAACCACTGAACCAAACCAGCTGGGCTAATATACATTTTTAAATGAGAAAAAAAAAGCAAGCTGCTACTTTTTGAATCATATAAAATAAGGGTGCAAATATGAATAAAACATACCTATTTTTTATATTTGCATAAAAAACTGTAAGTACACTGAGAAAGTTAATAAAAGAAAATAAATTAAGACAGTTTTGTTTTGTTGCATGTTTTTGTTTGCTGTTTGATTTTTTAAAATAAATATATTTCAATATGGGTGGAAAAAATGCTTGTTTACATATTTCACTGAGCTACAATGGTTGTCAATGTCAAATAGTCTTTATATCTCAAGCTGCTTTTTTTGTTTGTTTGTTTTTTGGCTATTTTTCTTTTGCCTGACTGTCTGCTTATAATTTTCATAGGATTATACAGCTCTATCTACGGAAAGTAAATGTCGTAATTTTTCCTTTTGGTCTTCAGATTTTAGAAAGCAACATCTCCACTCAAAGCCCAGCTTTGATCAATGCTACCAATCCTCCACGTCTCCTGAGGTGCACAGGGGTCTCAGCCAGGAAGTTCATCTGAAATGGCTCTGCATTTGAAAACAGAACAGGCACATTTCATAAGAAGTCCAGCACATGGTTTTATGTTTCTGACATTTTAGCCCACCAGGTCTGCCTGTCAGGCATACTGCGTGCGACAATGTTTTATCCAGTTCTGACATTTCCCCGTGATTTCATCAGGCCTGCCTCTGGAGGGCCCGATGAAAGCTGTTCAATAGAACTTGAGGCAACGACAGTAGCCAGCCTCGGGCAATTGCTGCTCTTGGAATGTTAAAGGTTACTGGTAAAATTTATAACATATTGTTATCTAACATTAGCACTCCCACTGATGTGTTCTCAAAAAATTTCCTCTCTGATGTGTCTGAATCAAAGTTTGTTTCATGATCTGGGTTCTTAAATGTGCCTCTGTATAGGGCGCTCAACACAGCAGCCAGTTCATTGGAATATTTAAGCAGACATATCTACAAGTTGTGAACTAGTTGGTCATTCGGTTCTGAGCACAGGAGACCTGCCAGACTCTGAAGAAAATATTATTTTTGCTGTGACTCTAATTATAACTGATTTGGTGGTCTTTTCCCTACTTGCTCACACACGGCATTTTATAAATAAATGCGTTATGTAAAGAGAACACCATTCACACACCCATGAACTTTTAGAAGCATTAAAAACAGAAGTAGCAGAGCACACACAATCCCTCAAACTCTTGTTTATCTCACAGAGGTGGCTGTGCTTAGGCCAGGGGCAGCTATACTGCATGTAACACGCCAAAAGCTCAAGGAAGGAATCTAGCTCCGTAATCCTCTACAGAGAGGGAAAGGGGACAAAGAGGACTGCAGGCAACATACAGGCTACCAAACACCAATGGTGCCTTCCTGGTGAGGAAATGATTGGGAAGGGGAGGGGTTCGGCCTGTAGTATCAGCCTGTTCTTCTCTTGACCTAATCAGACCCGCTGAGCCAGCTTCTTGTTGAACGACCAGACAGATGGTAAGAAATGCGCTTCCATGGCTCTGCAGGGCCCTTTTCTCTCCTGGAAACTCCTGGAACATAGTAACTGTATGGCATGTAGCAAAGCACTGTGTAGGCAAAGTAGTGAGAACAGTGGACATCTAGTTTAGGGCCTAGCCTTTCTGTGCTGTCCACCTCCCTTACTCCCAAGGCCCTTCTGTGTTTCCCTCATGAAGCCCTACTTTCAAAAGGGCTGGAAATATCCTTTACCCATGCTCGGCACAACACCACGGACAGCACAGACATCCAATAAATGCTTACTATTGGTTGTGAAGAAAGCACTTAAATATACAAAGCCTAAGTAATATAGTGCTCTGTTCAATCTCCTTTCTGTTCATAGGATTGCTCAAATTTAAAATTTCAAAAATAAAATAATTCAATCTGGACACGATTTAAAAATGGAGAGTTAGCAGAAGACAACTTGGTTACCTGGAGGAATTTTTATGCCAATGGTAGTAATATTTGCATATAGATGGAATAATAATAATGCATATTATTTCTTTTGCTTTTACTTATGTTAGGAAATAGTCACTTTATGTAAATTAGTGGATCAGTCTGCTCAGGGAATTGGTTTTCTATAAATATAGATATTTTATAGTCTTTACCTAATTCAATTTTACAAGATATGGAGAAAAATGAAGAAAAATAGGCTGGGGTGCTTTCCTTTTAGTTAAAGCAGCTCACAGTAGCAACAAAAATGTATTTGCTTTCTAGTCAGTAATTTGGTGTTTTATTATCACTTGCCAATCTGACAAAACAGTTGGGCAAGCTGGCTCCACTTTAGCACATTTATTGCATTATTCAACAAGAAAACAGAACTTCCTCTGCAGGCAAACAGTTGTATCCATGTATTTTCTTCAACAAGATATTTAATTTGAACCTGTTTTAAAACATAATCTAAATGTCAAAATGTAATTTTAAATTATATAATAGAATATATATATATGCCCACCAAATTGTAAAATTACATTTATATTACATATGCATATACTCACATGCATATGTATAGTATATGTATATATGTATGTATACATATATATGCTCACACATATTTGTCAACATATATGTGAGAGAAAGCATGGAAGAATATAAACTAGTTTTTTTGTTAAATTTAATAAATCTTTATTGTTCAGATTATTACAATGTTCCTCTTTTTTCCCCCCATAGCTCCCCTCACCCCAGGACCCATCCCACCTTCTGCCCTTACCTCCCCCCCACTGTCCTCATCCATGCATGTACAATTTTTGTCCAATCTCTTCCTGCATCTCCCAAACCCCTTTCCCCCCAAGAGTTGTCAGTCCATTCCATTTCTATGCCCCTGATTCTATTATATTCACCAGTTTATTCTGATCATCAGATTTTTAATTCACTTGATTTTTAGATTCACTTGTTGATAGACGTGTATTTGTTGTTCAAAATTTTTATCTTTACCTTTTTCTTCTTCTTCCTCTTCTTAAAGAATACCTTTCATCATTTTGTATAATACTGGTTTGGCGGTGATGAACTCCTTTAGCTTTTTCTTATCTGTGAAGCTCTTTATCTGACCTTCAAGTCTGAATGATAGCTTTGCTGGGTAGAGTAATCTTGGTTGTAGGTTCTTGTTATTCATCACTTTGAATATTTCTTGCCATTCCCATCTGGCCTGCATAGTTTCTGTTGAGAAATCTACTGACAATCATATGGGTGCTCCCTTGTAGGTAACTAACTGTTTTTTTCTTACTGCTTTTAATATTCTCTCTTTATCTTTTGCTCTTGGAATTTTAATTATGATGTGTCTTGGTGTGATCCTCTTTGTATTCCTTTTGTTTGGGGTTCAGTGCACTTCCTGGACTTTTAAGTCTATTTCTTTCACCAGGTTGGGGAAGTTTTCGGTCACTATTTCTTCAAATAGGTTTTCATTATCTTGCTCTCTCTCTTTTTCTGGCACCCCTATAATTCGGATGTTGGTATGCTTGAGGTTGTCTCAGAGGCTCCTTACACTATCTTCAATTTTTTGGATTCTTTTTGCTTCTTGCTTTTCCGGCTGAGTGGTTTTTGCTTCTTTGTATTCCAAGTCTTTGACTTGATTCTTGCAGTCCTCTAGTCTGCTTTTAGGTCTCTGTATAATATTTTTTATTTCAGTCAGTATATGCTTAATTTCTAGTTGGTCCGTTTTCATATCCTCCAGAGCCTCCCCAGTTACCTGAGGTAGACACTCTTGATGCACCCCTTTATGGGCTGCAAAGTCTTGCTGTAGTTAAGCCTAGATTGTTGTTGGTATCACTGGGAGGGGTTGACCTCCAGGCCAATTGGCAGTGAGGAAGCTGTGTTTATGCTGTGAGCACCTCTGTGCTCAGCTTGGATGGGGCGGAGTCTCCGTGTTGAGCAGACAGCCTTGGTTTTCGGCCAGCCCCACCCTAAACAGCTCCCAGGTCTCCTTGCCCCATGGCAACAGTGCATGCACCTCTGAGAGAAAGCTGCCTGGATCTCTGCCCAGTCTACTTTCTCCCCAAATGAGTCTGGACACCCAAAGACTCACCCGGATTGGGAAAACAAAACAGTCCAGTGTTTTTTTTTGTGTTTTTTTTTCTCCCGAACAATAGAGCCAGCCACGAGCCCCTTCTGTGATCTCACGTGCCTCTGCAGTTCCCAAGTTTCAGTGTGCTTCCTCCTTACTATCCAATTTCATCCCGTGTGAGTCTGGGTTCCTCGAGACTCACATGTAACTGGGGCTCAGTGCAGTGGGATGCCTTTGACTCCCTCTGCGTACCAGAAAACCAGCTAGGTATTCAGCCACCCACCCTTTCCACTCACGGGTGAGGCTCCACACCTCTGACTCCGCACGTATCCACAACTCTGCACTCCACAGCTCCCTGAGTCTCAGTGACCTTTCATCTTTCCTTCTATTTGTGCAATGTCCACTCAGCCAGCCCTCTGGTGTTTCTGGATGATGTCCATTTTGTCTTTAGGTTCTAGTTTTGAAATTGTTGTACGGGGCAGCAGTATAGGTGTTTACCTATGCCACTGTCTTGGTTCTTCCTCTATAAACTAGTTTTTTAATTAGACTGACCTAGGATTAAGTTTGAGCTTTATACCATACACTAGTTAGGATAAATTGGAAGAACTAATTAACCTTTCTCAGGCTGTTTGCTCATTTACAAAATTGATGTAAGTATTCTCTTCAAGATGTTTGAGAAGATTAATGCAATATTATGAAATGTCTATTATAAAATGCCCAGCACAGGTCAGGCATCTGCCTGGAGCACCAATCTATAAGGGGAGTTAACATGTCACTGTTCCTAGTATACATTGGAAATATGGTGCAAATTAAATTGAGTTCCCTTGTATAACTGGACATTTGTGCAATTCCAATTCCCACAGAAGTAGACAGCACCCTCAAGTGGAAAATTTAAAAATCACTGCATGGAGCCAATGCATTCTGAGTAAGGTGTAAATAGCATAGCATAGGTATGGGAACATTCCAGGCTAAAGACTCTATAGCTGAGGTTGCCTCACACCATCAGATCTGAAAATCTGAAGCACAGGATTGTGTCATAAAGTGCTGTTTTCTAAGAACAAATGAGTTGTTTTGTCATCTAAATTTTAACTCTTTAAAAATTATGTTTCATTTTCAGTTTTAATCCCCTCGCTATTGAACTGAGATAGGTGTATTTTTTCCTACTTTGAATCTACCTACCTTCCTACCCAACAATTTATGAGCTAAGTATTAGTATTAGTATGGTCCCAATAGTCAGACAAGGAGACTGGGACACTAAAAAGTCAGCTATGTCACCCAAGATCAAATAGCTAGAAGGAGCAAAATCAAGAGTTAAACCTTAAGACCTTGTTTTCAGCTTTGATGTCACCCAATAAATTTTGCAGGCCAGAAAATCAGAAAAGAAAAATGGAGAAAGAACAAAAACCCCGGATGAGTAGGAAATATTTTACTAACAGAAAAGACAGATAAAACAAAGGTCAAGTATAGTCTAAATAAAATGTGAAGCTTCTACTCTTCTGTCCAAGTGAGGTATCCCTTTCCTTAGAGCGTGCATGACCAATGCAGTCAACTAAAGTTCAGTGCTGTCGTCATTAGTTTGTGGAATGAATCCCTTATTTGGAACATAAATATTCAATTTTTATTGACAGGAAATAAGTTCCTAACTGCCAAAATTACATAAATTCTAAATATATTTTTTAAAACATTAAATTTAAAAGACTTCATATTAATAGCCTAACTGTGCACAGGGGCTGACAAACTTAAGGTGTTTAGTAAATGTTAATTTCCTGCCACCCACTTCTTTTCTCTAAGGTAATTTCGGTATTTATCTATATAGTCCAGAATACTGTTTTGTGCATGTTGCTTAGTGAATTAAAAAATCAATTAACACTTATGCATGAATTAAGAACCTCTTTCTATTGCTTAATTCCTAAACTCCTGGGAAATTTTTTTATGCTGACAGCTTTCTTTCGCTATGGGAAAGAAAGACTGGGGACAAATATTTCTTGCTTGTTTATATCCATTACCAGAGAAACAATGGCACTAAAGTAGTTTCATCACTTCAGCCATGAACTTGGCCAACAGAATTTAAATTAGTACAATGTAATGATTATTTTAATCACTCTCATATATCAGATAGAATATGTTTGTATTGGATAAATGAAGAATTTTTT
This sequence comes from Antrozous pallidus, assembly GCA_027563665.1. Lineage (NCBI taxonomy): Eukaryota > Metazoa > Chordata > Mammalia > Chiroptera > Vespertilionidae > Antrozous > Antrozous pallidus. The sequence continues at coordinate 18,634,530 of CM050522.1, forward strand.
TCCTGGTTGTTTTTAAAAAGTTTTAAAGCTCGAAAACAAAAAAGGATATGCAATGTACCTATACTTCTTGAATTAAGTAAAATTGACATTTTGTCATATTTCTTAGGATGTTTTAAGAAATAAAACATTTGAGTTTATGTTCAAAACCTATTTTACACTCCCCACTTCCATTCTTCTCCATTTCTACTCAGAAGTAATTCACATGATTTCTTTACTATAGCTAATTTATATGTTTGTATTTTATTATATATCTATCCATAAACAATACATAGCATGTTCTATATTTTTTGTATAATGTTCATGAATGGAATTATAATACATATAATCCTTTCTTTTTTAAATTCAGTATTTTGTCTTAAGATTTATCCATTCTGATCCATAAAGATTCAACTAGTTTCACTTTAACTGTTGTGAAATTGTTTACATCATCTATTGGTTATTTGGTCAACTTCGTTAGTTCATAGTATTTATATGTCCTGGACAGTTATCCTCTGTGTATTACATATGTAGTTTGTTAATATATTTGGTAATTTTGTGTATTATTGTTCCAAAAATTTAATTTTACTATAGTTCCACCCATCTGTCTTTTTGGGAAGTATGATTTTGGGATTTTAGTAAAGAAATATTTCATACCCTTTAGATATAAAATAATCTCATATGATCTTCTAATTATTTCAAAGTTTTGTTTTCTACAGATGGGCCTGTATTCTATCTGGGATTTATTTTTGCAGTGAGATTGTACCAGATATACTCTTTTAGACCTCCAGATCAATTCTTGCACTTCTCGACTATTCTCTGTGTCCCAAGAGGTGGATCCATATGGACACTTTAGCCAGCTCCCCTTCCCTCTGGCTTCTAGTTGTGTTTACTCAGTGAGTCTCAGCAGAAAATCGGAGGGATGGAGAGCAAGGAGTGGGACATCTGAAGAAAAATGACTTAAAATGTATATCAACACATCTCATGATTTAGAAATTATAAATTCCGTTATTACTCTTTGGTGACGCCCTTTGAGGTTTTCAACTTTCATACTTAAGTAAATATTTTTTTCTGATAAACCCTAAAATTATTCCAACATCTCTGTCTCCCGGCCACAAAAGAGACAAGAATGTTAACCAGGTTTAACTACCTACAAATACCCATTCCCCCATAATACTTTCCATTTGTTGTTTGTTTTCTCTTTCTTCCCACTACTGCATAACTAAAAATATCTTAGCTATTATTGCTTCTATACAATTTCTTCAATTCTCTGTTCCTAGAACATATGTTGGAGCCTCTCAATCTATTTCCCATCATCATTTTAAATACCTACTTATCTTTTCAACTTTTTATCTCTTTGTGCTAGGCTACAGATGAACTTCTCAGTATAATTTTCCAATTAGCTAATTATTTTCCAACATTTTTTATTCCTTAAATTTCAAAACAGTTCTTTACCCATATCCACCTGTTTTTCAGAAATACATATTAGTATGAATTTGTTTCATAATTTCCTTTTAACTACTATTTCTACTTTTATACCTTTGAAGTCCTTAAATGTTTATTTTAAAGTCATCCCCAAATTGTTCTGTAATTTGAATTTCATGGACACACGCTCATGTCCCTAATATTTCTTGCAATGGCTGTCTTGGAAGTAGATTTCCTCATGTGTATTAAAATTTTCATTTGCATACCTATCTTTAGTGATAGATCACTTTTTCCCCTTTCTTATTCTCTGTGTTCACGCATCCCTACCTAGCACTTTTTTTCTTGTCTACATGGCTCTCCTCAAGACCCCCATGGCTCAGTGGTTGAGCGTTAACCTATGAACAAGGAGGTCATGATTTGTTTCCCAGTCAGGGCCCATGACCGGTTTGCAGGCTCAATCTCCAGTGTGCGGCCTGCAAGAGGCAGCTGATCAATGATTCCCTTTCATCAATGATCTTTCTATCTCTCCCTTGCTCTCTGAAATTAATAAAAAATATTTTAATTAAAAAAATACCTCTCGTCTGTGACCATGCATTATATTGGCACCTCAAGGCTCCCTTTCAGTAGAAAAGTGACATCAATGGCCAAAATAAAGCATGATCCAGATTCTGATTACATAATTATTTTCTCTTTCTATCATCTCATCCAAGATACAACTTTAGGCAATTGTGGCAATTGTTTTCAGCCTTCTTTCCTTGGCAGAGAACCTCAGCCATATATTATAAGTTTCATTCATCAATGTTTTTTTCCAACCACCCAGAAACAGAAGGCAATGTGTGTTGACATTAGTCCAAAGTAGTCAAGTTCCTATGGCCTTTGACCATGTGGGTTCCTCCAAAGCAAAAGACATGTACTTTTACCCTTTTGTTTAGCTACTGTTCTATTTATTGCCTATAGAAATAGTTACCCTGTTTTTGAGCAAGGCTATGTCTTTTTAATTTTTAAATAAATATATTTGTATCTATCCCCACTATGTATATCCAAACAGGAAGGGTAAATTGGTTTAATCAGTGTATTCACAGCTGCTTCCTGACATGCTACTTTGTTGTTGTTGTTGTTGTTGTTGTTGTTGTTGTTGTTGTTGTTAATCCTCGCCCAAGGATATTTTTCCATTGATTTTTAGGGAGAGTGGAAGAAAGAGAGAAAGACAGAGAGGAAAATCAATGTGAGAAACATCAATGTGAGAGGCATTAGTTGGTTGCCTCATGCATGAGCCCAAACCAGGACCCAGGCTGAGGAGAAGCCTGCAACCAAGGTATGTGCCCTTGACTGGAATCAAACTCTAGACCCTTTGGTCCACAGGCTGACACTCTATCCACTGAGCCAAATCAGCTAGGGCTTGACATGCTATTTTTAATCAAAATTAACTTAATGCAATAAAAGCTATAGTGTGTTCCATCCATAGACACATATGTAATACCTTAATCAATAAAGAAATTTTTAAAAAAAGAAATAACCATAAGCTTTTCCATTTATCTATATATTAAAGACTAGAAGGCCTAAAAATTATTACTTTGTTTACCCTAGTATTTTAATAAAGTGTTAAAATGTATGTTAGAAAATATAAATTTTCAAATTAAAGAATCAATGAATTATAAATTATGGAAAATAATACATTAACCAATTATCTAGTTTAGTTTTTAAAATGTGAAAGACAATAGCAAAAACTCATATTTCCAGCAGTCACCAAATCATACTATTCCAGACTCTTTAATTTACATTAGTAAATTATTTAATTTAAATTACTAATGTTTTCTACATGCAAGGTAAGTTGTATGTGTGGATGTGTTGCCAAAATGGGGAGACAAAAAACACAATTATAGCTGCAACTCCAATACCCTACTCTAAGCAACTTATAGAACTACTAACAAAATATTAGAAAAGATATAGAAGTACTAGAAAACACAACTATCCAACAATATTTAATTGACAGAATAGAACACACCACTAAATATCACAGAACACAGATTATTTTAAAGCACTGATGGATGGACCTGAATACTAAAAAAAAACATGAAGATTTGAAAAAACAAATACCAACATAGAGCTGAAGCAGTTACCACAGTATTTTGACCAACAGAGCTCTTTGGCATTAACCAAATGTGTATCCAGGAATGAAATAAATTAGGAAACCACTTAAGGTCATACTAGATTTGTGCAATTAGAAAAGTTCCAAATCTGATGAAACTCTTTCCTGAAACACCGTAATAGTTATGGCACCTCAACAAATTCCTACACTTGAACCTGTTTATAGATGAAGAGGCTCTTATAAAAATTGAGAATGGGTTCCTTAGTTGTGGATCATGTTATACTTCTAATGATTTTAACAATAAACCTTCCTCCTGGATTTCCCCCAAAAGAGCCTGAGTCAATTCACCATTGTATATTGGTAAAAGAGAAATAATTATATTTTTCTTTTTCTTTTTTTAATATATTTTTATTGATTTTTTTTTTTCAGAGCTGAAGGGAGAGGGATAGAAAGTCAGAAACATCGATGAGAGAGAGACATTGATCAGCTGCCTCTTGCACGCCCCCTACTGGGGATGTGCCCGCAGCCAAGGTACATGCCCTTGCTGGAATCGAACCCAGGACCTTTCAGTCCGCAGTCCGACGCTCTATCCACTGAGCCAAACCTGTCTCGGCGAAATAATTATATTTTTCAGGGTTTAGTGGACAATGGCTACCCTGGGAACCTAAACTTGCCACTGTGATCCACCAGGTTGGATAAGGTTTAAAAGGGAAAATGAAGTCTAGCCATCAATGGCATTTTGGTTCAGGTCTATCTCATAGTGAGCCAAATGGGTGCCCAAAATTACCCTATGTTTATTTTCTCAACTCTGGCAAGAATAGTTGGAAGAGACATACCTTGCAACAAGTAGCATCTTCATATTGGATCTCACTTATAGATTGAGAATGATTCCAACAGGCTGTCAAATGGAGATCTGTAGAACCCCTACTCCCTATAAAAGTAGTGAAACAAAAGCAATATAATGTTCCTTAAAAGACTGCCAAGGTTCATGTCACCATCAAGGACTGAAAGGGTCCTACCACATATATTTGGCTTATAGATAAGGCAGATGGATCTTGATGAACACCAGTGTACTATCATAAACTTAATTAGATGGTAACTATAATGTAATTGTATTTCTAGATGTGGTCACTTTATTCAAACAAATCAACACTATCTTTTTATTTTAGTTTGAGACTGTTAATCTCAAAAATACTTTTTCCCTGTACTTGTTAGTAAGGGCCACCAAAAACAATAATATGGTTTCAAATTCCTTCTTAGGACTCTATCAACTCTCTAGTTATCTTCAGTAGTTTAGTCTACTAGTTGCTTGTTTGCTTCTCTAATCCATAGGACATCAAGCAAGCTCACTGCAAAGATGATATGCTGATTGGCTAGTGAGCACAAAGGATCAAGTACATTGGATATCTTGTTAAGATATATGCATGTCGGGGAATGAAAGAATAAGCATCATAATAATTCAGGAATATGTCATATCTGTGAAATTACTAGCAATCAATAATCTAGTGCATGTTGAAATATCTCTTATCAAATGGTGAATGTGTTTCCATCTGGCACCTGCTACCTCTAAGAAGTAAGTGTGTGTATTTTGGTTGCAATAGATACATATTTGGACATCTCTCTTCAACCTACATATCAAATTACTCAAATAGCTATCAGCTTTGGAACTAGATCTAGAGGAGGTTCTACAATAGAAACTGGCTGCCATTCAACCTGTCTACCACTTAGGTCATGTGATTTCTTATATCCAACTGTGTTTGAGTGTGTATGTCAGTTGGAAGTCCTAATGGAAAGCTATGGCAGACTCCCAAAGGCAGATTACAGTATACCTCTTGGACTTTGGGAAAGAGTTATACTTTCTCTGAAAATTGTTCTCACTTGATAACATTGTTCTCACTTCTACTTTGTTCCTGGGTCTCAATAGAGTTCTAACATTTAATAGTTAGGACTCTATTAAGTAATCATGTGATCTTAAATATTCATAATGAATGGGATGTTGTCTGACCCTCCAAGCCCTCTGTAGCACTATTCAGTAAAGTTGAGATGATAGATTCTCCTCCACAAATTTGGAGGTCACCAATAAGTTGCATGAAAAGTGGTTCAAATATATCTATAGCTTCTACCTCTACCACATTCTCTGCCACATTGCCTCCTTTCCCCAACCTCTCTCTCACATCCTCTCTCCCCCCGTCTCTCTCTCTCTCTCTCTCTCTCTCTCTCTCTCTCTCTCTCTCTCTCTGTGTGTGTGTGTGTGTGTGTGTGTGTGTGTGTGTGTGTGTGTGTGTGTGTGTGTGTCTGTCTTGTCAGTTGTCTGTAACAGCAGAATGAGGAAGAACAATTTGGTCTTTGTTCACAGACAATTCCACATACAATTCTGACACTTCCCTAAGTACACAGCTGCAGCACTACAGGTGTAGCCCTAAGGATCATAGTAAATAAAACCTTTCCAATGGAAGGAACTTCAATCTGTGCACATGGTTATTCATTTTTCCTGGTAGGAGATATGGATAGAGGTACATAAATACGATGAGTCATGAGCAGTGGCTAATTTTGAATGGATGGTCAGCAACTTGAAAGAAACATGACTTAGAGAAGAGGTATTTGGTAAGAAATATGAGAATATTTTTGTTCCATGTAAATGCCCATGAAATAACAACTTTATAACAGCAGATCTTAATAAACATATGTATAAAGTTACCCATTCTTTTACTATTCATTTATACCCATAATTGCTCAATTGACTCATGAAGACAATGATTATGAAAACAAAAGTGGAACTCATGCATGAGCTCAGTAATATTGATTTTCATTCACAAAAACCAATTTGGCAATAGCAACAACTGAGTACCCAACTTGCCAAGAGCAAATTTCAAAATTGAGCCCCTGAAATTGCACCATTGCCTAGGGGAACCAGCTACCCACCCACCTGGTAGCAAGTTAATTATATTGGGTCACTTCCATCATTGAAGGACCAGCTCTTTTTTCTCTCTGGAAAATTCATTTATGCTGGATATAGTTTGCCTTTCCTACAGTCAGTGCTTCTGCTAAAACCACCATCTGTGGGCTACAGAAAGCTTTAGTCACCATCACAGTATTCCATACAACACTGTTTAAAACAAAGAAACTCGCTTTATAGCAAATGAAGTACAACATTGGGCTCAAACTCATGGAATTCTCTGGTATCATTATGTTTCCCTCATCCTCAAACAGCTGGCCTAATAAAATTATGGAATGGCCTTTGGAAGACTCACTTATGATACCAGCTGGTGACAGCATTTTATGGGATTGGAATAATATCCTGAATGTAAGATAGGCTTTGAATCAACTTTAAATACATAATGATGTTTCTCCTTATACTCAGAATTCAGGAGTCCAGGAATCACAGAATAGATGTGGCAATAGCTCCTCACCTATTACTGCTAATGAATCATTAGCAATATTTTTGTTTCCTTTTGCTACATCTTTTGGGTTGTTTGTTTGTTTATTTTTGGTTTAGAAGTCTTACTTCCCAAAGGAGAAATTATTCCACCGGGGAATGCAACATTGTACTAGAAACTGAGATTACCATTGGCTACTTTGGGCATCTCATGCCACTGAAACAAGAGAAAAAGGTAAGAGAAAGTATTATCAGTATGTAAGAGATCCTCTGAATGTCATCTAGTCTTCCTATGTTTTTTGGTAAAAATTAATGGAAAGCTACAAAAAAAAAGGACTATAATGACAGAAACTCTTCATGAATGAAGATTTTAGTCACCCCATGAAGTAAGGAACTAAAATTAACATAAACACTAGCTGGGACAAAAAGTATATGAAATAAAGAAGTGGAAAATGGAAGTTATAAATACCATCTATGATCCCATGACCAGTTCCAAATGTGAGGTCACTAGTAAATAAACCATTATATCTTCCTTGCTTCTAAGTATGTGTTTGTATACACCAATTTTCTCTCTCACTCACTTCCTTACTCTAACATAAGATTGATTAATAGTGGTCAACTATGTCTCAGAATTAAAGTTCTAGGATATTCAAAGTGCGACTTGACTCTGCTAGGAGAAAAATGAATGTTCCCCAAAGACAGATAAGTCACTTTGTATATCCAAATTAGGAAAAAGGTTAAGCATATTGTTTGTTGTACAAAGAATACTTGCATCAAATTTAGGTGAAAGAATGATTTTTTTATTTTTTTGTCTTTACTTGGAAGCAAATATAGTTACTATGAATACCAAGTTGACAAGGGCTGCCCTGGACTGCAGACATGACCAGCAGTGGGGGCAGACCCACCACCAGGTGCTTGTTTGCAAACCCATTGTTAGTAGCTCTGCAGAGCCACTAGTTTCTCTAGATTCCCTTCACAACTGCTTCCTCAGAATTATTTGAATGACTGAGTTTCACAGATTTCCTGTGAGTTCTCATTGCTTCCCACTTGTCTAACCATACCAATACTTTAGAAGATCACTTGTGACTCTTTACTGATCTGTCAATTTCCTTCTTATAGACTTTCACTTTCCAACTCCCTCTATGTTTATGTTAGGTCAGCTTTCTATAACTCCCTTGTTTCCATATATACTTAAAGAGACTGTTTCCCTGATTGAATCCTGATGGGTAAGTGTAAGTGAACACAAAACTGGGTTCACATAGTCCTTACAAGAACCCAAGTAACATACCATAGTGTGCTGTAAACATGTGCCTCACCTATGAAATGAACAACCAAATGAGAAGACTAGAACTAAGACTGTATATTTCTCTGGTGATGCCTCCCTTTTGGATTCCAAGTCCACTCAAAGCAGATTAAATGTAATTACAGTACCCTTGTTGACAGACTGCCACAAAAACAGTATCTTACTACAGAGTAATCACAACAAGAGTAATTTATTTAACACTCAGTATATAACCATCACTGTATTATGCAGTTTACTTGGGTTATCTTAAGAAACAAATGCCCAAGAGTTTAAGTAACCTCCCCAAGTTGTACAGCTAAAGTCTATCCTAAGTCTCCTAGATTTTGAAGCAATGCTCCCTCTAGGGAGATATATTTGCATATGCTTTATGGAAAATATTTTAAAGTTTATCTTCAGTGTCCTTCCAGGTCTTTTATGAGCCCTCTTCTTCTTCCTTATGCCAAGGATACCTACTGACCTCATACCAACCTCTACCACTCTGAACTCCTTGTAAATCATACACTGTTCTCTCTTCCTTTTTCATACAATATAACAATAAAAAAAGAAGTAATCCAATTTTTAAAAAACAAACCCTTCTCCCAAAAATGCAAACAAATGGCCAATAAAAATATGAAAAGGTGCTCAATTTCTCTAGTTATTAGGGAAATGCAATCCAAACCACAATTAGATACTACCTCATACCTGTTTGAATGTATATTATCAACAAGACAAGTAATAACAAGTGTTGGAGAGCGTGTGGAGAGAAAGGAAAACTCATTCACTGCTAGTGTGAATATAAACTGGTACAGCCACTATGGAAAACAGTATGAACATTCCTCAAAAGACTAAAAATAACCCTAACTCAGTGGATAGAGCATAGGCCTGCAGACTGAAGGGTCCTGGGTTCGATTCCGGTCAAGAGGTATAAGAGGTGGCCAATCAATGATTCCATCTCATCATATATGTTTCTACCTCTCTCTCCCTCTTCCTTCCTCTATGAAATATATAAATATATATATATATATATGTGTATATATATATATATAGTTTAAATGTATATAGTTTTATATATATATATATATATATATATATATATATATATATATATATATAAAACTAAGAATAGAGCTACCATATAACCCAGCAATCCCTCTTCTGGCTATTTATCAAAAAAAAGTTGACATTTATTTATAAAGACATATGTTCCCCTATGTTCACTGTAGTATTGATTCATGGTGGCCAATACATGCCCACTGAAGTGTCTTTCAATAGGTGATTGGATAAAACAGATGTGGTACATATATATAATGAATACTACTCAGTCATAAGGAAAGATGAAACACTGCCATTGCAACACCATGGATGGATCTTGGGAACATTATGTTAAGAAAAATTTGCCAAGAGGAGAGAGACACCTTCACAGTTCTCATTCCTGTCTTCTCTTTCTTAAATCCCCATCACTAGTATGGATAATTTAGAAAGGAGAAATGGTAATGAATTTCTCTCTTTTGAATAATACCTAGCAAGCAAGAGCAAATAAACAAAATAGAGTATTTTAATGTTTGGCGTGGCTGCTCTGAATTATTATATCTAAAGCAGCTTCAGTTTTTAAGGGGATGACCTTAAAGAACCAAGGGCTTAGCTTTGCATCATAGCAAGATTAGTTAGAGATGTGGGGGTGGGGATGATGAAAGTAAAGGGTCTGTGCCAGAAACTATCCTTGACCTAAAAGATGAGCATCTACGCTTAAGAATCAGGCTGCCCTAAGGAAAGATTTGCCTATATGAAGCTGATGACACACTGTCTCAATTTGTGTATGGGAGAGCTTTTCTATTTATGTGATAAGTGCTTTTTCCTTAGCTCCTCAGATTCTGAATGCTTTTTAATATCAAATATTTTTAAATGTCTAAAATATATATTAAAAATAAAGAGTTAAATGGCTAGAACACCTCAAAAAAGTTTCCTTCGTTCTGAGGTCAATTAGGAATTTCTAGGAGGGGAGATCTTAAAATCCTAGAATTCTTTTGTTTCAGCAGCAGATGTTGCAGAGAAAACAGATTGGACTCATGTTCTTCAATTGTCCCCTCAGCTCTAACCCATTTCCAAAGAACAGCCAGAGAAGAGCTTAGACCAGGAGGCGTAGGCGCTGATTCAGATGAATTCCAAAAGACCAACCCTGAGATCAGGCTTGGGCAATAATTCTGACCCAGAGGCTATGAGGAGACTTGGGTAACGTCCACACAAGACTCCATTAAAGTGAACAAAAGCCTCCTCTTTGCTCATGTCTTTCATCACAGACCCGAAAGTTGTCTACTGAATAGAATGGACTTCCCTAAATATACTACATGGAAACTGATGTTCTCCCTCTTCCTCTCACCCCTCATTAGAGGCTTAGGTCAGTCCGCAAGCAGCATCCATGGGCATAAATGTCAAGATTACAAAGAGTTCAGTATTATAATGACAATTTCAAAGAGTACCAACAATACTTGGTTGGTTGTTTTTATACATAACGTAACATAGACTGAGCAATTTGAGACAAGGTCTTGTATCTTAGTCACCTCTTTGTCTCTAGTACAGTGCCTGGCACAAAGAAAATGCTTAATAAATAGTTATTAAATAAATTCCTAAGCTAATACCTTGTTTTTATTTTTTATTTAATTCAGTCAGTATAAAAACCATTACTTGAGCACCTATTATGTACCAGATACTGTACAAAGCTGTGAAGAGACAGACATGAATCCCTC